>CM053508.1:109148597-109362424 GCA_028627145.1 Eidolon dupreanum | reverse complement strand
TCACTTGACAGCTCTGTGACTGCAGGCAAGTAATTTAATTTCTCTGTGCCTCAATTTTTCCTTTAAAAATGGGATAATAATAGTATCTACCTTATTGGAATGTGTTTTTAGGATCAAATACACACATCTACAGTTCCTATCACAGTATCTAACATGTAGTAAGCAAATAACAGATTTTGGGTATAAATAATAATGTAATAGGGACAAAAATGATTGATATATGTGTTTGTAGCTTTTTCTCTTCCTCTCTCATTGAAAAAAAAAGGTGATGTTACTTGGTCAGCGTTTCCTCCTTCTGCCCCTTCTCCCATGCTCTCCTCCACTTTGGGGTCTTACCGGGGAAATCCGGCTCATCAGTGGGAAAAGAACCAGAGAAATGGGGATAGGAATTTGCAGTGAAAAAGGCTAAACAGAACAAAAACAAAAACAAGCAAACAATAAACGAGAGAAAGAGCGGGTAGTCTAAGGAAGCGGGAGAAGTGGGCCTGACCACTGGGGGTATTTGTGAGTTTTGAAAAGAGTGGAAAATAAATGGGATTAGAGATTATGGAGCTGTTGCATAGTGTGAGAGGTGGGAACTGATAAACCAAAGAAAAGAATATAATTCATTATCTCTTGCTGCATAATAAATTATCCCCAAATGTAGCAGATCAAAACAATAAAGATGTATCGTCTCACTGTTTCTGTGGGTCAGGAATTTGGGAGAAGCTTAGCTGAGTTATTCTAGCTCAACATCTCTCATGAGGGTGCAGTTAAGATGTTAGCCAGGTCACCTGAAGACTGGAAGACCCACTTTCAAGATGACACATTCACGTGGTTGTGGGCAGGAGGCCCCAGTTTACCACCACGAGGGCTCTCCAGAGGGCTGCCCAAGCGTCTTTGCAATGTGGCAGTTGACTTCCCCAGAGTGAGTGATCCAGGAGAGAGAAAAGGGAGGAAGCTGCGAGGATTTTTTTGACTCAGCCTTGGAAATTGCTCACTGTCACTTCTACTATATTCTATAGTGACTACTAAGTCCTACAAGATTCAAGGGGAAGGGGATAGGCCTCTGTCTTTGGAAGTGGGAGAGTGTCAAAGAATTTGTGGACATATTTTAAAACCACCAAAAGGATTTAAGGGAGTGTTGCTATGGATTGTGATTTTGAGTTCCTTGAATATTATTTGGGGACTACATGTGAGGTTTGGAGTTATTTTTGTTTTGAATGCATAATTTTTGTCATTGTCGCTCTAATATGACATGGTTCCTAGATTTGGTCTATACATTTCAGAATCATTTCCCTTATGCCTGAATGATATCCTTTAGCATTCTTGTAATCCAGGGCTGCTGGAAGTAAATTCTCTTAGCCTCCTTTTCCTTCTGGGACTCTAATTACACATACATAAGACTATTTGATATTGTCCTACAAGTCTTGAGGCTCAGTTCATTTTTTAAAATCTTTTCATTCTGTTCTTCAGATTGGATCATGTTACTCATCTGCCTTCGAGTTCCCTGACCCTGCCTTCTGCTATCTCAAATCTGCTGCTAAATACCTTCAAGTATTATTCACTTTAATTATTACTTTCACTTCTAGAATTTTCATTTGTCCTTTTTTGTGTTCTCCATTTCTTTGCCAAGACTACCATTCTGTTTATTCCTTTAATTATATGAATATATTTATAATAGCTACTTTGAAGCTTTCATTTTCTAAGTCCAATATCTTGGCCATCTGAGGTTTAGTTTTTATTACCTGCTTTTTTCTTAACTAAAGATCGCATTCTTTCCTTTCTTTGTATGTCTGGTGTTTCTTGATTGAAAACTAGATGTTGTGATTAATACATAGCAGGGTATGTATTACTGTATAGACATAACTGGGTTTTGTTGTCTTCTCCTGAAAGGTATTGATTCTGAAGTTGTTACTGTGAATCATTTTGAACTAGTATAGGCAGGTTCAGTTTTACGATTTGTTAGTGTGGGTCTGTGGAAAGCCCAAAGTGTTTCCCAAGCCCCTCCAACTTGGTAGGACTCAATTTCCAAACTCTGCCTCCATTGAAAATCTTGTCACAACTTCATTCTGGGTTTTGTTAGGGAAGGTACAAATTAGGTCTTACTCTAGGGCAGTGGTTCTCGACTGGGGCAGTTCTACCCCTAAGGGACACCTGACAATGTCTGGAGACTTTTTTGGTTGTCACAAGTTGTTGGTGGGGCACGAGTGGCATCTAGTTAGTGGAGGCCAGGGATGCTGCTAAATATCCTACAGTGCAGTGCACAGGAGAGCCTCCCATGACAAAGAACTCTCTTGTCCAAATGTCAATAGGATCAAGGTTGACAAGCCCTGCTCTAGAGACAATCCTTCCTCCTAAGGTGTGGGTCTAGAATCTCAGCTGGATGCCAGGTATATTAACAAACTATTAATGAGATCTCTCTACCCTGGCAGGGTTGAAATTCCAGGGATCCCCAGCACTGCTCATCCTCTAATACCTTATACTGTGCTCTCAAACCTGTAGCAGCTGTTCTCTGGAAATCCTCAGGTGGCCTTGTTTGCACACGTGTCTCTCAGCCAGACCTGGAGGGGACCTCCACACCTAGCTCTCTCTGTCCAGCACCCTGCTCTCTGATATCCTGCTCCATGGATTCTAGTGTCTTCAGTTGCCCTGAGCTCTGATCAATGCCTCCTTCATTCAGTGGGACCATTGTGCTCAGCTCAAACCCCTGTTCTTTCTACCATAGCTACGATATTCTCCCCAGGCAGAGAACTGGGCAATTACGGAACTCAACTCCTGTCTTTTCTATCTCTCAGGGATCACAGTCTTGCTATATTTGTTGTCCACTGTCTGACAAAAGTTGCCTCGTGCATTTTGTCAGGTTTATAGTTGTGGTGGGATGGTTAATCCATACCAGTTACTCTATCATGGTTAGAAACTGAAGTCCATGTGTTTATCTTGGCCTTTCTATTTCTAGTTGAAGCCTTGTAGAATTTGATGAATCTGAAGAATTATGATAACACACCCACAGTGTGGTGTTGCTGTCACTACTTGCTGCAGACCTCTAAATCAGATTCTCACTCAACAGATATGTCCTGTGCCCCCAACACGAGCAAGGTTCTCTCACAAAGGACAAATCAGTTTATCCTCATAACAA
The DNA here is from genome assembly GCA_028627145.1 of Eidolon dupreanum. Lineage (NCBI taxonomy): Eukaryota > Metazoa > Chordata > Mammalia > Chiroptera > Pteropodidae > Eidolon > Eidolon dupreanum. The sequence goes on along the minus strand of CM053508.1, from coordinate 109,359,306 downwards.
TCCTGAGAGGTACACATCATCATCCTTGTTTTTTATGAAATAAACTTTTTTCAGGAAGTGCAATTTTCCTAAAATGTAGGGAGATGAAACAGATCCAGAGATAATATGGAAATGCATCAGAACTGTAAATTGGTCTCCCTGATTCCAACTCCAGTATCCTTTCTCTCCTTTCCAGCTGTCTTTTGGGATCTATCTACCACCCCTCGGAGGAGACTAAATGGCCTTCAAACGTGACTAGTTTTTCCCTTCTCACACCCATGTGCCCTCTGCTATTTTATTCATACTTTTCTTTTCTGGCAAAACTGTATCTGGTGCTGGGCCTCTTCATCCACATTTGTCCTGGGACATATCTGAGGCTGAACACTGCCTCTCTCCCCGGGACCCAGGGACTTACATTGTCAAGAATATGTTGTCCAACATTTACATCACACAACTTCATTTCCTCTGTTAAAATCTCTTAAAAACAGTGTTAACTGAGAAATCAGTTCAGTAACACTTAATGTTTTCCATGGAGCACCAGTAAACACTGACCTATTAATTCCTGTTCTTATAAATTGGAAACCACTTCTTAGGTTGAAATAGAACCGTGTTATCTGTTTACACTATAAAATCACAACAAAGAGCAACTATGTTGTGGTGGATTGAATGTTGGCACCTAAAAAAAAAAGAAAAAAAGAAAAGAAAAAAAGATATATCTATGTCCTAACCCCTAGAACCCGTGAATGTGACCTTATTTGAGAAACGGATATTTGCAGATATAATTAAGGGTCATGAGATGAGATCATCCTTGATATCCAGGTGGTTCTAAATCCAATGACAAGTGCCCTTATAAAATACAGGAGAGGAGAGACACAGAGACACAAGGAGGAGACTATGTGAAGATGAAGGCAGAGACTGAAGTGATGCCAAAAGTCACCAGAAGCTGGAAGAGCCAAGGAACAGAATCCCTGTTAGGGACTTTGGAAGGAGGGGAGCCCCACCACCTTGATTTCAGACTTCTGGTCTCCAGAACTGTGGGAGTATAAAATTTTGTTGTTCTAAGATACCTAGTTTGTAGTAATTTGTTATGACAGACACAGGAAACTAATACACATTTGTTCTCAGAAAAAGACAATCTGATACTAACCACACTAGACTCTCCCAGATCTTTTCCATTAATATTTGGTTTCCTTCTTGTTCATGGGTTTCCTTAATGGATAACCTTTGCTAGTACTAATAGCCAACTGTCACAGTGGGCTACAAATGTTTAAGTAAAAATAGGAGAAAAACAAAATTGTGAAAATTAAGAAACACCTAAATTTCCTGCTTATTAGCAAGATGTGTGCTTCCATCGCTGTGTGCTTCCATAGCAACCTATGTGGTACAGTTAGAATGCTTTCAGCTGCAAGACAGTGGAAAATCCAAACCAAAGTAACTTAAACCTCAAGAATATTTACTGGCTCATATTGTGGAAGAGCAAAGGTGAGATAGGCTTCAGAGCCGGGGTGATTCAGGTGACAGACTGAATCTTCTCTCTACTCTGCCGTTTATAGTATGGGATACTTTTTAAGGCTGTTCCCCTCACTGTTGGAGGAAGGCTGCCACAGGCAAGCAGGGCTAACATGCTTCCTCTTTTAGGTCCAAGAAGAGAATCAGAAAATGAGAGACAGAAACAGAGCGAGAGGCTTCCTGTAGCTCTCTCCTCAGAGAAGGTGCTTCCCAGAAGACTTCAGAAAACCCCTCTAAGTTAATTAGCCAAAATTGGACCCAGGCCCTTTTTTGAACCAATTGTTGATAAGAGCAGATGAGTCACCTATTGAGGGTGGCTCAGCCTCCCTGAGGCACCCAGAGGATGCATAAAATGGGGAAGGGGGTAGATGGGTAGATAACTAAGCAAAATGGAGTTTCTATCGGGAAAAACAGGGAAACAGATGATGAGTAGGTACTGTATATAAATGATAATACAACAATACCAATGTGCCCGCCACCCCATCCACCTTAAATTATAAAATACAGCCATGGTCGAAGATACCTGCATTCTCCTGCACAATCACATACCCTTCTTCTTCCTTAGAGTTAGCTGCTAATTTAAATTTAGGGCTTATCATTCTCATGTACTTGAGTCCAGTTTTACTATAAGTTTGTATGCCTAAGCAGTATGTTATATTCTTTTGTATGTTTCTGAACTTAATATAAATGGGGATCAAACTGTACATAGACTATTCTGCAACTTGCTCTTATTGTTCATTATCAGATTTGTGAGACACGTCCACAGAAATACGTGAAGTTTCAGTTTACACGTTTTCTCAATGTGTCCCAGTGTATGAATGTATTCATTCATTCTCCTTTTGATAAACACTTAGGTTAATGCTTTTTTTTTCTTTAAATGCTACAAAAAAAAAAAAAGCTCTGTGAACATTCTCAGTACATGACTCTGTGTATTCCTAGAAGAATTTATTTTGGGTATATAAATAGAAGTGGCATTATTGAGTTATAAGGTATGTATGTTTTTAACTTTTGTTATTCTCAATGGAGACTGTACCAAGTTATAGCTCCACCAGCTATGTATTGGAGTTCTGCCTCCCCACACCACTGCCAGCATATGCTGAGTTCAACTTTAAAATTTGTTGGTCTTGTAAATCTTCCTTAAATGGTATTTCGCTTTTGCAGGTCTCCAAACTCCATAGTGGACAAAGACTGAGTTTATTTCATTCATTCCTAGACCCCACACAATGCTTAGCACTTGGTAGGTTTCATGAGGGAGAGTAGGGTCAGATGCTGAGTTTTCTGAGGGTAGAGTCCCAGCCTCACTCTTCTCTGCATAAACCCTTTGCTATGTTGTTAACAGTAAGAAGTGTCAAGGGACCTGATGGCCCCAGTAAGATAACTCTGGAATTAAGTGGTATTAAGAATAGACATATAAATCAGTGCAATAGAACAGAGAGCCTAGAAACAGACCCACTCACATATGGTAAATTGATTTTTGACAAAGAAACCAAGGTAATTTAGTGAGGAAAGGATAGTTTCTTCAACAAATGATGTAAGAATAACTGGGTATCCATTAGGAAAGAAAAAACCTTGACTCATATCTCACACCAAGTTTTCAAAAATTAACTTGAAGTGAATCGCAGACCTAAGTATAAAAGCTACACTATAAACTGTAAAACTTCCAGGAGAAAAAATAGAAAATCTTTGTGACCAGGAAATATACAAAGATTCTTAGAACACGAAAAACACAAACAAAAAAAGAAAAAACTGGTAAATTAGATTTCATCAAACTTACCTTGTTGACAGTAAGAAGGGAGGGAGGGTACAGGGAAAATCTTGCTATTAGCTGAATCAGCACACACACACACACACACACACACACACACACACACACACACACACACACGGGATGGGGGATGGGGGTTGTGTCTTCACCTTTGCTCTCAAATTATCAGTCTTATCAAGGAGTCTTCTCTTTTCTCCTTCCCCCAGGTCACTTAACCCTTCACTATGCCTCCTGGCCAGGGTCTTCCTCAGCCTCTGGCTCAGACTCAGTCATTCAGGTCGAACTGGTTTACCCTTTGGTGGAGATAGGGGTTAGGGAAGTAGATAGGTGAGCAGGGAGGAGGGCGTGAAAGAAGAGAAGGAAAGCAGCCTTCCTGGTTCCACCTCAGCAGGGAGCATATAAACACACCAACTTCTCAGCACAAAATTTGGTTTTCCCTCTGATTTTTAAAATACCTCCTTCTACTGTCCTAACGTAGTATAGGCCAAATTTCTACAAAAAAAAAAAAAAAAAAAAAAAAAGTCAAGTATGCACCACACCACCCAAAACGCTGCGGACCGCATTCGAACATTTTGTTTGTTCCAAATCTGTCTTCTCGGCAGCAGTTCTCAAACAGGGGCAGTAGCGCCCCCTGGAGGCATATGGAAATATGCGGTACATTTTCAGTCAGCTCTCGCTTAGAAACTTCGTGGATCAGGGCCAGGGATTTTGAGCAACCGTCAATGAGCAGGACAGACTGGCACAGAGAGGAACTGTATGACCTAAAGTACTAAGAGTGCCCTTCCTGAAAATGCTGTGGGCTCTAAGAAGCTGAGGGCAAGGCTTTTCGTGTTCCCAAGTGTGTCCCCCACACCTAACCCAGGGCCTGGCACACAATGGGAACTCCATGAACACTTGCTGAGTGAAAGAATGTAGGCATGAATGCAGCATTCTGTGGCACCGGCTCACAGAACTCAAGCACCTGCTACAAGCACACCTTGAAAACCAGGGTGTTAACTCATCAGTCAGAAACAGATTAGGAATCTGAAGGAAAAAGACCCATCCAGCAGTATGTGAAACTGTCTTTAGATGTGAGGAAAAAATTTTGTTTTTTATTCCTGAAGAGCTATTAAATCCCATCTCCCCTCCCATTTAGAAACTTGAAGGGAGTTGAAAAGATACAGTCACAGTAAAAAAAAATTAATAATAAAAATAAAAATAAATGCTCTGACATCACAAAGCAGTTTTACGTGCAAAACCTTATACACGTACACCCTGCCCACTGACAGGGAGCATGAATGAACATGTCAGGACAGTTGGCCAGAACAGTTACGTGGGCTTTCGAGAGAAGGTGAAGGGAGCTCCAGCCTATCTTACTAGGAGGAGAGGGCAAGTGACTAAGAGCTGGGCTCTGGATCGGAGGCCATGGATTCAAACCTCAACTGTGACACTCAGTAGACTAGATGCCTAGACTTTAGGTAAGTTGCCAGATTTCTCTATGCTTCAATTTCCTCGTCTATAAAACAGGGATGAGACTTACCCTATAGGGTAACATGAAGATTAAATGAGACAATGCAGGTAAAACACAAAACACAGTTCCTGACACTTAATAAACATTATTATATGAAAAGCAACCCCAAATGGCCAATATAAAGGCACTGACCACCTAGAGGAATAAGAATAGGCATTCGGCCATTTAACCCAAGGACATGAGCAGACGAACAGAACATCATGTTCTTAAGGGACACGAATGAAGTAATTTTATTCTGCCTCTAAGTCATTTTGTTCCCTGGTTGAACAACACAGTGCTGTGACTCACATTAAATTGTAATTGTGTTTCTATATCCCTTTGCTGATAAATATTTCATTTTGAGGCCTCCTTTGCAAAAATGAAGGTCTTCCAGCCAACTTATTCTTCATTCAAACTTTACAAATTCATTTTTCTTCCCCCTCTTCCTATCCTCCCCCCCACCCCCCGCCACCTCCTTCCCCACACTGCTGCTGGCATTTTGCTGTGCCAAGGGCTAGATTTGTGTTTTATTCCAATAACTTTGAACATCGATAATAATGAAAACACTTGGCATCTGTTTTCTGTTGAAATTTTAAAGCTTCAGAGCAATATTTACCAAACCCATTTCCCCAACCACTGCTCTCAGATTTAATTAAGTAACAGTAAAATATGACATTCCAAATCAGAGTTACAAGCTGTTCTTGAGCTGTGTCATGGCCAATCCTGTATATGTTCAAATTTATGAATATGCTACTCGAGAAACATCACTTTCCCAGCTGATCCAACAAATGCTCTCTCCTCTCGCTCGCATGTTTTCCCAACTCAAATCCCAGTCAAAGTCCCCTTCCACACATTTTAGAGACGGGGGTAACATGGGGAATATTTCAATATTGGTAGTAAAAAGATCATTTAGTAAACATGGTCTGACATAAACAAATTAAGGTAGAAGCAGGAAAGAATATTATTTATCAAACTCAAGTCCACATTCAGAAAACTGAGAAAATTTTCCCTGAGAGAGCATGTGGGCAGCAACTTTCACATATCCAATTACACAGCCAAAGCATGTAATTTAAAACAAACCCACTATTATTAAATATTACTAGGTGTAGTAATATTTAAACAAATAGAAGACAAATCATAATAGAGTCAAGAATTTAGCAGTGGAAAGAATTTAATCCAATCCTATGTTCCCATTTTACAGATCGGGAAATAAACAGAGAGGAGGCCAAGTGTCATCATAAATCCACACAGTAGTGGGAGGCAGAGCCAGGACCAGGTTTTCTGAGTCTCATAGATCTGACTTAAGAAGGGAAGTCAAGTCTTTGGCCTGCCTGGGTGCTCTTCTAACTTTCTCAAAATGTTTCCAGCACTGTGGTTATCTGATTAAAATTAAATAAAATTTAAAATTTAGTCCCTTAGTCACATAGCCACTTTTCAAGAGCCCAACACATGTCTAGCAGCTAGTGAATTACATAGCACAGAAGCATAAATGTTTCCATCATTACAGGAAATTCTACTGGATAGTACTGGACATACACTGGACCATACTCAGTGAGAAGGCCTAATGGACTTCTCACTGAACTTATAAACTCCATGTTTGTTCATACTGTACTCTCAACACCTACTACACTGCCCAGCATGCCTTGGGAATCCCATGACTTGCATGAAGCCGCAGAATGACATCAGGGGCTGTGACCCCTCACACCTTCTCCTTGCCCAGTAGGGCTTTCCTGCACGCTCTGAGGGAGCTGCAATGTGGGCCAAGGACCACATCCTGTGTAGCTTCCTCGTCTGGGGCCAGAAGCAGCATAAGGAGGCCAAAAACAAGACAAAAGGGACTAGCACTCTCCTTCAGACCCTCCCTAAACTGAGCTCATGCCTCCAAGAGAGTCTAAGGGCATTCAGAGGCCACTCCCAGCATGTTCTGATGCTCTTGGGATTTCATGAGAAGCCTGATATACTCTGTAGAGAATATCAACTAATATCTGTATGGCCCTTTATAGTTGAAAAGTAATGCCATGGGGTCTCCTTTGATCCATACAACTGGTGAAGCAGAGATCTCCATTTTATAATTGAGAAATGTGAGGTTCAAAGTAAGGCTTGCCAAAGATATGCAGGGAAGCCAAGATTCCAATGAAAAATTCTGACTTTAAGACTTGCTTTTCATACCACCACCTCTTCTTCCTTCTTCCATGAAGATTACGGATATGTCCCAGGCCTTCTTGAAGACACAGTCTGGGTCCTACTCATCTGTGTAGTCCAGGTAATATCTAGCAGTACCCTTCTCAATCAATCAAATGGTCCTTAGCCTGGCTCTCACATCTTACTCTCTTCTCCAGGGGGGAGGTTGAGAAGACAAATCAAATCCAAAGAGAAATGAGTCAAATATTTGGAATTGTACTTCGAAGTGGTCAACTCCAGAAATATAGGAATTATGTACAAATTCACTTCAAAGGAGTGAATTTCTTATTCTGACACAGGTAGTCATGTACTACAATTGACAAGGGATTTTAAAGGCGACAAAAGGCATTTGTCTTCATATGGCCATGTTCTTGAGTTTCCAGCTTTCTAACACATAAACACGCGCGCGCGCGCGCGCACACACACACACACACACACACACACACACAGAGCTAGGATTCTTTGGACACTCAGTATTCCAAGAACATAATGTAAATCTCATGAGAGAAACGCAAATCAGAACAAGGGTATATCACTTCACACCTGTTAGAATGGCTATCATCAAAAAGACAAGATATAATAGGTGCTGGTGAGTATGTGGGAAAAAAGGAGAATCCCCGTGCACTGTTAGGGTATCGGGAAATAGAACGTTCTTGTGCAGAGCAAACACTCCAGTGGAAAGTAGCCAAGTCTAAAGCTCTCTATACAGAATACCTCACTTTCTAAGTTCTCTACCTTGAAGAGTTGACTAGAAAGCAAATGCCCTGAGAATTTCATAATGGCTTTGCTCTGGAGTTAAATAAGATTTTGCTGTCATATTCAATATGAAAATGTCATATCAATAGTCCCTCAGTATATCACCAATAGGAACTGTTCTCAAAAACTTCAGTGCAAAAGCCATTTCAGGAAAGTTTTTAAAAATGCTTAAAAAGCAACTGGAGAAAAAGGACTAAGCTAGAGAAGCGATGACAAGAGTGGAGGGAGGTCTTTCACCTAAAATTAAGTTATTTTATGGAAGGTAGTTACATCAGAAACAGTCTAAATCAGGTCAAATTTTTATGTGCATACAAATCACCTGGGAATTTTATTAAAATGCAGAGTCTCGGTCAGTGTGGTGGGGCCTGAGACTGCACTTCTAACAGCTCCCAGATGATGCTGAAACTGCTGAGCCATGGACCACAGCTGAGGTAGCCAGAGTCCAAATGTAGATGAAGGCACCTGGGAAGAGAATACTCCCTTACAACTCCTCTCTTCACCATGCCCTTCCCACTTCCCCCTCTTCTCCCAACCCCTTTCACTCTCCACTCACCCTCTAGGAATGTGGAGTTAGTCCTCTGCTCAAAAAGCAATTACTAGAGTCTCTGCAAGTTAAAATTTTATGTATGGGACATCTGTTTTTGGTAACATGGCTGATTAGGTCATCTGAAAACTTCCTTGCTAAAAAGCTATTTTATAATACTAGAGAACATATTTCAAATGAATTTTTTAAGGTATAGTTGAGCTCACAATAAAGTTAAAAAAAAAATCCTTGGGGGTTGAATACAGAAAACTGCAAACCAGAAAGGTAAGAGCGTCAGCAGATGCTGTGCATCCTGGACCAGGTTCAGTAATCTAGAAACTGGGGGTTTCACTCACACACTGGACAAAGATGGAAGACATTGGGTCTATGTGAGGAGTGGTATGAGAAATAAGAATGCCACATAGTTACAGGACCACCACGGGGCACTTTCTTCTAAGTTAACTAAAAAACATCTACTCAGCAGCATAGGGAAACAACAGCAAAGCCTGACTCATCTTGGGCTCCAAGCAGAAAAAAATTTTTCACCTGAAATTCATAACCATGAGTCTTCTCCCACCTAAATTTGAGCATTTTTTTTAAATGAATTTTTATTGCTCAAGTCGTTTAGGAATTCCTAAACAACAAAAGTGGCATAAAAGGTAGCTCGGAGACAGAAATATCTATGGAGCACCTTGCAGAGGCTAATATAAGACCTTTCAGTATTGATAAACCTTCACGTTACACTGCACAAAATTATGTAAACCATGCTAAAGATATGTAACAATAAAGAAATTAAAAACACACAGGAAATAATCTACCATGAGGAAGAGAGCAAACAAACAGAAGTATTAGGTAATAAAAACTTCAAAAAAACTTCGAATAATAGAATATTGAATAAAAACTATTAAAACTTTAAAAACATAAAAGATTGAAAATATAAGAAAATATCTTTATGAAAACAGAGTGGGTCAATACAGAAATGAACTAAATAGAACTTCTAGAAAGAGAAAATTAGAGTCATTGAAATTAAAAACACAATTGGTTATTTAACAGCAAGGACACAACAGAAGAGATAATTAATAAACTGGAAAAGAGATTTAGGAAAATTACTGAGAAGGCAGTATAGAGAGGTAAAATGATAGAAAATTTGAAAAGTTTAAGAGATACAGAAAAGAGATTAAGAAAGCCTAATATATGTATAAGAGAGGCTCTAAAAGAAGAAAATAATAATAATAGAAGAAACAATTAAAGAACTGATAACTGAGAATTTTTCAAAGGAAGGCATGAATCCTCATTTTCAGGAAGCAGATAAAATCTCAGGCAAGAGTTTAAAACTCCACATCAAGACAAACCATAATGAAACTGAGGAACATTGAAAACAAAGAAATCTTAAAAGTAACCAAAGAAAAGACAGATTACCTTCAAAGAAGCAATAATCAGATTGACTAAATAGACTTCTCGACAATGTCAGAAGACAGTAAGAAAATTTCTTCAAAATGATGAAAGAATTAATAATCTAGAATTCTACAGCCAGCCAAAATACCATACAAGGTATGGACAAAATTAAGACATCCACAGACAAACCCTAAAAGAATTTACAACCAGTAGACCTTGACCAAAAGAACTTTTAGGTTTTTCAGAAATAAAATAATTAAACCTAGGAGTGGGATACAAAATGGAATGATGAGCAACCTATTTCAAACCTAAACACATACTGAATTTATAAAATGAAATAACCACTACTCTGAGGGATAAAAAAACAGAGAACTGTCTGAAATAGAAAATAACAATAATGGGTAAGAAAGGAGCAAAATTACCTTCTACTCAGGAGGAGGGCAGAGATAATGAATCTAGCTTTAGTGAAGTGTACATGTCAAAAAGTTAACAGTGGGAAATTCTGGAAAGATGATGGTGGCTGTGGAAGCAAATTTTCTAGATCGTTCCAAATCTCCAAATGAAAACTGAAACTAGATAACAAATCGAACAAAACAAACAAGTAACAACCGAAGGAAAAAAGAAAGAAAAGCATGTATAATTCTTAAAACAAAACTAGGTGAAAAGGTAACCCACAAATCCCAAAGTACAAGTGAGTGAGGACAAATTATCAAGAGCCACAAGATCTGAGAGGTATAAGCATCTACATGAAAAGAAGCACAGAGAAGCAATGGGGCATCTGAAGCACCTGAGTACTGGAGAACCCAAAATAGCCAACAGATATTCACTGCAAAGCCTGGCAGGTCAGTCTGAGACTAGCAGTTGAAACTGGGATGAGTTTGCCCACTTCAACAGCAGGTGAGTAAAAGGGGCCCATGGAAAGTGTGAAAAGGGCTGGAGCAGTTTAGCCTCTGAACTCTCAAAACCTACCCTCCAAGCTTCCATTCCAGGACAAGATCCTATGCTGCGGAGGAAATGCAGGAAACAGAATAAAACTTGGGCAGGATAGGGACAACAGAGGCAAAGAAAAGTGAAGGTTCAAATAAAGTGGAAGAGGAAAACAAAGCCAAGAAATCTCAGAAAGTAAGCCACTCTGTTTTACACATATATTTATATATATTTAGTGTATGTATATACACATATATGTGTGTGTGTGTGTATTCAAAAGCAATAGAAGAGGAAGCTCTGTAAAGTCAGAAAAATGATTTGAATCAAAACTCTTACTTACAAAAAAAATAATAAAAGACTCCTACTTGCTTTCCTCTTTAAGCCATTTCGCAGCCTGTGGCGTCCTTCTGGGAACAGGACTTCTAAAAGGACAAATATGTCTGCAAGGCTATGGTCCAAGGCCATTTTTGCTGGCTATAAGCAGGGTCTCTGGAACCAGAGGGAGCAAGCACACAGCTCTTCTTAAAATTGAAGGTGCTTATGCTCGACATAAAACTAATATCTAGGCAAGAGATGCACTTATGTGTACAAAGCAAAGAATAACACAGTAGCTCCTGGTGGCAAACTGAACAAAACCAGAGTCATCTGGGGAAAGGTGACTCATGCTCGTGGAAACAGTGGCATGCATCATGCCAAATTCCAAAGCAACTTTCCTGCTAAGACCATTGGACACAAGATCTGTGTAATGCTGTATCCCTCAAGGATTTAAACTTGAAGGAAGGAAGGAAGGAAGGAAGGAAGGAAGGAAGGAAGGAAGGAAGGAAGGAAGGAAGGAAGGAAGGAAGGAAGGAAGGAAGGAAGGAAGGATGGATTTGTTAAAACAAAACAAAAGACTCTTTCAACAAGTTCAGAAAATAAAGGGCACAAACTGTGACCAAAACCCAGGGAATTCTGTTCCCACAAGACCTTCCTGAGAATTTGCTGGAGAACATGCTTCACACAACCAAAATGACTACAGATAAATTAATATAAGACTTGTAGTGAGCGTTAAATATACTTTATATAATTTATATAAGGTTAAAAGGAAGAGTGTAGTATGTAATAGCAGAAAAGTGTTTCCTACAAGATATTAAATAACCTACCTACCTATGAGGAGAGATGCAGAAACTTCAGGAACAGTTTCTAAAACCACAATGCAGAGTTGGGTATATGTTTCTGACAATTAGGAAGCTCCTGGTTTTTTTTGTTTGTTTTTCAAAGGGAAAACTGTAGCTACCATTGCTGGCCCACCATGTCTGCTATGATTCACACCAGCAAAACAGACACCTTACACCCTGCCCAACTTAAGTCTATTTCAAATTCAAGACTCACTGATTAATGGACACTAATTCATATCAGAGAACCTAACAATGAAGGAATCTGAGAAAATGCAGAGGTTCAGCTTTCCAGTTTCAGCAGTATGAGAGGCACACGAAACTGAGATTGTGCAAGTCTATCCACAATTTCCACCACAGAAAGGAACCTCCTTAACCAGGCACGGTGTCTTCCAAAAAGCTACTACAAACATATTATTATCAGTGAGACGCTAGGATTTCATGTCAGTAACAAGAGAAGTGTGATACTTCTATTAAACACTATACCAGATGTCCTAAGTGCAATTTTTTTTTAAAAGGAAGCATTGGAAAGGGAGAAGCAATACCGTTAACATTCCCAAGTAACAGGACTGTCTTACACAGAAATATCTAAGATAATCTAGAAACTATTAGAATTAATAAGAAAATTCAACAAGCTTTCTGGATATAAGGTCAATATAAATAAATCAATTGCATTTCTATATACCAATAATAAAATAGAATATGTAATTTGATTTAATTTTAATTTTTCAATTAGAGTTGACATTCAATATTTTATGTTTCAAGTGTACAGCTGTTAGACATTAATATAATTTACAAAGTGATCCCCCTGATTAGTCTAGTACCCACCTAGTAAAAGATATAATTTTAAAGGTACTTCTTAGAAAGAAATCTAACAAAAGATGCATTAGATTATTAATTAAAAATCATACAAATTTATTTACAACCATAAAAGACTAAACTGAGAGACACACTAGGTTCATAGAAAAATTTAATATGATTAAGATGGTATTAATTATATCTATTACCATTTGAGGTGTAAATTAGAAATTTCTATCTAGTAAAGTTGAAGATTCATACCTTACAACAAAATCCCAGGTTTATATCCAAGAGACACTCTCACAGATTACACAAGACATGTAAGAATGCTAATTCAAGCATTGTTTATAATAGCAAAAATTCAATATCTAAATGACCATCAACAGGAAAATGCATAAATGAAGTGTGGTAGTCATACAATGGAATACTACTTAGCAGTTAAAATAAATTTTAAGAGCTTCAATTACCAACATTACATTTTGTGAAAAAAAGTAAGTTACCAAAGGCTATGCATCATGACGAGTTCTAAGCAAAATGTTTAAACATGCAAAATAATGTAGTTTATGGACACTTACATAAAATCCTACATGGGAATGAAATATCAAAGTCAGAGTAATAGTTATGTTTGATAAAGGAAGAAGGGGAATGGGTTAGGGTGAGATACACAAGTAGCTCCATGCACATTTGTATGTGTCATTTCTTAAATAAAAACAAATATGGCAAAATATTAATGAAGGTAGATAGTGGGTATGTGGGCAGTCTGTACACTTCTCTGTGAATTTGAAATATTTCCTCTACGAAGAGAATGGCATAACCCTTGATATTAGCATAACAAAGGTCATTCATGTGGATGTGGCACTCTCCTCTCTGTTGTCTAAAGTGGTACACATTGAGCCAGTTTCTTCTATTAGTGAGAGCGATTCAGCCAACTTGCTCTCTCACTCTCCCCCTCTACCATCAGTGGCATTTTCAGCTTCCCCTCTTCCCATGTGACCAGCTGCCAGCGAGATTATACACTTGTGCTTAGAGAAAGGAAACTGCCCCACAAGCCTCCAGCCTAGGCCACCTGTTCCATCTCTAAAATATCCCTTTACTTTTCCCTATGTTCTCCACTATAGACACATCTCCTTCAGTGGCCTCAATGGGGAATGACTAATGATTAAGGCAAGATTTGGCATATCTGAACTCCTGGTGTATCAGAGTGATAGAAAAGGCAACTCACTTAGGACTTGGGGACTTGTTCCTTTGTTAAGCACAGAACGATCTCTGGTACATCCACCTAACCAACATTACTTCCTATTTGGTTTAGCCCAGACTCTTGGGAAACTGTGCTTTGAGCTAAAAACTCCATGGAGATTAATCTGATTTTAAACCACATTTATGAAGGGTCAGGAAAAGCTCAACTTTCTAGCCTCACCCTCAAGTAAAATTGCGTAGTGCTTCTTCCAAAGCATTAATAAATTAGATTTCTTCAGAAAACCTTGGCCTGAGCTCTTTAACTTCAAGAGATGGTCCTTTATAACTCAAAGGCACTGGAAAAAGACACTAAGTGAAATAAATCTATCCCTTCACCCTACATCCTGCATAGACCCTGCAATGTAGTCCCAGTGTCCTCAAAAGGAAAGCCCATCTCCTTACTAGGATGGACTTAAGTAGCCCTCCATGACATGAGCCCTCACCTGTACTATGTCCAGTTTGTTCATCACCAGCACCCAGTGCAGTGCCAGGTCCTCAAAAAAGGCAAGAGGACATAGGATCTCTGCTCCCCCCAACCCCTGCCTCCAGCCTTTTAGGCTTCTACAAGTGATAATAAAAAAAATTAAAAAATAAAAATCTCCAAGAGGGAAGTGTACTTGCTCTAGAGGGAAAACTCTGTGATAGAAATGTCACTCTGAACTGAGGAAAGAGGAAAGTAGGCAAGACTAGAAACATGGCCTAAACCAGGTTATAGTGTGACAAAGGAAAGAAATGCAAACAGCCGAAATCTAGGACTTGCTCACTCTATGAGAAGTCAGGATGTTTCTAGAGGCTGTAGCAGCCTGGCCTCTCCTTCTGCCTCATACCAAGCCTCTCACCCTTTGATCCCCCACCCGCTCTGCTAGGGCCTTGCTGAAATGGGACCACCCTAGGTTATTTGGGGCACTCTACCAAAGTGCAGGGAAGTGTTCTCAATACTCCAGTTTGGATGAACTCATAAATAACAATATTGAATTGGCCCTTACTTTGTGCCAGTTAATTTGCTAAAAGATTTACATACATTATCTCTACTAATCCTCACAGAAACCCTCTGTGATAGGTAGATATTATCCCTCATCTAAAGATTTGGAAACTGAGGCTTAAAATAACTAAACCCGGGTTGAATTTGCTTAACCATAACCATTCTTCATCCAGCAGCCAGAAAGATCATTATAAAATCCAGTTCCTTGTGGCTCCCAAGGTCCCTGCCTACCTTGCTCCCCTCATCTCATTCCATTATCTCCCTTCCTCCTGATGCTTCAGCTCCATTCTGTCTCAAACTCCCTTCCTAGAGGGAGCTCGAAAGGAAGAAAGGGCTCGTGCTGCCAAGGCCTTGTGTGCGCATTATTCTACAGGGATTAGGAAGAGCTGGAATATTCAGAGTAAAACCTTAAAAGCATTGTGTGGGGTTTCCCTGAAGTACTGTGAGGGTTATGTGAAGGGAGGTCAGACCAGAGCAGGGAGTAGTTAATTCAGAGTAGGACTTTCTGACCTTTGACTTAGCATTAATACTCTTGAGGGATAAGATATACTCTGCTAATAAAGGTGGTACCCTACAGCGGTTGAGAGGTGATAGGAAGCTGAGACCTAGATGGGATGGAACTTTAAAAGGGAAATGACATAAAACCACCACTCAGGCCAAATTGCCTTCAGTCGCAGCATTTTTTATTGCAAAACGAAGTTACCTCCTACTGATTATTTAGTGCTTAGGCCTGAGGATTCCAGTGGTAAACAATATAGTAAAAACCAGTCCAACAACCTCATTTTAAAAATGAGTTGAAATCCTGACTGAGCACCCTCAGAATACAGCTAGGTAACAATTGTAGACAGCCCCTGCCATTTTTGAAGATCCCAACAGTTCTTGAGATGTCTATCAAGGTAATGTGATTAAAAAGAATAGGGTTGAGGAAATCTGAGCTCCTGAACTCTGCTCCCAGGGCACAAATCCAACCATCATCAAGGCATAGGCAGATCTCATTTCCTTTCTAATCCAATTGGCATATGGTTACTCTTCTACAAATGGCATGTCACTGGAGACTCTTTGAACTCCAACAGTCCTCGACTACAGCTGTTCTGTTGCAGAAGTCATAACTGTCTTGCTTAGTGTATATCTTAGGTTACAGGTATTTTCAAATGACAAAATGCTAGAGGTGGAAAAGGTGAAAATCAGTGAAATGACTTGATTTCTTGCAGCTCCTTCTGCACAGCAGTGGTGTTCCAAGGGGGTCTGGAGTCAGCTGGTACCAGCTCAGGAGAGCCTACTGTGCACACCTCTTCCCAATTACACCTTCAGTGGCATCAGCTTGCTACAAATGAGTGCCATTTTTTCTTCTTTTTTTGAGAGCCAGCCACTAAATATCTACCAGCATATTGCTGGACCATGTTAGTATATCTGAGATTTTGGTTCTCAGCAGAAACAGAGGTTTGCTTTTAATTCTTTGTTGAAGAAACAGCATTGCATCCTGCACAAATAGGCATTTACTGCTCTTTAAAAAAAATACTTGCATTTCCTATAGTGCTTCAAGTATTTCCGTTTCTAATGTTTTCTGGAAAAAACATTATCACTGTCAGCATGGGCCCCAAATCTTATGCATTTCTGCATCCTCAAAGATTTCACTCCATAAATTAATCCCTCACTCTTTTCTGGCATTCTTTCAGTGTATACCCATTTCCAGTGTCACTCACCATTTTCTGTTGATTTTATAAGACTTTCTCTCAATCTTACTCTGTCCTACCCTTTAGAGTTAAGCTTTTTCAAATGTGCTTATAACCTCCTCTCCGGCTCTTCAGCTTCCACCCACTCCCCACCACACCAAACAGCTCTAAGGTCAAAAATGACAAAGGAACCCAATCAACAGCACCTCAGCCCTTACTCTGATCCAGTGACACTCCCTCCTGTCAGCCCCAGGACAATCTGTGGCACCATTCTCTACGATTTGCCTTCTACTTCCATGCCTACACCTTCTCCATATATGGGGTTTCCTCTCTTGTCTTGAAATATTAATATAAATGCACAGGAGACCCATGCAAGTGTCAATTATAGATACTTCTGGGAAGTCAAGTGGTATTGGAGTATAAAGATACATTTTACTCTGTAAAACTTATAAATTATTTGAATGTCCCATAAAAATATAGTATTTATATAATTTAAAAAATTAAGTGACCCTAAAGTTTCATTCTACTCTACACAACTACTCACGATCCACTATCGACATTAGCCATGGGGCATTAGCTATAGTCTCCCAAGTCTGTTCTAGAATCTCCCAAGGTGATTCTAATAAGCGCCAAGTCTGAATACTCAAAAGCCCAAAAGCCATCTCCACCTAGATCATCCACACACACCTCAAACTCAGCCCATCACACCTTACCCGTCCTGCACTCCCTCCCCTCAGAGCAGGGCCTCATTAGCATGTAGGCACAAATCAAATGCCTAAGACTTCCTAGACTCTTCTTAAATCCTACGTCTAGTCAGTTATGCTGATTCTATGCTCAAATTCTCCTCAAATCTAGTCACTTTTCTTGATCCTCAAGCCACTTCTTTAATTCAGGCTCTCATTCATCACCTAAATTAGGACAAAATCTAACTGATCTCCCTGGGTGTAATCTCCCTTCTCCTCCAGTTTATACCCCAAACTACAACCAGAAAAAAACTTACTAAAATACAAACTGAAACATATCACCCTAAGCTCCCTCCACAAATCCCTAATCACCATATTAAAATTTTGCAACTGGTCTCCAGAGCATTGAAGAAAAAAAATTCCAAAATAATTTGAAACTTCTTCTGATCTTACTCTATCAACAGCTCTTGTATTCCAGTCATGCTAAACAATTTGAAGTTCTCCAGAATGTAATTCATTTTCACTCCATTTGTCAAAGGTCACCTTTGCTAAGTAGCCTTCTTGGAACGATTCCTTCTTCCTGAAGGCTGGGCATGGATGCCCTTTCTATGTTTTCTATGACACCTACCTAATCATGGCACTTATTACACTGCTGTTAAGTGTCAACTTGTCAGTTTACTACAAGATTCTAAAGACAAAATGTCTCGTTTCGGTACCCATACTGCCTGCCACTGAGGACCAGATTGGGGGAAGGAGGCATAAATATCAATAAGTCTCAGTCTGAAAGGTACCTCAGAATTAATTGTTTCTTCTTCAAACCCTTCATCAAATGTCTGTTATCCTGTGTAGCCACCTTGCTAAGTGAACGTCCAGCCTCTTGAACGCCTCTTGTGATAAGGAAATCACTTATTAAACACTGACACCAACAAGGCGTCATGCTGAACATATATAGAGAATTCACTAGAAGGGGCTCACAGTTCGTGGTCTGTTGATACCTCATTTGACAAGATGATCAGGCCCCTGCTTTCGTGTGGCTAGAAGTTGCTGGCTTCCAGAATCTCAAAGGTTTCAGACACACCTGGTAGAAAGAACACTGCTAGAAATGAGTCTGGGAAGAAGAGCCCTGTCACCAGCAGAGAGGAGGCACGCTGGCCTAAGTTTAATGCCCAGACGTGAACTGGTTTCCTGCGTAGATACAGCCCACCAAACAGTAATCAAAGCCAGCCAGGACTTGAACTCTAACCCTATTGTAACTTCATCAATGTTAAAACACTTAACATTTTAGAAACTAGCTCTTTAAAACAATAAAGTTGTTTTTATATAGTTAATACAGCTGGGATTGCCTCAAACTCTTTTTGCCCTAGCTGTATCTTCAATGTTTAAGCTCCAGAATTGCCAAGTTATCTAAAAGGACAGTCTAATGGGACCATTTTGTCCTAATTCCAGAAGAGTCTAAGAGAATGGAGAAAATATGATTAAAGTTAATTATTTTATTGAGGGAGGTAAATTACTCAAAGGTTAACTGGTTGTAGTGTAGGCAGAGGGAAGAAACACGTTAGAAGTCAGGTGTGTTGGTAAAGGACTCAAAGCACTAAAGGCTCAACCCAGCAAATATTCTGAATCCAGGGTGTCCATATTTCTCCATGGCACGACTTCTCATGGCTCACTTGCAAAGGATTCTGGAGACCAAATGAGATAGGATTCCTTCAGTATTCAACCAAGAGTCTTTAAGTCTTCTCTCAGCCAAGTCGTCCAGTGAAAATATAATTTATTTTTCAGATTCCTCTGGAGGATTCAAAAGCCTCTTCCGCATCGCATTGCCACGCTCCCTGCTCTTGGTCCTCCTTTCTACGTACTGGAAAATAAAATGGGGAGAAAAGAACAGATTATAACATCATTTATATCAGTTAAATATTTTAAAATATTTGCAAAATAAAAATGTTTTTGCAGATGAAATTCTTATTTGTCTTTTATTTCACTGAATCTGATATTGGAAAGTGACCTTAGTGATTGATTTCATTCAATACATTATAGTACCTACATTCTAATAGGTGTGTAAGTCTACTGAATTAATTCCTCCCCAAAAATGAATTTAGTGAATATTTAAGGTGGATGAGTTCTGTCCCTGTTCTCCAGAAGCTCACACTCTATCACATCATCTAACCTCTGCTTGAACACTTCTAGTTATGAGGAGCTCACTACGTTGAGATGTAGCCTATTTAATTATTGTTCCAGTAATTGTTTCAAAGTTTTTTATGTTGAACCACTAAGTGCTTCCCAGTAGTCTTGTACTGCCCTCTATTTCTTCTTGCCTGCTATAACCTTCCAAATAGCTGATTATAGATACTCCACTTTTTCAGGCTGAATATTGCTGGCTTCTACAACTGTTTACAGAACATGGTTTCTGCCTCCTAATATCTATAAAGAACCTTTTATAAAGTACTTTAATATCAATATCCCTTATAAAAAAATATCGTCAGAATTAAATACAGCGCACCAGATGCAGTCTGACAGATGTGGACTACAATAAGCCTACTAGTTCTTAGGACCTAGACACAATACATTTCTAGAAATATTATCCAAAGGGTTAACTGGCTCTTAGCAACCATATTACCCTATTGGTTCATATGGAAACTTATGGTCAGCTGAACTTTCCAAGGCATTTTCATCCTGAATAGTCATTGAACCTGATTCTCCTCAAATCTCATGTTTCTATAATCAGCTGAATCTAAATGCAGCTTTCAACACTTGGAGGTTTTCAGCCTAGTATTCTGATCTGGTCAGTGGGTTATAAATAACAAGAAATACAGAGCCTGGCACTTAGGAAAAGCACTTGTTTGAAGCAGAGAAACTTGAATATAAGTGTTCTTATATGTATATATTTACAAGCTTATATATACCAATACAGACATATTTTAAAGGTGAATGAAGGGTCCCTAGGCAGAGGAGGAAAAAAGTTAAAGTAAACCCAAGTTGAAAAAAATGAGTATGTGTGAAGAGTTGGACATCAAAATCTTCTAGGATACAGAGATGTGGAAAGAGGACACAGAAGCAAAAGATTAGTGATGGAGAGCTAACCAGGAACTTGACCAGATCCCCAGCACCCTCGACCCCTGAGACAATGGCGTAGAGATACCTGCCTGTGGGTTACTTCATCTTCTGGTCCAGTAACCTCAAATATGAGGATCTGAGCAAGATAATCTTTAAGAATTTTTCTGATCTAAAGTGTTAGTTGAAGGGCTCTAACATATATTCTGGAATGGTAGTTTCAAACTCTTTTTCCTTTCCTTATAGAAGAGCCACTTCAAATTACAGATGAAGCACCAGGTCCCTTTAGCCAAAACTGTTCCCTTTATCTGCCATATATTAATATTTCTCTTAAGATTGGGAGAGAGAGACAAGCATTTCATTGCTTTAAAAAGTTTAGCGGGAAAAAGCCATTATTCTAGACCATGGAGAGGTACCTGCTCAGAGAAAACAATCTTTAATCACACTGCCTCCAGCAATCAGGAGAAAAAGCTTATGGGTAAGTCTTCAGAAGATAATACTCTATAGCAGGCCGATAAAATAATTCATAAAACAAATTAAAATATAGTCTATATTAAAATATGTTAGGGTATCTACAAAGGGCATCAACATGGCCCCTGAATAAAAGAAAAAAAAAAGGCTGAAAATGATATTATTCACAAAACTCCACTAAACACAGAATGAAAGGTCAATTAACCAAAAACCAAACAAAACAAGAGGGACAAAAGAAGATGCTACAAAAGTAGCATCAGCAATTATTTCAATAAAATGAACAAAAGCAGCAGAAGCAACAACAAAGAGAGGCTCAAGAGAACTGGTCAGACCCTTTTTCTAGTTAAAAGCTTCAAGGAATGAAATACTCAAATTATACAGCAAGGAAATGGTAGGGAGGGAGCATCAGAAATAATAAATGGTAAACTTGACAGCATTAAAAGCAGAGGAAATAAATGAGCACAGGTTCATAGGATTGAAAGATAAAAGAACAGAAAAATGTCTGTAAATCAGGTACTGAAGCAACATAAAAACCACGCAGAGGATTCAGAAATTAATTCAAGGAGAAAATATGAAACTTATATGAAAACAAACTCAGACAAAAAAAGAATATCTACAATACTCTATCAAATAGTCACTAACAGATCTGGACTACCCGGAAAGAAAATTTCATATGAAGATCTAATCACTAAACCCATGGCAAAAATCATTGAAGTGTAAGGCAAGAGAAATCTAAACTTAGGAAAAAAACTATCTTACACAACTGAAAGCATGTGAGAAATAGACAGCTATACTGAATAGAATCAGCTCTATTTTTCCACATCTTATTAAAAAAGGAACATAGCCCTAAGTTTCGTTTCCATCTAAACTAGCCTTCGCATATGAAGGAAAAAAATCTTTTCAAAAATCAACTTAAAACACTTATAAATGTACACATTTGTGCATACAAAGACAATTACCACCCTTAACTCAGAACTCCAGAAAGTTCTTCGAACAGTAAAGATACTTTGGAAAGGGATTCCAGGAAGGAAAAAAAACAACTCAAAGTGGGAAATGTAAAAAGTGAAGAAAGATAGATGCTGGACAGCTTCAAATATTCTATCTAATACCTTTCAATATGAGGCAAATGGGGAAAAAGTTCAAAAACAGAAAATGAAAGAAAATTGGAAGGCAGATTTTTAGTAGTTACAGATTTTTTTAAAAGGTTCTAGACATGAAACAGCTGATGTACAAAACAGAAAGAGAATTAAATTTCTTTTCAAAGATTTAAAATGCACCCTCTTTGGTCAGCAGTATCTGTAAAAAGACAAGAAATCGGGTTCTTTGGCTATTTGCCCAAGTCCAAGTCTTACCTTAAAAGACTTCAGGAAATGAGTCTTTCCAAATAAGTCAAACTAGATCCCTATGGCTTATATATACCATAATTACCAAGAAATTCAAAATTTTAAAGCTGGAAAGAGCCTATGTGCAGCCTCGTTGTGTTACATAAGGAAACTGAGGCCCAGAGAGTTTTAGTTACCTGCTATAGCTAATAGCTAATAGACACATCTTTTTTGCTGAACAGAGATTCATTTCCCAAACCTTAAAATTCATCCAGAGGAATTACAGTGATTATAATAAGGAATTTTTTTCATTTAGGTACAGTGATGTTCTAAAATTGTCCCCAGAAGAGGCTTTAATTTCTCCCCTTAGTTCGAGGGGGGAGAAGAGATACATATGAAGTCAGTTTTTCTCTTTTATACTAAAATTTGGGAAAAATGTAATAATGGCAGTAATATATAATACTGTTCAAAATGTTCTGATCTATTGTTCAATCATTTCCATACTTTAACATTTTTCTTACCTCATTCTTCAAGCATTTTCTCATCTTCCGATCAAGATCATTGCAATGACCAAAAAACTTCAGAATGTTGTGCTACAAGGAAGAAAAGGAGTAATATATTTCATCCCGTATCATGCTAAGGTTTCTGGCACATGAAATTTGTATACTTATTCCTACAGAAATGGGTTTAATGTGTCACCCTGTTAAAAAGCAAATAGTTAAATCACAAGTATAAATATATAAACAGGCTTATCCTGGCTTTCCTACGAAAGAGGGGTAAATGCTCTATAGGTAGAAATAAAAAATAAAAAGTCTATTCCTTGGTAAAAAGGAAGCCTATTAACCTTCCAAAATCTCAGAATGACAGTATAAACAATTTTTTTTTCCTAGCACCTTTCTTTAAGGGCACGTTAAAATCACAGCGCAATCCATCCTCTATAACAGGGAGTGATGTCAAAGTGCAGTGTGGCCATATAAACACAAGTAACCTCCTCCACTAGCAAACACCGTCCCATAGAAGAGCTACTTAATAAATGCTTGGTGCCAAAGCTATTTTCTCATTCACCTCCATTCAAAATGTCATCAGAAACGCATAACACTATTAGATGGCCTAAATGGGCCATATAAATAAGCCACTAAGTCACAATACAAGAAAATCTATGTCTGAAGTTCAGTCTGCTTTGTTTGAAAAGCAAAAACAAAAATCTCCTATGGTATCAAGTCTTATGACTATTATCATGGCAAAAAATATGACTGCTCTGAAGCAGATTAAGATGAAAACTGAAGTCAAGAACCTGAATTTCAGTAGGGCCATAACTAGTGTGTTTGCACGTCACAATTTTTAAGGGGGGTTGGAGAGCACAGTGATCTCCTATAACGATCACGTCATAAATGCTGAACTTGTAACTACAATAATAAGCATATCTTTTCTTTCTCTTTCTAATTAAAGCTTTCATGGAAATTGGACAAGCTATGCCTCATGCTATTTTTTTTTTCCTGATTCATCACCACTTTAAATGTTCTCTCCTGGTCCACAATGGAGAAATGGTCAGTTTTCCGGCAAGCAGTTAAAACAAAGATCTCTTACTGGTTATCTAATGACCTTTAAATTCAGACTAGTTCCTGTGTATTTTCCTTGAACTACTCCCCTGACAACAAACAAACAATGCAGTTTCATACACCTTCTGGTCAAGTAGAAATAAGAGAAAGGATTAGACTTTTAAAATGCAAGGCAATATATCGTAGTTTAGTTTATATTTATTGATATCATCCCACATACATACATCTTATTTTTAAAAATCCAAGACAAACTAATTTATATTTTTGCTTCCACCACAACATTGAGCCCAAATATAAATTATACTCTTGTAACATTATGTGAAAAACCCCAAATGCCCCAGTGGAATTGGTAAAAGAAATGCCCATGGACTGCAATTCTCTTGCATACACATAGCAGAAACCTCTAGGGCCTGATGTCTATTTCTACAGAACTAAACCGGCCAAGCAACTGATTGAATAAGTGAATCAATCAACTGATGTCTGGAAGACATTGTCCCATGCACTAGGATACAGCAGTGAGCAAGGTGGCCCTAAGCTCTACAATCAAAGTACATAGTCTGATGGAAGAGACACATAACGAAGTGACTGCTATAAAGCAATGGTTCTCAAAGTGTATTCCAGCAACATCCAGGAGTTCCCAAGACCTTTGGGAACATATTTTCCTATTAATCAAAGATCTTATCTGTTTTGTTCACTTTCACTCTCTCACAAGTGTACAATGAAATTTTTCAAAGGCTTTATGAAGTATAATGTCACCACAGATTGAATATAGAGGCAGCTACGAGAATCCAGCTTTATTCTATTAAGCCAGACATTAAAGAGAATTGTAAAAATGCAAAAATAATACCACTCTTTTTGTTTGTTTTGGAAACTAAGATCTTTTTTATGAAAAATGTGTAATGAGTTTATTATAATTTTTAAATAAATGAATTTTCTAATTTCTTGGTTTTAATTTCTAAATTCATTAAATATTGGTAGATAGAGCCCACATAAACGAAGTTCTTTGAGGTGCTCAATAGTTTTTTTAGAGTATAAAGGAGTCCTGAGACCAAAAAAATAACAGAACTGCCGCAAAGTAGGAAATGCATTATGTACGGTATAACTGGAGTGGAGTGACTATACCAAGAGAATCTGGGCCAGCAAAGAAGAGAAAATGATAAATTAAGCTGAATAAAACCAAGAGGATGATAAATGATCTAGCAAATGGGAAGTGTAGATAATAAGGAAGGCGACAAGTTAAGCAAAGTAAAAAGCAAGAACAAAGGCTTGGAAAAGAAACATGCTCTAATACAACTGCAGAAAAGAGCACATAGGAATGAGGGGGAGGAGGGAGGCACAGGACAGTGGTGAAGTCCCAAAAGGTAAGGAAGGGCCAGCTTCATGAAAGTCTCGCAATACAAAGTAAGAAATGTAGATTTTGTTCTATAGGCAAAGGGAGCCGTTAAAGGGGAATTTATGTTTGAGATTAAACTTATGTTTGAGAATCACTCTAGATGCAGTGTGGAAAATGAATCAGGAAAGAGAAAGGGACAAAACATCCAGGGGACCAGTTGGCCCCAGTAAGATAACTTTGGATTAAACTGGTGTTAAGAATAGACATATATATAAAACAGTGGAACAGACCAGATGGTCCAGTAAAACACCCACTCACATATAGTCAATTGATTTATGACAAAGGCACCAAGGTAATTTAGTGAGGGAAAAGATAGTCTATTTAATAAATAATGTTGGAATAACTTGGTATCCACAGGGAAAGAAATAAACTTTGACTCATACCTCACACCATACACAAAAATTAACTTGAAATGAATCACAGACCTAAATGTAAAAGCTAAAACTATAAAATTTCCAGAAGGAAAAATAGTAGAAAAATCTTTGTGACCAGGAAATATACAAAGATCCTTACAACACAAAAATCACAAACAACACAAACAAAAGAAAAAACTGGTAGACTTCATCAAATTTACAAATTGCTCTTTGAAATACATCCTTAAGAAAATAAAAAATATAGCAAAGACTGGGAGAAAATATTCACAATACACTTATCAGACAAAGGATTTGTATAGCCAATGATAAAAAGAATTCTGGTAACTCAATAAGATAAACAACTAATTTTTAAATATAGGCAAAAGTCTTTACATGCATGGCCAATAATAAGCACATGAAAAGATACTCAAAATCATTAGCCATCAAGGAAATACAATTTAAAACAAAATGAGATACTACCACATATGCATAGAATGGCTAAAGTTAAAAAGACTTTTAATACCAATTTTGATCTAAATGGATGGTGAAAATAGTTTGCCTAAGTATATTATCATCAACAACATTCTTTGAACCAGTAGAAATATCTGACTTCACAGGTCATGGGTTTTACTACATTACTTTTAGTCTTAGCATTTTGCTCATTTAAATGATATTATTATAATTTCATATATCTAGTTTATGAATATCACGAGGAAAATAATGCATCATGCAAAGTTAAATTATAACAAATGCTCTTTATAGCTGTCTCATGCATCAGATACATGAAAATTACTAAATATTCGATATCTGTAAAAATATCGGTTCAATTAAATGCATTCCAAAAATGGGCTTCTATTTTGGTTTTAAACATGAAATTTTACTTCCATTCCACTAACAATTAAGTAAACCTGTCAAAGTAGTCCAATCATAATTTAAATTTATTAACACCTAATTATAAATGTTTCAATTCCCTTTAAACAGAGAATGGTAAAAATCAAGGAACAGAAAATCTTAGAATAATTTCATTATGATCAGAAGAGTCAGAGCTGAACATGATTGTTCTAGTGCTCTGTAATTAGGAAAAGTATTTTATTTTAAGAACATGTATTCTATCGCATGTCATTCAAAAAAATCCCTAACAAACTTTTATCCTTGATTTTTACTAATCGTGAAAGGAAGTGATTTCTGAAAGATCAATCATCAACTGCTAATCTTTACTAAGCTAAGACATTATCATTCCCTTCCATGAATGGAGATAACATTTTACATCAGTGTAATATGCCCTAAGTTTCATTTTTTGCTTTATGGTCATTCTTCTAAACTCTTACATTTTTGTGACATTCCTTAAGTAAGTTAATCAAGACGTTGCATTCTTCAGTGTGCAAGTGTGGAGATAAGTCAGGATGCATCTTTGGGAGAAGGTGGTGGAGCACAGCAGGGCAACCTGTGGATACAAGAGTGTCTTGAATATGTGTGACTATATTTATTAATGAGACCTAAAACTATTTTCAGTAAAAACCTCTAGTGACCTTCATCAGAAAAGAATGCTGACCTTAGGCAAATTGTTAAACTTGAGCCTCAGGTTCCTTACCCAATGATTTAACAGATTCGGCAAGTTATCAGGAGTGTTTAGAGAACCTGCAGATTCAGAAAAAAGCAGGACTCCTCAACAGATCCAATCCTGGAAAGACATGCTGCAGCAGAAATAGCTTGCCTATATTAATAGCTTGACTTCAATTATTTTCCCCACATTCCTGAAACCAATTCAACTCACTTTGTTCAAATGAAATTCTACCAATTAAGAGAACTGGCTTATTAATCTTTTAAAAATGTATATTCCTGTGAGAGGGTTAAAGGGTCATTAGTCTCACATTAGTGTGAATTAATAGAAACTGCTTTCTTCCTAATCTGGCTAAAAAAATCTAACTAAACAAAGAAGGGAAACAAGAAGCAGATGTAAAACTAATTTTTCTAATTTAGCAGATGTATCAATAAAATGCAATTATTACAATGAATACAATAAGCTGAAATCCCTGAAATCAGTTCAACTGGTTCATTGACATAGAAAATTAACAGCCAAGGTCAAAGGAAAGCATTATTTTGACAAATGGGCAATAGTTAAGTCACACTATACGCCTATTGTTGTTTTTTTTTTAAACATCTTTTTAACTCAGAAAAGATTACCAAAAGAAAGAATCAATTAACTGCTTTAATCTTTTAAAAGTTCTAAGTAGGAAAACATAGGAGAAAAGAGTTCTTAAATACATCACATGCACAATCCACAAAAGAAAAAAATTTAAAAATTCATCAAAATTAAAAACTTTCCTGATTCAAAAAACGCCATTAAGAAAATGAAAAGACAGGCCACACTTTGGGTGATAATGATGTGTCAATGTAGGTTCATCAATTATAAAAAACATATCACTCTGGTGAGGGATGCTGATAGTGAGGGAGGCTGTATGTGTATGGGGACAGATCTCTGCTTTTTTGCTCAATTTGGCTGCAAACCTAAAACTGCTCTAAAAAATAAAATCTACTACAAGCTACAGACTACAAGAAAGTATCTGTAAATCATTTAGAATAAAAGACTTGTATCTAGAATATAAAGAATGCTTACAAACAATCCAATGTTTAAAATAGACCCAAAGAATGGGCAAAAGATTTGTATAGTTCACCGATGATACATGAATGGTTAATTAAGCACATGAAAAGATGCTGAACACCAGGAGTCGTTAGGGAAATGCAAATTAAACCTCCAATGAAATACCACTACACATCCACCAGAATATCTACAATCAAAAAGTTAGATGATACCAAGCATTGGTTAGAATGCGGAGAAAATGGACCTCATGCATTGCTATGGGGAAAGTAAAACAGACACTTTGGAAGGCAATTTGGCAGTTCAAATTAAACACAAACTTACATATGACCCAGAAATTGCACTTCTAAGAATCTATCCAAGAGAAATGAAAACATATATCCACACAAAGATATGGATGTGAATGTTCATACCATTATTCATAATAGCCAATACTAGAAACAATGCAAATATCCAATAACTAGGTATTTGGATAAACAAATGCAGTATATTTATACAATGGAATACTATTTATGAATTAAAAGAAATTAACGTATACATGTGCCAACATGGAAGAACCTCAAAAGCACTAAGCTAAATGAAAGAAGCCAGATTCCAAACACTACATTGTATGATTCCATTTATAAGCAATGTCTAGAAAAGGCAAATTTGTAGAGACAAAAAGCTGACTGTTGGTTGTCTATGCCTAAGGTCAGAGAAGGCAATTTACAAATGGGCACCAAGGAATCTTTTTGGGTGATGAAAATGTTCTAAAATACAACTTGTAGTAATGGTTGCACAACTGCATAAGTTTACTAAAATCGCTGAACTCACGATGGGTGAATTTTATGATATGTAAATTATACCTCAATAAAGCTGCTAAAAATAAGTTCTTAGAAATTCAAATGGCTCATTCACCTTTGAATCCCAACAAATAAAATCCTTAAAAATGTCCAAACAAATAATTCCAAAGAATGATAATATGTCTATTATTTCAGATTTCAATTTATGAAAATACCAGATCATTATTTCACTAACTACTGAACACACACACAAAAACATACCACAGCTGAAGGTCACAAATTGGGCTGTTTTGCTCAGCTGCATATTTGAAATGGAAACTGGAAAAGCAGCCTAGTTCAAGTTCTGGTTGCCTGCCACTGACTGCAGTCTTTTTTTAATGATAGACTTTTTGCCTGAGAAAAATGAGATCTCATACAGTTCAGCAATTTAAGTCATCTAATTCTGTATCAATATTAGGCACCTACATTTATGTGTATTATTAGTTATCTGGTTTCTGCCTCACTTATTTTTTTTGAAGGAAGATGTACACTGGATTAGTGATCTATCGAATATGTCCAACATTTTAGTTTGTAAATGTATTTGACAAAATATTTTTGCATACTTCAAATATGTGCTTTTACAGTTCTCAAATGACCTCTTTAATTGGCAAAGTAAATACTTGAGAAGACATTGGCTGCTGAGATAAAAACATTCTGCATGTTGTATATAAGAATAAATGCATATCATGAGATGTATACAACTATACATACATACATATAAAATTATAAAACTATAGTTACAAAACTATATGGCATTGTTCTTAAGACACACTTAAAATGACTGCTGATGTCTTCTAATAGTCGTCTTTAAGATACTATTTTTATAACATTATTAAACTCAAAGTAATTTCATGAATTAAAAAGCTAAATAGATACTCCATATTCTTATTTTTTTTAAATTTCTTCAAAGCCATAAGAATATATCTCCATTATTAGTGTGGAAATGATTTGTTGAACACTTACTATGTGTTAGGCACAGGTCTAATAATCCTTCTAATAATCATAAGAAGTAGGTACCTTTTTAAATTCAGTTGAACCATAAGAAATTGCTCTTTTGTAGGTCAAAATATGCATTACTCACAGTTTCACAGCAAAACTAAGTCTCAGTCACACAATATTTTGGTATATGTGCTGCCAAAGCAAGCACATCCAGTCACACAATAAGTGGCAGAGTACTATTCAAAGTAATCTCTTGAAAGATTTTCCCATGTTCAAAATGGGAAAGGCAGACCTTCCCAGCACTTTGTGAATGAAATAAATTCAGACAAAAAAAAAAATTAAAGAAAAAAACAAAACTATTTCCCAAAGAGCCTCTGATTGGCTACAAGTTCAACAGACACTAATTCTAGGCCCAGTTTCCAAAAAAGTCAATATTATCCTGTATTGTTAGAAACAGAGGGTCTGCCTACATCAACAAAAAGAACAGTACTATATTTGTCCCAATCAGCCATGTTCAGAATACTGAGAATGTGAATATTCCTAGGGAGACTGCTCAGGATGAAATGGCTCTGATATTGGGTTGAAACAGGAAACCATTTAATGAAATTGTTAACATTTACCAATTTAGGGGAGTCTACACCAGAGGAAACAGATAAAAGGAATGACCTGGTTAAGTTGGACAAACAATGGATTTGTGGGGAGAAGATAGTTTGAGGTAAAAGTTGTGGGCTCAGCTACTAACAAGTTATATCACTTTGGTTACTTAGAGACTCAAGTCTCTTTCTTAAAATGGAATTAACTCTTAACCTCTATCTCGGTGTGGTTATGAGGTTTAAATAACTTATATTAGAATCTCTGAAACAGTAAACAGTGAGTATGACGTATATAAAGAATTATTTGTATAGCTGAAATGCTCTGTACATAATGGGTAAGGTAGAACTGAATTTACTCTGAGGTGTTTCTGAGAACAGGACTGAAAACCAAAGGGTGGAAGTTACAGAGGCAGAAGTCATCTTCATGGAGCTGTCCAACAATGAAAGAGGCTGCTGTGGGAAGCTCTCAGTTATCTGTCCAAATGTGCCCAAAAGAAATTGGCTACATCAATTAAGGATGTCACAGAATAGTATATTCTAGCATTGCATTCTTAAGTTTCTTCTCAACTCTAAGCTCACAAATAAATGATTTTAGGCCATTTCCGAAGATAAAATTCACACTCAAATGATAAATACTTGTTACTACTAGGAATACAGAAAACAATTTCAAAAGGGTAGTGCCAAGGTAATTATGAATATCAGATGCACCACGGAAACAACGGTGAAGAGAACATTCATTTGTGATAAGCCTTCGTGCATAGGTATTTGTAATGAGAGGGATAAATTCCATTACTATTCAGTTAAACACAAAACTTCAGTCCCACCGGCATTCAGAAAACATCAGAAGGGTTCATTTGTCACAATTACACTTCCCTCCCCATGCCAACCTCACCCACTTCCTCAAGAATGCACACTTTGATACCAAAACAGTCTGCTGAAACTCTTAAAAATGTTCAGCTGTGACAATCTGTTGTTTTGATAATTGGCTAACAGGCCCCTGCAAGCAAAGCAATTTTAACTTTTACATGGGCGTAAGCTGGGAGGGTAGAAGGGTACTCTCACTGACAATATAAAAATTAATTATATTTTATTCATTCCATCTGATTCTACCAAGACTAAGGTAAAATATTCCTAATGAGTATTCTATGATACAGATTTCAACCACTAGGTGGCATAATTTTTGAAAATAAATAAACCAAGAGTAAGCAATACCTTAACTCTAGTAAAGGAAGTAAACCTAATAACACACTTGAGCAAATCTATAATGACAAGGGAGAAAAACCATACTTTAATGCCACTCAGGTTTTCTTTAGAAAGATTCTGTTATTGTGTGGTTGCACCAGAAAGAAATTTATATTACAGTTGCAATTTCTAATGACATTTTAAAACAAGCAGAAAACATAGCCAGAAAAGTCTCCTGTTCAGAGTCTGAAAAATCTGTTCTCCAGAAAAACGTGTAAACTAATACTTAAAGCTTTCTAAAACATATTTTTGAAAGCCTACATTTCAGAAAGCACTGGAATTAGTTAAATTAGTATTTCTCCAACTATTTCAAACTCTGCACCATATTCAACCAGAGGCAGCAGATAGCAGGGGACTTACCTACCCTATCCACTTCTACTTATCACACCTGCATAGTGACCAAATCTAAACAGATGCTATTGACTAGTGTTCTCAAAGTACAGAACATATCCCACTGCTACTAAGAGCAACATTTGAGCTGGACTGTAGGACTCTCAACTATCGCCACATAGTTTCTTAAAGATGGGTCAAGCTGTAGCTTTCCACAAACAAACGTTTATCAGCATTTACTAGGTGCTGAGCACTCACTGCCAAATGACATGAATTTCAGGGGGAAAAAATTAGTCCATATACCTCAAAGAACGCACAGGCCAGTGAGAGAACATTCTTGTAAATGCTC
The DNA here is from genome assembly GCA_028627145.1 of Eidolon dupreanum. Classification (NCBI taxonomy): domain Eukaryota; kingdom Metazoa; phylum Chordata; class Mammalia; order Chiroptera; family Pteropodidae; genus Eidolon; species Eidolon dupreanum. The sequence continues at coordinate 109,327,237 of CM053508.1, read as the reverse complement.
AACAAATATTTGTTGACTGCTGCATTTAGGATTCTACATGAAAATTCTATACTACTAGATAATCAATAACAATAATAGCCATGCAATGTATTGAGCGTTCACTGTGTCACTCTGGTAAGGGCTTTCCTTCTCACAATCGAGACGATGGGTTATACCCATTTTACAGGCGAGGCAACCGAGGTTCAGGGAGTGGGGAGCCCGCCCAAGGTCACAAGACTCGAGAGTGGCGGGACATATTACAGCAGAGTGAAAGATCAAAGCCAAAGCCTGCCCTCAACTACCAGCAGGTCCTCAGCAAAAGCGTGAGGGCGGAGAGCTCAAAACGCACCTCCTGCGCTCTCCGGAGCAAAATCTCCGGTGCGGAGGCAATGGCCGCCGGGAGGACGGGGGGCCGAGCCTTCCAAGTCCCAACCTCCCAGGGCTGCAGAAGTCTCAATTGGACGCAGCACAGCAGGGCGCATGAGAGCAGAGGGCTGCAGGAGAGACAGGTGGATGTCCCGCGGCCTCCCCGGACGCTGCGGCCAGAAAGAGAGCGTTCCTCAAAACAGCCTGGACTCCCGAGACTCACCCTACTCGATGCCACACAGGAGGGACTGAGACGGTATTCACCAGCGAAAACTCCTCACTCGAAAGGTGACTGCCTGGGCGCCAGAGTCGGGCCAGCTCAGGGTGGCGAAGGCGCCCGCGCCCTCCACAGCTGACCCTCTACACGTCCAACCCCATCGGCTGGTGGCATCTGAGACGCATGCGCCACCCGGCTTGGACGGGCCCATTTTCGAACGCTTTGGTGGGAGAGCGAGTCCACCGGGGTACGACAGAACCTAAACGGCAAGCAGAACCAACAAGCCAGATCTCGTGGCTGATATTAGCTGCATTTAAACAGTATTCTCTGCTAAGAAGAGTAACGTGAGAGCTCGACGAGTTTCACTTCTGCTGCTCTCCCCACGCGACCCCCTGCGCTGGCGGTACAGTCCAAAGTTTGGGTTCCAGTGGGCGGGGCTCGAGGGCAGCGGGAACTGTAATTGGCGGCTTTGAAGGTGCAGCGGGCGGGAACAGCTGCTGAGGAATGAGACCGGCTGGCGATGTGGGCCGGTAAGAGACTCCCTTGCGGCATGGAATCGGGTGCTGGAGGGTGGCGGGAACCTTGAGGAAGCCAAATCCCAGGCCTGTAAGGAGACTTTTTCGCGACTGCCGCACGTCCCAAAGTGCGGGATTGGCGCTTGGCCTCTGCTGGAGGTGCGGGACAAAGACTATAAGGTTGGAGCTGAGGAGAAAGAGGGCAGTGAAGCTTGGTCGGACGTCACATCCGCCCGTTGTGGGGCGGAGCCTTACGTAGTGTGTGCGTCAGTGCTGGCGCCGTCCCAAATTGTCACGTGATCGGCTATCCTAGCCTTAGGTTGCTGTTTTTCCCAAAGTAGGGTGTTTTCATTTTTTTAGTTAACCTTGGCTTCCGTCCTTTTTCGTACATTTCGCCTTCTGCATTATTCCTTATTGCAGCTCTTGAGCGTTGTAGATCTACAATGACATCCGAAATTAAAAGGGCTCTTTTTTTGGTCATACGTTGATTTGATAAACGTCTTGAGCACATATACATATACTATGTATATGGCAGGCACTGAGCTGCTAAATGCTTGGAAATAATAAGAAATTAGATAATCACGGAATTAGAAGAGTTCACTCAAAGGTTTTCCAGCTTTATTGGTGAGACCGAGCGAGTGTGCTTTTTCTAACAGAATTCTTTAGAACAGCTTTCTGCAAACTTTACCCAGAATTGAGAATCATCGAAGGCACTCTAACAATGCAGAATCTCAAGCTGTACTGTGTGACCCTCCATCCCTAGTTTAAATTGATGGGGCCCAGGAGTCTGCATTTAAACAAGCCCACCTCCCCCTCCCCACCTTCCAGTGTTTTTGATGAGAGAAGTTAGTATGATATTTCACTGACCGTTGGACCCTAATCCTCCCCAGGTTATCTCTTAGTACATTGCTTAGGGAAAGAATCTAATACTTTATTCCACAAGTGTTTTTCACTTAGCTATGTATAAGACAAACATAGTTCCTACCCTAGTGGAGTTCGATAAAATATTGTAAAGCAATAAAGTAATAAGCACGATAATTTCAGATAGTTCTGTAAAAACAATAAGCAGTAGAAAGGGGGAAAATAATTTTAAATTGGAGTGGTCCGAATAAGTTTCTGAGAAGCCATCTAAACTGAGACCTGAATTACAACAAAAGTTACCTGTGTGAGTCTGAAGAACCTCGCAGGCAAGGGCAACTGCAGATACAGTGGCCCTTAGCTGGAGAATCGTTTTTTATTAGAGGAACTAACATGGCAACATAACTTGAGCTCAGAAAGCCAAGGCGATAGTAGTAGATGAGGGGGAAGGAGGCAAGAGCCAAACAATACAGGGCCTTGTAGACCATAGGATTTTAGTCTTGACGTTAAGGCAGGTTGGTCCTGTATCTGGACAAGTACATCAGGCTCAGTTTTCATGATCCGAAGTCTGTTCTCATGAACTTAATTCAGTTATTTTTCTAAACAACTCCTAATAGCTGCTCTTTATTTTTGTTTTAACTTATTTTCAGTATCTTTTTAAAATAAAGTCCACTATATTTTTTTTGTAAGTGTTCAGTGGTAATAAATTATATGCAGTGTTCAACAAACACTTAATTAGTAGAAATAAATAAAGCCAGGATTCTTGTAAGGGGATACTCCTCTGTTTGTCTTAGGAAATCCTGTAGTTGTGGTGACAGCAGATAAGATTGACTAACTACTGCCTCTTGTCTTAAATGTGGACGTCAAGGTCATTATGCTCCTTCCTAGAAGAGGCTGTTAAGGGAATTTAAAGTCTGCATGTATCCTATTTAATCTTAGTTTAGAAATGATGCTTGCTTGTTTTTTTATGTTCTATATTTTGAGAGAGAGAGAGAGAGAGAGAGAGAAACCCATCAGTGGCGGGGAGGGGGGGAGGCGCAGAGAGAGACCCATCAGTGTCCCCATATGAAGTAACAAGGTTGAAAACAGCTGTCCCTCTTGGCCCACAGCTTCTGCCCTGAAGGAAGTAATAGAAGGGCTCAGAATCCTCCTTCCCTGTGCCACTAAGTTATGCTTTGGAAGATCATTACATTATCTGTGGCTTAGAGAGCCACACTAGATTTAGGGCTCAAAAACCTTTAGGACAGTGGAAGAATCTCACCATCAGGTCTGGGACAGGAAAAGTGAGGTAATAGGTCTATTTTAATTGTCAACACATTAAAGAAAAAGACTACAATTTTCTCTACTTCTAGCCCTTAGTGTTTCCAGTAAGCTCATAAATCCAGATGTTGGTTCAATATCTCCACTTGGAGTCTAACAGCCTTAAAATTTATATGTTCAAAATGAAATTCTTGAGCCTTCTACTGCCTCCCCACATCCTCCCCGTCTTCCCCATCTCAGGTAGTAGCAGCTCCATTCTTTCAGTTACCTAGTAAAAACCTTGGCATCATCTTTCACACTCTGCATGTAATCCATCAGGAAATCCTGTGGACTCTCTCCTAAAAGTCTATCCAGAATCTGACCTCTTCCCACCACCTCCACTTTGGTCCACTGTTATCTCTTACCTACATTATTACTGTAGCCACCTAGCTGGCCTCTCACTTCCTTCTTCCTCCTAGACTATGTCCTCAGTACAATAGCCAGATTGATCCTGGTAGAAAACCTAAGTGACAGCCTGCCTCTTAAGACTTTCCAGCAGCCAGTTTCTGTCAGAATAAAAGCTGTGATGCTGGCAGTCGCCCTCAGGACCCTTCATGATCTCTGACTTCACCTCCTCTGTGCTCCTCTCTTTGACCTCCCTAGGGGCCTTTTTCTCCCTGTTCCTTGAAGGCCACAAAGCTTTTGCACCTGGAAAGCTCTTCCACCAGCTAGCCACATGGCACACTCTCTCTTCAAGGATTGGTTCTAATGTTACCTTTCTGAGGCCTACTCTCTCTGCCCCTACCACCTTCACCTCACTCCCAGCCTGCTCCATTTTCAGTAGCACTAGTTTCCTAACACACTCCATTTTCTCTTCAGTACTTATTACTTTTAACACATTTTGTGATTTTCCTATTGCCTCTCTCTCCCAACTAAAATGGACTCTCCATACTGGCAGGGATTTGTGTCTTTTTGGTTAAAAATGACAGTGCCTAGAAAAGTATTTGGCACAGGCAGGTATTCAGTAGTTTGTTACATAAATCAGTAATGAATGAATGATTTACATATCATTACAATCAAAGATCAAAATACTCTATTCAAGAAAGGAGAGAGCACTTATTTTTAAACACTCCAAAACATTTAAATATACTGCTTAAGGAGAAAATAATTAAGTCCTCCTGTTGAAACACTCTTTGCAAATTGCCTGAGAAAAGATAAACATTTGGATATCTGACCTACAAATCAAAATCCCAGCTAAAAATTTGCTGAGAAAAATTAACTGATAAGTTAAACTTTCATGTTTGGTCAATACTTTGTTGTGCTGTTTTGTTTTTATTGAAGTGCCAAAGGGATGGATGAAACTGTTGCGGAGTTTATCAAGAGGACACTCTTGAAAATCCCAATGACTGAAATGATGACAATCCTAAAAGCCTGGGATTGTTTGTCTGAAAATCAACTGCAAACTGTAAACTTCCGGAACAGAAAGGAATGTCTTGCTCAGGACTTGGTTCTGCTTTGTGAGGTAACAATGTTCAAAATGATTAACCTTGAACATCATGCCTACTCACTTTGTTTTTTCTTTCTTTCCTCTCAGTCCAAAAGAGATTTAAGGCACCTGCTAAGCTATAAAGTGATGAGGGCTAAGTACTACTATAGTGAAGAAGATACTAATTTTTAATTAGCCTTTTCACCTTACAAAACAGTTTACAAATAACTAGGAAAAACAAGTGAATACCACGGGAGAAAAAAACACAATCAATACAAGTTTAAGTAATGAATAGTATTCTTTTTTCACCTATCAGATTGTTAAAGATAAAAAGATAATACTCAAATGCATTGGTCAAGTTATGTGGAAAGAGACACTCTTTCACATGTATTTACTTATTTGCTTTTTGTTTTAAAATGATTTTAGGCTTTCAGAGAAGTTGCAAGTAAAGTGCAAAAAATTCCCATATTCCAATATACCTTTCCCTTAGTCACTTTTAAGTAAATATACTTTATGATCCAACATTTCTGCCTCTGGAAATTTATATGAAGAAAATCATTTAAAAAATATATATATACATACATACATATATATATAAATATTATTGATAAACATTTGTATATGTAGTCATTACATATTTATACATAAAGATGTTAACTAGTATTGTTTAAAAAAAAATTGGAAACAACTATACATAGGAGATTAGCTAAATAATGATACAGCCACATAACAAAATATTCTTCAGCCATTAAAAATAAGAAACTAGATCTCTGTGTGCACATTGAAAGAAACTATGATATGCATACATATAAATGTGTATGTATAGAACAGTGGTTCTCAGCTGAGATGATCTTGTTTTCCAGAGGACACCATGTCTGGAAACATTTTTGTTGTCACAGCTGTGGGAGTAGGGTGCTACTGGCTTCCAGTGGATAGAGGCCAGGAATGCTCCTTAACATCCTAGGACAGCTCTTCCCAACACAGAATTATCTGACTTAAAATGTCAATGGTGCCCAGTTAAAAAACCCTGTTGTAGAAGAAAAGAAACAAAACAAAAAGTTAAATGTGATAAATGAGTAGATTGCGGGAGAACACAGTTGTTAGTGCTTGTACTGACTCATGAATCAGAAGTTGTATTTGTTACCTGGAGAGCATAGCTTGGAGGCAGGTTGTCAGTGAAGTATTGAGAGGGTGCTCTTCATCCGTTCCAAGCAATATGAAAATGTGCTGTAAATGGGGGAGGGATCAAACCTATTGCCATGTTTACCGAACATTTTATCCTCTCTTTCAGGAGAACTGTATAAGTCTCAATGATGCAGCCCTTTTAGACATCATTTGTAAGTTTTGGTGATTTGTATTTACATTTAACCAATCCAGTTTTATCAGAGAGGCAGTTTTGTATGTAAGGGCTCAGATTCTGGAGTTGGGTTGACCTGGTTTAAAATCTCAGCTCTGTCACTTACCAGTCTTGTGTCTTTTGCCAAGTCATATTGCCTTTCTAGGCCTCAGACTTCTAAGTAAAATGGAGATAATAATAGCATCTATTATAATAACATTATATTATGTTATAATAATATAATAATAGCACAGGATCATTGTGTGGGTTAAATGAGATCATGCTTGAAACGCTCGTAGCACAGTAACTGGCATATAATAAGCACATGGTAAACATCTGTTAGGCTTTGTACTATTATTAAGAATTGAAAATATATTTCTGAGAATTTGTTCTTATGGTGTAGCTTTTAAGGAATGTAAGGATTAAAACTGACTGGGCTTTGCATGTGGCGTGATGTAGGGGACTGAGTGGGAGGAGCGCACATGGCTCTAGGGTCTGTATGTGCAACTAGAAGGAAAGTGGAGGCCCTTGCTGAGATAGGGAACAACAGAGGAGACCAAGTTTGTCACAAAGATCATGGATTAGGCTAAGAGGTGTTCCATTTGAGGAAATGTCTTCATTTGTCTTGCTGTTTATCGTGAACTTTTACCTGATGTTTAATGGAATCATTTACAATAAAAAATTTTAATTTCCATATTATATAACAACCATATTCAGAGTTTAGCAGGCCATCTTAACTCAAACACAGAACCAAGGAAGAAAATAACAGAAAAGAATAGAACCCTTTGGATGCTGTCCCTTGGGCAGGCATCATATTGTGCCTGCTTACACCTGTTTTATGCAAAACTCAATAATGAAGAATTGTCAGGCCATTGTCATATATGGGGTGAGAGAGGGAGACAGAGGCACCAAGCCACCAAATAAAGGGGGGGAAAAGACACTAAACTGTAGGAAGGACAAGAAGAGTAATAATTACAAAAAGCATGGCAAATTGGTGCCCTTGAGTGTTGGGGCCAAGAGCCCATCTTTATGGGCTACAGAACACCTTGGTACTAGGTCCAAAGATAGAAACAGAGGGCAGTGCAGACAGAGGTCAGCACAGGGACAGAGTAAAACCAGGATGCTAATGTGGTGGGACTGAATTCAATAACTTCCTAGGTCCATTTTTATGCCAAGGTACTCTTACATTTGTAACTCCTGATGGGTGTCGTCTATATCACACATTCAATCATCAGATACATACAGAATCCTTGTTTAATGCCAGCCAGTGCCTCGACACTGGAATACAAAAATGAACAAGGCAAAGTCCTGTATTCCATGGGATTCCAGTTGGGGAAACAAGCAGTTTACAAATGACCATCTAAATAAATGATATAATGTCAGAAAGTGATAAATGCTACGTAGGAAACTAAAGCAGGGCAGGGTGATCAGGGTAGGCCACTGCATAGGTAAAATTTTAGTAGAGACTAGAATGAGGTACAGGAATGAGTTGTATAACAAGCTAAGAGAAGAATGCTCGAGACGAAGGAACAGCCAGTGCTTAGGTTGTACATTTTTATTCAAAATATAAATTTTATATGGATTAAATTTACTCCAGACAAATAAAACAAGTAATTCTTTATGACTTGTCATTTCCTCTACTTTCATGTTATTGAAAATGTATATTTATAAGCACATTACTTAAAAGTTCTATGATATAATAGTAATAAGCTCTTCTTCCTTCTCTCAGATACTCAGTTTCATCGGCACCAAAAAGTGTGGGATGTTTTTCAGATGACTAAAGAACCAGGTAACGTTTGTCTTTATAAACTGAACATTTGTATTTGATATTTTGGCAATTTAAAAATGAATAGCATTATGTTCCTCTTAAATCTCTTGTCTTTCAAAATGAGGTGATTATTACTCATTTACAGGAAAATGAGAAATATATTTGGTGGTGCTGTGTCAGAGGTACCAGCAGCATTTGTGTGATTTGATCATTATCGCTCTTTGAGGTTACGCAAAATGCTCACCTTCAGGGTCTTTGCAAATGTATTTTTTTTAATCGAAGAAATGATTTTAATTTTTTTTCCCTGACTACCTCCCCCTTCTCTCCCCTCTACCCTCTGGTAACCACTAGTCTATTGTCCATGACCATGAGTCTCTGTTGCAAATGTATTTATTGAAGACATTGTAGCTCCTTTAAATTTTCTTGATTTTTCTTTTCACTTCAACAGGTGAAGACATTGACCTTTCTGATATGGAACAATTCAAAAGTTCATTTAAGAAAATTCTTCAGCGAGCATTAAAAAATGTAAGAATAAAGTTTATCTGAATTTTCATGAAATTCAATTTCATGGCATCTGTACACTTAAAACTTGCTACTACCTTGGTTGTATTTTTGTTTGTAAGAATTTCAATTAGTAATATTCCATGCTATTGTAATCCATACCAGAGGCAAACTCTTAAGAAAACTTTCCTTTCCCCTCACCTCTCAATTCAGAGATAAATGCTGCTTTCTCAAGAGAAGCACCATCCAATAGAACTCTCTGCAGTGACGGACATGTTCTGTATCAGTGCTGTCCTGTATACTAGCCAATAGTCACACGTGGCTACTGAGCACTTGACATGTGGCTAGTGTGACTGAGGAACTAAAATGTTCGTCTTATTTCACTGTCATTTTAAATAGCCATGGGCATCTAGTGGCTACAGTGCTGGTCAGTGCTGCTCAAGAGCACCCACAGAATCTTTTACCGCCATTCCATTTCCAGAGCACCCCCTTAGTGCTTGTCATAGGTTGAGGCGATCATTTTCACAGCTTTAGTCTTCCTTAGTTCTCCTTACATATAAAGACATGCCAAAAAATCCGTCACATTCACCATTCTATGGCCGTCCTCTCTAGTGGTGTTTCCTCTTTTTTCATACAAACTCCTTGACCTGTCTTTCCATCTCCCTGCCTCATCCTTGTCTGTAACTTCTGTCAGACTTTCTACTTACCCACTTGTCACTGAACATACTCTCTCATCACCTTTTTTATAATGACCCTTCTCTGTGTGCTTTGAATCCATCCCCTACATCTTCATAGGGCCTACATGCTTGATTTTTCTCTCTTCTCTTACGTTTCTTAATCTATTACTCTACTGATTCCTACTCTACCGCTTATAAACTTGCCCAGGTCTCAGTAGAAGTACATGCATTCCCCATGCTCATCCTCACACTCTGTTCTTTCTACCACCACACTCTTGGAGGGAAGTATTTGTTTCCTACTCCTTGTGTGTCCATTGGCACCGTGGTGCTGGCCCCTCTTCACTGTGCCCCTGTCACCTTTTTCCAACAGGGGCACTACTTCAACCAAGTGAGAGCAGCTGCCTGCAGGGGCCACCTGTTCTAGTCTGTTCCTCTCGGGGCCAGCTCTGCCCCTGCAAGGGAGGCCACCCAGAGTAGTTCTGCCAGCAATCACATGGACAACTCTCCCTGACTCTGCGTTTTATTATCCAGAGGGCCACTTGCCCACAGGTAGGAGCCAGTCACCAGTTTCTTAGTCATATGAGTTATATGCTGGCCTCCACCTGCCAACTCTTTTGCCTTATTTCTCAGTTGGTTCCGAAGGGCAGGGGAGAGGGGTGTTATTTATTGGCCCTCTTCAAAGACCTCCCCAAAAAGACCCTTTGGAAGGGTAATCCATCCTTGCCATCTTCATGCTTAAGCCCCTTGCATTCTGGCTACTGCCATTGCTGCCAGAGTAACACTGAGTTTTGAAAGAGAGTGGTTCTCACAGTGTGATCCCCAGGCCAGCAGCATAAGCGTCACCTGGGAACTTCTTAGACATGCAAATACTTAGGCTCCCAGCCCCAGACCTACTGAATCAGACACTGTGGGGGTGGGCCCAAGCCTTCCAGGTGATGCTGAAACAAGTTTGAGAACCTCCCTGTTCAAGGGCACCAGTTATATTTATTACAAAATCCTGTGGCCTGTTCTCTTTCAACAGTCGTGCTGATTGCAAACACTTTTTGTGCCAGACACTATTCTAAGCCCTTTCCAATTACTAACTCATTGCATCCTCCTCATGAAGCAAGTTGGGTCACACAGCTGATAATGGCAGAGCCAAGGTTAAACCCAGGCAGGTAGTTTCAAGGCCACGTTCTTAACATCTACACTGGTCAGGCTCAACTCTCTGCCATGTGCCAGATGCTGGGGCTAGAAAGATGTACAATATCCATTTCTCGTGCCTGAGATCACACTCTCAGATAATAGACAGCTGAATCCTCCTGTTCCTGAATCTCACCCTTCTCCTGCTTGTCTTCTGCCTATCCTAAACTGCTCCTGTACTGTCTCCATAACTGACTCTTTCCCTTTACTCTGGAGCATCCCATGAGTTTCTGCACTCAGCTCTCCTCTAATGAGGTTAAGCTACCGGAATTTTCTTTGGTGAAAGAAAGGATAGAGTAATTTATAATTTCTTTCAGAAGCTAATTTGTTGTCCCAACACCATTTGTTGACTAATTCAGCTTTTTCCCCTGGTTTATCACCATCGGATTCTTCAAATTCATTCATACCTTTACAGTCTATTTTCTACCCTTGATCTGCTTCTCATGCTCCAAGATCCACTGCCTGCCTCTCAGGTATCATTGCCTGTACTCTACACTCCAGCCAAACTGAACTAATCCTTGAGTTCTTGAACTTGCCATAAGCTGTTCCCTCTCCTTGGAACAACTTATACAATGTAGCCTTTGCACAGTTCATTCCTCCCTATCCCTCTGACCTCCACTTAAATGGTGCTCCCTCAGAGAGTGCTTCCCTGAGCTCTGAACTGGTTGTTCCCTGTCACCATATTCTTCCCATTTTCTAGCTTAACTGTCAGTTTTCTCGTAGGCTCCCAGAAGGCAGAACTCTGACCATCCTGCTCCCTACCGACACAGGCAGGGGCTCAACAAAGGCTGGGAAATAAATGAATTGAGCACATTATGTGCAAACTTCCCTATTCCTTTCATCACTGTAGTTTTGTAAGATATTTTAATAACCATTAGGGCAAGCCCACTGGCCGCTACCCCCCCAGTTACTCTTTATCAAAAATGTCCTGACTATTCTCCAAGATGAACTTTAGAATCATCTTATCAGATTTATAAACAAAACAAAATCTTTAGAATTTTGAATGGGAGTACATTTAAGTTATAAATTCATTCAAGGATAATTGTAAGCCAAGAGAAGGTGTCTCTTTTTTTATCCTTTTATGAATAAGCACTTTTTTCTACCTTATTCCTGTTATTTTTTATTATGTTATTTGAAAAATAGTCTTACCATGAAATTATAAACTTCAGAAATGAGAGTCCCATCTGGATTGTGGGTGTGGCACATACAGCTGCTTTTTTTTTTTTTTAAACAAAGCCTCATTGGCCAGCTCTCCATAAATGTTGTGGATTATGCTCTGGACCCTTCTAGAACTAGCCTTTTTATGAAGCTGAACATGACTAGCTAATTCATTTTAAAAAGCACTCTTGGCAGCATTCTCACACTATTTCATCCAAAAACAAGAAACTTAGCTGTGTTTCTGCTCCAGTTCAGAATTTATCTGCATCCATCTCTTTCAGTGCCCTTTCCCCACCTGATGCCTCTTTTAGGCACCAGGAACTTCTGTTCTCTGAACCCCATCCCTCTCTGCCCCTACCATTCATGGAGAAAAGAGTCTGAAACGCTAGTATATTTCCTCCTACTTTAATTCTTCAGTTGTTACATTTCTTCTGTTTTGATCACTGCCCAGTTCCAAAAGCTTTTGCCTCCTGAATGAATGTCAGGCAGACCAGTGAGGGAGGCTGGGGGAGTAAAGGAGTTTTTTTATGGGTCATATCTGTCCTGTTTGAAAGGCCAACTAGAGACTGATGTGCTGTGTACATTGTAGGTTTTAGATGATGAGGATAAACAAGTAAAGCTCCTGTGTCTTCTCTGTTGCTTGTTCTCCTACCCTGAGCTGGCAGACGTCCTAACCTCTTTTCTCAATTGATAGAGGACTCGACTCCCAGCTCATCTTCAATTTCCTCCTCATAACTTAACAACCAGATAAGCCCACTTTACCAAAGGCTCATGATGATGTTATGCCAAGTAGCATCCCCTGGTGCTCAGGAGTGAAGAGGACTCACCTGCTGCTCTAGCACAGGCGTCTTACCCTTTTTTGTGCCAAGGACCCCTTTGGCCATTAGTAAAATTTATGGACCATTTCTTGGAAGAGTGTTTTTAAATGCTATAAAATAAAATACATATAAGGGAAACTAGTTATAATAACATATAGTTATTAAGGTATTAAAATACTAAATCATGATATAGTAATGCATGTGCTTCTTTATTAAGACAAATAATCTCATGGTAGGTCTACAAACAACTAGTTTCAAAGTAATGGGTGTAAATGATATTTCTGAGGCATCTGTAAAAATTGTAATGTGCTAAATAATTGGGAGATTTCTATGTACAGCACAGTAACAGGTCCTAAAATTCTATTATTTCATTGTTTACCTTCACAATTGAAGGAGATGCTAAAGTTCAGTTAGAAATTAGTACAAATAAAGATGTAATTTTTATACCAAATTCATAGATGCCCTGAATTATAACCATGGACTTCGGGTAAGAACTCCTGCCCCAAATCAATTAGGTTTAGAAGTTAGTGTGAGGATGTGCAGGGAGCCTAAATGAGGAGTGATGGATAGAGCCTGTGGTTCAGGAATCTGATCCAAAGGCTGAGAGAGAGAAAGAGACAGAGAGAGGATTACTGGCACCTCTTACCAGGTACTACTATTCAAAATAAAAGTTCTCGAAAAACTTACAAAGAAGAGACAAACTAAAAATGTTTCCATTGTAAAAAGGTAGCATATTTATTCTTTTTTATTCCTGTATATCATGTAATAGAATAATAATAGACTGTTAAATATGTTAATAGTTAAATATGTGGAGATTCTATGTGTTGTAAGCATCATTTGATTCTTACATTAAACTTTTTTCTAATATGTTCATTAGCTTCTAGGTGGTAGCCAGTTACTGACAGTTTAGAGGGTGGGATTCATCACCTAGTTAAGCTTGAGCATTATTAATCTGAGCTATCTGTGAAAAATGCATTATCCTGGGTGTTACAGGATGATCTCTAATGAGATAGTTTCTTCAGAAAATAATAAAGGGCTGTACTTATTTGGCTCCGCTTCTTCAGGTATCTTCCTTACTACAAGAATGCGAGCTGGAACACCTGAAAGCCAGCTGGGCCAGGATTATACTGACTCTGTGGACATCCTTTACCCTTAGCCCATTGGTTTTTTAACCTTTTTTGGATTGTAGACACTTACAGAAATTTTGAGTGATACAGCAGCACTCTCCAGAAAAATATACATTTAGACACGTACATCCGACTGTGGACCCAATTTAGGGAGGTCACAGACCTCTAAGCCCCTCCATGAACACTTATTAAAGTGTCCTCATTCTGGGCTAGAGGGACTACCTGAATATGCTGACTGCTACCAATTTTCTCCCTCTAATAAAAATGTGCCCTCCATATACTGTTTTTAATCTTGATTTTATAGGCATTTTCTGCTTTGGTAATGTGACACAAAGAGACTATTCAGAATAAGACCCTGTCTTCTTCCATTCAAGGCAATAGAGGTCTCTGAGCCCTGCTGGAGCCACAACACTGTGCTGCTCACTTGGGGAAGGTCAGATAACTCTGTGCCCTAAATACCCAGGACTTGGGAGTGTTGCTTGTCTGAAGCACCAAGGGAAAAGCAACCAAATAAAGAGTGGGTAGGGTCAGAGTAACTGCTTTCTTTGCTAATGACTGTAGCCATGTTACGATCTGCTTTTCCTGGAATAAGATACAAGAGGGAAGAAATAATGAGACATGGGCCAGCCAGCTACACTTATCTCAAGTGTCCCCTTTCCAGGGTCTGAGCTCCAAGAGGAAGCTGAATCATGAGAGGGTTAATAATCTAGGAGCTGGCTACTGAATTTCAGACCAAGCAATTTTATTTAAAAGTTTAGAAAGGTCTATATTTTATCCATTAAGTGGAAAGCAAGTAGAATTTTCCAAATTCTTAGCATGTAACTTTCCTTTAGAGTAATTTTTAGCATCTGAACTAAATGCATAAAAGCATTAGAATACATGTATTTTTAGGCCCATTACTACATAGAAATATTGCTATTAAATTTTATAGTGCATGCTAGGTCTGTGCTCCAAAGTAAAAAGACTTCATCATAAAACATATTTTATTTGTAAACTCTTCCAGGTGGAGGAACACAGTTTTTCAGGCTAAGCCCAAGAAATTATTGAAAAATTTTGATGTAAAACCCTGATTGGAGGTTTAAATTTTTTTTTTCTTCCGAAGAAAGAATATATGCATCTTTACAACCACAAAATATTTTCACGAAGATTCCCAAAACACTGTAATGAAAAGTTGGAGAAAAGACAAGACTGTGTGCAAGATAACAGTGACATCCTTCACCATAAAAAGCATATGTTGTTGGTGCCATGAGATTTTAATTAGGAAACTTAAATATTTTTTTTAATAAGGTGACGGTTACCTTCAGGGATGCTGAGGAGACTGCAGTATGGATTCGAATTGCCTGGGGAACACAGTATAGAAAGCCAAACCAGTACAAACCTGTTTACGTGGTGTATTATTCCCAGACTCCATATGCCTTCATTTCTTCCTCTCAGCTGAAGAGCAATATACCCCTTCTAGGTCAGGTATGGAACCAATTACTATAGCTATAATAATTTATTATCATCTCAGAGGTCTATGTAGATTTAAGCTGCTCAATACGTACTGTATATACAATGCAACATGTAATTCTTGATTTCCTAAAATAAGGAGCAGAAAGTATTGTTCTTCTCCAAATGGAGAAATGGCATAAGTGTTGGTTGGGAGCTTTTCATTGTCTTTTAATCTAGAGGTAATGCATGTTTAATGTGAAAATTTAACCAACACAGAAGTCTAAAGATAAACAGTCTTTTAAAATTTCAGACACTTTTTCCCAATCTCATTCATCCAAAATAACTATTGTTAACAGTTATGTTTTTTCTTTTCAGAGGATGTTTTATTACAAAAACTAGGGTAGTTCATAGCTTCTGGCTTTTTTTAATAAAATTGCCATGCGGTTACATATGTTATTACTCACTACTTTTTCATGACTGCATTATTTGCTTATCAGTGAACATGATTTTCATTTGTAACCATTTTCCCCACATTCTGAGAAGACTGCTTTAACATATGAAGAAACCTCTATTCAGAGCCTACTTCTCTTTATGGTTGTAACTTCCCAGCATCTTTCCCCAGAATAAGCCACCCCCAAATTTGCCTGGTGACTACTGCTGCTTTCACTGTCTATTAATATTCACAACTGCAATGACACCTCAGTTGGTGCCAGAGCTACCACTTTAGCTGGTTGTAGGTAAACAGCTCCACCTTCCTGGCTGTCATCTCTAGTACTAAGTGGAACGTGCACTGCAGGGTTGTGCATTCAAAAGCTATAAGATCCCAGCAGGTGGACTTACTTATCATTTCAATTTCTTGGCTGTTCACTGAAATGACAAAGATTTCTACTGCAGCTGGCTTCTACTTCCCTTCAACACTTAATTCTGCTTCTTTTCATTTGGGATCGCTTCTTCTCTTTATATAATGGTCATCCACGTACAGCCAAATGAGTCCACCTTGCCAACAGCAAAAGTTAATGTTCATTTCCATTCTGTATCTTAAGGCAAATTTATCTCTGCCCTCTAGTTCCAGGTAAATGTTGTATTAATTCTGTTTCAGTCTTACAACTGGTTTCCCCAGCTAATGGGAAGCTTTTAGAAATTGCACTTAATATGCACTTTTTTCATCAATATTTGTCCTAAAGCATACATATTTGCATTTTTGTGTGGCAATATCATAGCAGTATTAGATAACTGGTATTCTAAAATGGCAACAGTTGAGTATTCATTGTTTTTTCTTAAGTCTGAACTTAATTTATTATAATTCCTAACTTTAAACAGGATCACATTTCTAAAAATACTACAAAATACTTTGCATTTATGAGAATTTTAATGCCATTAGCCATTTTTTTGTTGTTTTTTTAAGATGAGTAACAGGTTATGAGATTACACTTTTCTGGATTTCTTTTCACTCTTAAGTGAAACTGTTCATTTATTGTAGCTCCTACATTTTACTGTGACAAATATTAAAGATATAGAGATAAACATAGTAATCCTAATAGTCTTGCTAATTTTCACTCCAAGGCACTGACAGTTGCTAGCAGACACCATCAGATTGTGAAAATGGACCTCAGAAGCCGATATCTGGACTCTCTTAAGACTATTGTTTTTAAACAGTATAATCAGGTAAGCCAATCAGTGACTCTTTAAAGTTAAGTCCCCCATTTTCTCTTTCACACATGAGTTAAAAGCCACTGAGCAATTGGGGAAGTCCACCTCCAACAAAAAAAGATCACTTCAGGTATTATTGAAGTAAATAAAGCTTTCAGTTAATATGAAAGGAAACAAAATAATTCCTCACTATCGTCTTTTTATAATTGTTTTGTGTTTTATATTCTTCATTAGTCATTGGAGTCTATGTGATAGATCCCAGTTTCCAGATGAGCTATTCCAATTAGGATTTTTCTTTAACTTAGCACTATTTTTTTACATCTAATTATATTATTCTGTTATGCAAGAGAGAAGTAGGATTAATTTTTTGTCCCATCAGTCAAGCAGGTGATAAAGGGTTAGAAGTAAAGGATAAAGCATTGGTTTATTACATCTCACAACTTATTTGTTAAAATTATTTAAATGCATTGTTTCCCTTTAATGATGAGAACAGATCTAGCCTTACTCACAGGATCCGGGTTATTTTTGCCTCTGCATGGCATCTGTGTGCTCATATGTTCAGATTCCTGTAGGTGGACTGTTAATGCTCTGTGTACATCTTTGAGCCCTTAGATATATTATACTTACGTATTTTCATTTGTTCTAAGTAGAAAGAAGTGATCGTTCTCTGCAAGCCTCTCTTTAAGCAAAAAAAAAAATCTAACATTAAGAAGTTAGATAATGATTTTCTCCAATAGCAGCCCCCACCCCTTACCCACCATCCTTCCATAAAATTGATATCAACTGTTCTGCTATGACAGTTGCATTCCTAGGAAAATTCACATTGTCAAATAATTATAAAAAACTGGCTTCAGTGGGGGAAGGTGAGAGAATGGGCTTGAGAGGTTCAGACTTTGAGTAGGAAAGTTATTTTTAAAAACAGAATCTCTGAGTATTTTAAGGTTATAAAGACATAGCTATAAAGATGAAACATCACATTGAAAACAGTGCTTTTGATTTCTCTAGCTTTTGCACTCACCACCTATACTTCCAGATCCATTTTTATGATAACAAAGTAGAACTCCTCACATAAAACGGCCATGTTGCTGGCCCCAGAAGTCTCTGAATGTCGCGCTCTAGAAATGCTCAACTCAGCCTAGATATCACCACAAACCTCTTTTCATTGGAAAAAAATAAAGATAAAATTTGAAATACTTTTATATATGAAAACCAATTAGTAGCTGTACTTCAAGGTGTTAAAATTAGGAAAACATTCACTTTTTCTTTTCTTTCCTAGACCTTTGAAACTCACAACTCTACTGCATCTCTACAAGAAAGACTTGGGCTGGATATAAATGGTATGTGTGTTCTAAGATAAAAACTGAAATTTGAAAGTACATTTTAAAAATGAAAATTTTCCTATCTCTTAGCAATGATTTGTTGATAAAATGAAATGCTACAGCCATTGTGAACTCAACATTTTTACGACTTTCCAATAGCACAGGAACTGCTGTGAATTTTATGTTAAGTAAAGAAAGAATAGGAAATTTTGCATATTTTATAATCCCAGTTTAAATATAATCTTTTTATTCACTGAAAAAATGGCTAGACATAATATATTAAAATATTAACAGTGCTTATTTCTGTGTGGTTGAATTATAGGTGGTTTTTATTTTCTTTTTTTAACAGCCTGTACTTTCCAACTTTTCTATAATAAATTGTTACAATCAAGAGAAGAAAAAGTAAACATCTTTAAATTATGCAAACAAATTGAAAGGTTAGGAATGAAAAGAGGATACTTTAAGGACGAAATATATTCCTAACAGCTGTTTTTTTTTAAATCTTTCATCAGTAGTGGATCCAAGGATCACTGATGAAAACAGGGTAGAAAAAGACAGAGTCCAAAGAGTGACTCGAGAAATTTTCGGAGACTATGTTCAACCAAGACTAGAATTTGCACAATACAAGGTAGGATGTTCCTGTAAACTAACTACAGTTTTCAATGATTTGTTTTAAAAGTGGATACTGGTTCTAAGGAACTGTTTCTTGTTCACTTGTCACTTTAATTTTGCATAATATATGAGTTAAAACAGACTTCTTTATCATTCTTAGTAAGTTCCTTTGTTAGTAAAGAAGACCTTTGGAAATTCTGAATTTGCTTTTTCATTTCATCTTTCATATTAATTTAGTTATGTGTAACTGGCTGTGATCTGTATTTTTGAGGGGAAAAAAGTTGTAAGCTATACCTTTCTAGCCCATCTACACCTAGAACAATACTTGCAGTGTAGTCGGTGCTCATAAATACTTGTTTATTTAATAAGAGTGAATAAATAAATCATTACATAGCCTAGTTGCATCACATGGAGAAAAACCAGTAGCCTAGTCAGAACTGTAAACCTAGCTCATCACAGAAGTGTGCCACTGCCCACCAGGAAGGCCAGGGTGGAGGGCAAGCCCATTGCCACCATGAGAAGAATTCAAGGTTCATATCATGAACTCCTAACCTAATACTCATGCTTATATTCACAATACCCTCCTTCCCCTAAACCTTCCAATAAAATCTTTCTGCTTAATGCTCTCTATAGCTACAGGCCACACTTTAAATCTGCCATCTATTGGCTCACTCAGGCCCAATACCTATTTGGTTTGATATTTTTTTGTGGGAAAAGCTGACTGATACCTTCCAAGTTTAATTTCCTGAATGGCAGGTTTTAACGCAGTTCCTTTAAACAGTTCATACTGTGAGACAGTGGTTCTCAAAGGGTGGCTCCTGGACCAGCAGTATCAGCATCACCTGGGAATTGGTTAAGAAATACAGATTCTTGGCTCTGCCCTGACCCTATCAAATCAGGAATTCTGGAGGTAGGACCCAGCCATGTGGTTTTAGAAGCCCTATAGCTCAGCAGTCCCCAGCCTTTTTAGCACCAGGGACCAGTGCTCCTATGAGAATCTAAGGCCTGATGATCTGAGGTAGAGCTGAGGCAGTGATGCTAGTGCTGGGGAGCAGCTGAAAATACAGATGAAGCTTCGCTTGTTCCCTTACTGCTCACCTCCTGCTGTGCAGCCTGGTTCCTAATAGGCCACAGACTGACACCTGTCTGCTGTCCTGGGGGTTGGGGACCCCTGCTCTAGTTGATTCCATACACTAAAGTTAGATAACCCCGATGGAGAATACATAAGATTTTATCAACAAAACTCCCCTTTACACGCATCTCAAAATGGCTCTATTCCATAAGTCAAGGTGTACATGGATTCATACCTGCTAATTTTTCCCTACCTTTTCTATTTTGGAAAAAATGTCAGACCTTCAGAAAACTAACAAGAATATTACGGTGAATATTCATTTCCTCTTTGCTTCAGTTCCCCAATTATTAACATTTTACCACATTTGCTTTTATTCTTTTTCTTTCTTTATTCTGAACTGTCTGAGTTAGTTGCAGACATCACTCACCCTGTACATACTTCAGCATACAGCCTCTACATGTGAAGGATCACTTTAAGTAAAAAAAAAAGAAATTAAAATCTAAGAGCCAAGCACCTACTGAAGTAGCATGATATTAAGAAATCATTATTAATTTTTTATGTGTGGTAATGTTATGGGGATGAAAAAGAGTCCTTTTTAGGTCTCTTTTAGATGCCTACTTAAATATTTACAGATGGAACACTGTGGTATCCTGGATTTGCTTCAGAATAATCCAGTGGGGGTAGGCAATAGGGAACGGGAGGTAGGGTAATAAATGGAAAAAGTCTGGCCACCAGTTGTGCTCCTTACTTATGTATGTTTTTGAAATCTTCCATAATCAGAAGTAAAAAAGAAATCATGGTAGTGATTCAAAAGACATGACATTATTATTGAAATGACAGATTACAGAAGATAGTGCTAATTTTCCCTTAAGAATGCAAAAAAGAGCACCTGAGAATGGAACTGATATCCAAGGTCTCCTGTGTGTCAGGCACTGTGCATGCCTGGTATTTGGTGTATGCTATCATTTGATATGCTCGTTGCCCTCTACATTTGCAATTAGCAAATTAAATGATCCCCACCCCCATTGATCCCTATCTTTCTTGATGACAAAAATGAATGAAATGTGTAATTTCATTATATTTTACCATTCAAACCAATATATTTAAGTCATTTATAAATATATTTGTTGACAGCTTGAAACAAAATTCAAAAGTGACTTAAATAGGGGCATCTTGGCTGAAAGAGAAGAACCCCTCCGGTGCCTAGTAAAGTTCTCTAGCCCGCATCTTCTGGAAGCGTTAAAATCCTTAGCACCAGCTGGTAAGTAGTCAATTTATTTTACAAGCCAGAAGAATTAACAGCATACTACATTCAATCCTCTCTTTGCTGACTAATTAGCTCTGAGCTTTCTCATGGCTAGCCTGCTATCCCATCCTGCCCTATATTGCATATTCTGCTTCTGCACTTAATGGGGCCCATGATCCATACTCTGATCTTGCTCATTTTTAAATTCATTCAAATCTTTGCCCTGTGATTATTTTCATTTTTTTTCCTTTTTTTTTTTTTCTTCTAGGTATTGCAGATGCACCACTTTCTCCATTGCTCACTTGCATACCCAGCAAGGGAATGAATTATTTTAAAATTAAAGATAAATAAGATGTATGTGGTTTTGGAAGCATAGCATCTCCTTGACTATGTTGCATACCCATTTCAGTTAATGGCTTGCTGGATAACTTCTGTCTAAAAACTTGTATTTTAGAAAGTAACCCTTGATACTGACAATTTAGAAATGTTCAATATAATTGTTGAGAATAATTCTTTCCTCTTCCACTGTGTGCTCCCTCTCCCCCATATCTTGCAAAGCATAGCGGTTGTGGGCCTTTAGGATGTGACAGGATATCCTTTTTCTCATTCCTGTCTCTCCTCGATCCTGGAGCCTTGGATCACAGAAAAAAGCACCAAGAAACTACACCTCACTCAACTTTCTAGGAGAATCATGAAGTTGGTTCATTCAGAGGGTAGAGTTGGACCCACTGAGTTACTATTGCAGGAGGCAGCATATCAAATGATTCAGTTATATAAAATAATGGTTTTGTTGTAAATATGATACTTTTCATAATCTATTTTATCATATGTATGGCATTCAAACTGACCGATATACCAATATGTGAATAAAGATATTTAAAAACTGGTACATTAGTTACTTTTGATGAAAATGAAAAAGAGGCTTGATGTACAGATTTATAAATACAATCAGGAAAAAAGAGTTAAAGTATATTTTATAATGTAATGGTATTTTCTACAGATTATAGGTATGTGAATTAGCAATGGCAGAGACACTCCCATTATCTCAGAGTGAGGCACTGAGTCTACAGGGACTTAACAATGCTAATTTCCCTATAGATTATAGTCATGGTTTAGAGCATCTATTCCTGTGTGCGCACATGCGGCAGGCACTTCTGCTTGGTGCCTGAATGCCTGCATTAGGTCTGCACAGAGGGCCTGCATGTTCCTGGGTTGGTTCTCATGGGCTCATAGCCCTCCCTGGTACTTGGCAGGGATGTACAACTGGAACCTGAACAGGATGCTAATCGTCTATAGTGGAATTACTTGAGGCTGCACTCCAAGGCCCTCCCAGACAGAGGTTCCTGTTTTAGAAAATGAGAATACATGGAGCTTTTATCTATAATGCGCTTGATGGTCCAGAGACACATTCAGTATTCAAATGGAATAGATGGAGCAGTAAATGTAGATCCAAGGACCGCTACAGCCAAAGAAATTTACTGCCTAATGTAAAATTAGGTAAAGGACTTGCTTCAGAATAATCCAATGGGATGTTCTAAGTTTTTCTAATTAAGAATTTACCTAATTTTATGTTAGGTAAGTTCTCCAAAACTGAATAATAGCTAATATTTATTGAACACTTACTATGTGGCAGGCACCGTGCTAAGTATTTTATATGCTTATTTTCATAACAATCCTTTAAGGCAGGCAGCATTATTAGTCTTATTCTACTTAAGTGAATACCAAAGCTTAGGCCAGCAAGTGGCTGAGCCCACAATAACCACAGCAGTTGGACTCCAGAGACTGCACTCTTAGACACAATGCCAAAAGAAACAATAGCCATGGATGCTATCCCACACATAGATGTAGGAGGGAGAGGGTGGCTCACAGTACTTTTTAAATCAGAATTAGTTCTTGTGGTGGGCAGCATCTTACCCCCCTGCTCAAAGATGTGTACCTCCTAATCCCCAGAATCTGTAAATATGTTACCTTACAAGCAAAGGGACTTCGCAGATGGGGAGAGTTCCTGAATAGACCCAATGTAATCAGGACGGTCCTCAAAAGTGGATGAGGAAGAGAGCACTGGGCGATGTGACTACTGAAGAAATCAGTGATGTGAGAAGACTCAACTCACCATTACTGACTCTGAGAAGCTGGAAAAGGCAAGTAAACAGATTCTTCTATAGAAACTCCAAAAGAAATGCAGCCCTGCCGACACCTTGATCTTAGCCTAGTAGACTCATTTCAGGCTTCTGACCCCCAGAACTGTAAAATAATGAGGAAAGAGTGAAGATGGAGTCATTTTAGCCAAGCTGCTAAAATTATTAACATGAAGGTTGAGGCATGAGGAAAGACTCTCTTCTTGTTCTTAACTAGAATGGGAACTTAAACTTTTTTTAACTTTCCAGTCCTGTGTCAATTCCTAGATTTACAGCTGAACCTCGAGATAACCCTCTGATTATCCCTGAAGGACTCAGGTATCCAGACCACCTGATTACTCCCTGAAGGACAGGTATACATCCACCTGACATCCATCATCCATACTGCCTGACATCTGACTGATAACTGCCTGGACCAATCCTAGGAGTAGGAATGCAGGACTGAAAATTCTCAAGAATGTAATTTTTACTATAAAAACTTTTAACTTTTCTTCTTTGGAACACTTCTGAGTTTTTACCTAGCTGTATTCTAAATTTGCAAACTCCAAGATCCTTAAATAAATATCATTTGTTTCTAGCCAAAACTGCTCCAGACTCTGAGTTGATTCAACATTAACAAATCTGTTGTTTTAAGCCACTAGTTAGTAGTAATTTGTTACTGCAGCAATAGAAAACTCATACAGCTGCTAATATATAAAAGTTGGAAGTTTTCATATAACAATCTTAAAAACTAAATCTAGTGATACAAAAGATGAGTAGCATCTGCCCCCTTTAAACAGGATGTATTTCTCATTTCACTGCAGCCCTCACCCCTCCTTTTTGTCTACACCTGGCCTGCTATGCTCATTTACAAGACCTCCCTAGTCCCTCTAGGTACTTAAGCTTTAGAACCCTGCTCTGAGCTACACTGTCTCCCAAATAGTAATAGAATTTCATCAGTTAAAATAAAGGCAAGTAAATTCAGGCTCCCTAAAATTATTAACTGTCAATGATAACAACCCTTTCATTTGCATATAACCTAGGGCTAGTTAGTTACTTCTCTGCAAAATGGAGGAAAACTTATAGTACCTACCCACTATGGCTGTTTTGAGGACAAAATGAGATACTAAATGAAAAGTGCATTCTCCAGTGTCTGGCACATGTAATTAACATACACTGCCTGTCTTTAGGATCTTTAAGTTCCTAACGCATTACTTTTTCTTCCACCCAATTATTGCCCGAGGTCAAGTTTCTAAAAGGCAAAGAATATATCAGCGGAACCAATACCTTCTACCTGTTCATAGGAATCCCTGTAAAGTTTTGTGATCTACTTGCCTCACCTAGCGAGGGCTCCCGGCAGACACGTCCTTCACCGCCGGCAGGGGGAGTCGCGGCTCTGCCGGATGCTAATGACCCGGTGGCCCCGCCCTCTGCCGGAAGTGGCAGCGATGGGAGGCGGGGCCTGGGAGCTCGGCCCAGCTGCTGTGCGGGAACCATGGCGGCCTCTGAGGCGGCGGCGGCGGCGGGGCCCACGGCTCTGGCCTCGGGCGCCCTAGCTGCCCCGGCGGCCGCGAGGGGAGCCGCCGCCGCCTCAGGCTTGTGGGTACCCCCCGGACGGCTAAGGGGCAGCCGGCCGCGGCACGCGGCGGCAAAGCAGCAGCCTGCGGGTCCTGCGCCGCCCGCGCCACCGACAAGGGAGCTGATCCAGCCGTCGGTGAGCGAGTTGTCCCGGGCCGTGCGGACCAACATCCTGTGCACTGTGCGCGGCTGCGGCAAGATCCTGCCCAACAGCCCCGCGCTCAACATGCACCTGGTCAAGAGCCACCGCCTTCAGGTGAGCCCGCCACCGGACGGCACCTCCCCAGGCCTGGCGCCGACAAAGCGCCTTGCTCCGGGCAAGGGCGCGGGTCCGGCTCCCAGGGCGGCGCGCTCCTGGATCGGGAATGCGCTGTGTGCATCCAGCTTCCGCCAGCCAGCATCGAAAGAGGCTTACAAATACATAAACTGGGCCAAACCGATGAGGGAGTCCCAGCCAGGGAAGGTGGGAGCTAGGAAACGGGAACGCTTAATAATAGGAAAACACTGTGTCATGCCACTCGGCTGTCAAGCCGGGGCAAGCAGGGGCCACCGGCCCCTTACTTCGCAGGGCGAGCATTTTACACATTCATCTCATTCGTTCTCACAGCAACTTCGTGAGGTGCAGATATCGTGCTCATTCTGTTGTTGAGAAACAGATTACGCAACGGGGCTGGGTAGTGCTGGGATTTAAACTCGGTCTCTGCTTCTAAAGCAGGTGTTCTTTCTACCACGCCCACAATACCTCCTTCCGGCGTTTAGGTCCTGCCGCGTTGTTAAAACTGCAGATCTTGCTAAGCACCCTCAGTTCCAAGTTTCACAGTGTCGATAAAATCAGTATTGCTCAGAAATGAGACCTAATGGAATACTTCTCCTGTGGACCTTTAAGAGGGAGCAAGTATAATAACACGACAGTTGTCTGAACATCCCTTCCACATCTTGTAAAATAGGACGGTGATTTTCAGCCTTTAGTCCACATCTGTGAAAAGCTTATTAAAAATTCAAATGTTCGGCCCCGCCCAGACCTATCAAATGATAATTTCTCAATCATTACAGTAGGACGTTTTCTTCCACCACTTAGAGTCTTTCTTTGCCGTCAGTGACTTAATTTGAAACCCTAAATCACTGAAAGCAGTTTTGTGAATATGTAGCTTTTGATGGTCCGAAGTGATTCAGGAGAAAGTTTAAATTACCTAGCATATTGCATGTTCTGTCTATCCTCAGGTAAATCCTCCTTGGAAACTTCCTTAGAATCAGGCTTCTGATAAGAATTTAACAGCAGAAAGTTTGAGGTTGTAGTCTCTAGTAGGTTGCCCATGAAGAATAATCCCTTTTTAGCACCTAGTAACAGAGAAGCAACATTCTCGTGAAGATTAAGGGACCCCAAACATGAAATGAACGTGGAGGTATGGTATGCTGAGGAAGACCCTGCATGTGGAGCTGCAGTTTTTCTTAGAATGACTTAGGGTTTCTTCCAGGACTAAGAATGATCTACAGTCTCCTGTCTTTCATACTAAATTTGAACTAAATTCTTCCTTTTTTAATCATATTTTAACTTGAGTGGATGAGTATATATTTGTAGAAATTCTACAGCCTAATCCCTTGGTTCTCAGCTCATACACAATAGCCATCACCCACCTTTAGTATCATCCCCTCACTGGTAGACAACTGAGGGGCAGCATTATATCTCTAAGCACAAATGAAGCTGCCAGTCCTACCAGGACAATCCTTGTGTTGGCCTAAATATCACTCTATCAAGCACTTAACAGTTTATATTGTTCTTTTCTCTGGCATTGGTGTCTAGAGCTTTGTATCTCTCAAGACTGTTAATCATAAGATAGCATGTATTCTTAAAGATTAGTTTGATATACGTATACAATAGGTTTATCTCTATGCTTTTAAAATATGTAAAGTTCAGGAATTCTGAAGATACCAATACATAAAATTAATAGGCCTTAGAAGGAGGAATACATTTGAGGCAAATACAAACTATGACAGTCAGATCTTGACTTGGACTTTTTAGCATTTCAGAGTATCAGTAATCCCTGCTTAAAACCTGTGTGAAGTCATTCTTCCAGTTCTAGTCATTCATTTTTTAGATTTGTCTGAAGATAGCACAGTGTACATAAGATTCTTTTCTGAACTGAAAATATTGAACAATGAAAAAATGGACTCTTCCAAGTTTTCTTCCTGGGTCACTAGAGAGACTTATTTTAGCAGGAATTAACTGCACCCAGATCCATTGTTATTTTTTTCTTATCCCATAGGCTCACTTTCTTACTTTATTCTGCCTTTCTAACCATAGTGCCCAGCAGCTCCTGGGCATCTGCTGTCTTAGTGGAAGGGGCATTCATTTTCTTGAACAAAGGCGGCCTGTATGACAAAATAGCCATATCTAAGTAGTGGTGTCCCAGTGTGGCGAATCTGTACCCTTAGTCTGGATCCCAGATAGAAAGCTCTTGAATTCAAACATTGCTCTTGACACTTGATGTTCTCAAAGTATTGGAAGGAGGAGGTCTGGAGACGAGGGCTGACTGGGAATTACCTATAGTTTTGAAAGCAGTCTGGGCCAAAAACTCTACTACCTGTCAAGTGTGTACCTACTTACTGCTCTGAAGCTAGTCTGAGTATATCTGCTTAACAAATTTGTGTAATATTCAGTGGACATTTTCCTTTTCTTCTCTTCGTTACAGCTACTTGCATAATTTTAGTTCCTTTCCTAGTTGTTATTTTTTCTAGATTATGATCATCTTTTATTTCCTTCCCCATTAGTTGCTGTATGCTTCTATTGTATTCTAATTTTTCTTCACAGGATACCCTGTGAAGAAATTATGCCCTTCTTAATGTAAATGAATAACACCCTTCTGAAGGATGATGGATAAGAGTGGAATTGTAAGGTATAGGATACATGCTGCCTCTCGGTTTTATGTGAGTTCTTAAGATATTTGTCTATATTCCATATCCTGTAAGGAAATCTGGAAATATCCTGCCTAGTTCAGCCTTGCCTATAGTGGGGATCTACAGAGAAATGAAAGCTGGCGATTCAGGGAAAGGAAGAGTAAGAATAAATAGGTATCTCTTGATTGTTAGAGAATGTTATATTCCTTGTGTTTGAAAACAGTGAAAGAGATGGCAGGGCCCTTAACGAACTTCTTACTCAGCAGCGTTTATATTTTAAAACATGGCTTAGAGGATTTTGTATTGTGTTCAGTCCAAGGGTTTGCTTTTAATGATTTGCCAGGACGGTTTTTTAAAAGCAAAGGAAACAAACAGTTTCAAGTTGCTCTATAGACCATATTGTACAAAGACTTGTAATTTTAAATTTACAATAAGAAGACAACAAAGCAAACTAGTTTTCTTGGTTGCTTTCTGTGAAGGCCATCAGGTGCTAGAGTAGCTATACTGCCTTTTTTTCCAATTTTTACAGGGATTCTTAGAATCCTTTACCCTATCATCTTCATTTGTGTCCTTCCTCTTGCTTTTCTCTTCAGTATGTTTACTTTTTTCCATCTTGTTTTTTGTTTGTTTGTTTGTTTGTTTCCTCTCCTGGGTTCTTTTCCAAATCCTTTTACTTAAAATGTTTCATAAACAGGTACCTAAAAAAGTACTCAAAACATGAAGCATTTTTTGTGTACTTTTTTTTTTCAGTTATGCATACAAAAGATAGAGTACAAAAAGTCTGGTAAATTTTGTTCTTAACTGTATATAGAACTTCAAAATAAAAACATCACTTTCTCACTGTAATTTATGTTTTATTGTGCCATCATCATTTCTTATCTCCCCTATTCTCATCTCAACCAACCTACCCTTTGAGCTTAGTGTCTCAGAATGAAAATGAGAAGAAGGCCCAGAAACTTGGTAGAGAGGTGGTGATGGTGAATGCTGAGGAGCTGACCCTCAGAAAGCCAGAGAGGGAACAGTGTCAGTTTATTGGCCACATGGCAATAACAACGACAACAAGGAGATTGTTGATGTCCAATGTGACTGTCTTCAGTGCCCCATCCTGGTATGTGATACAGTTTTGTCTTAATTGACCACTTGAACATATTCAATATAATGCCACAAGTTTTTATTGAACGTTACCCTGTTCGAAACATTCCCAAATGTAACATTAAATACAAACATATTCCATTCCTTAAAAAGGTTTGAGAAATTTTAAGTAGTTCCTTTAGCTCCGATAGAGAAATGAATAACAGAAAAGATCCAAGGTAGTTTGAAGTTACATGGTAAGGGACTTTGAATGTCCCAGGCTAAAGAAATTTGGACTTGAGTAGTATTGGGGTGCTGTTGAAAATGTTTGAGTGAGGTAATGACATAATCAGAGCTATACGTTAGAAAGACATGTCTGGCAAAGTGTGAATAAAAGAGATTGAATCTAGAAGTTAATTAAGAGGTGTATGACAAAGTTCAGAGAGTCAGGAGAACTTGAATAATGATGTTAGCAGTGAAAAAAAAAGGCAAGGAGTGAATAACTGTCCAAACTTGGGAGCAACCAAATGTCTTTCAGGAGGTTAGTAGATAAACTGTAGTACCTCCTTACAGTTGAATGTTATTCAGTGCTGGAAAGAAATGAGCTATCAAGCCATGAAAAGAGGTGGAAGAAGGTTAGATGCTTATTACCAAGTGAAAGAAGAATATCTATAAAGGCTACATACTGTATGATTCCAACTGTATGACATTTTGGGAAAGACAAAACTGTGGATACAGTATAAAGATGAGTGGTTACCAGGATTTAAGGGAAAAAGTGTTATGAATCGGCAAAGCACAGGAATTTTAGGGCAGTGAAAATACTCTGTATGACACTATAACGATGGATACCTGTAATTATTCATTTGTCAAAACCCATGAAATGTACAACACTGAGAGTGAATTCTTAATATAAACTATGGTCTTTATGTGATAGTGATGTAAATGAAGGTTCATCAATTAATAACAAAGGTACCACTCTGATGGGGGATGTTAGTATAGAACACACTGTACATGTTTGGGTAGAGGGAGTATATGGGAACTCTACTTTCCGCTTAATTTTATTGTGAACCTAAAACTTCTCTAAAAAAGTTTATTAATATTTTAAAAAGTGAAGTGAATAGATATACGAGAACTTGATAGAGAGTTTGAAAAAAGATAATGAAAGAAATGCTAAGCAGAATTGAAGCTGTATTAGAAGTGAGGATGAATTTTGTAGTGCCCCTGTAGGAAGAGTTCATGGAACAGCTCACAGCCTGGAACATAGAAGAGGGCCATCTCCCTGAACATATAACTAAGAGGAATTTGATAATGATCAAGTGAATGAAGGATTTTAGGGTCTTCTTTAATATTCTCACATTTCATTTTCTCTCACTGATAACACTAGATGGGAAACTGTATAAGTTAATTAAAATTACTTCATTAAAAAAACACTAGGTTAACTGATGAATGGGATGAATTTGGTAATAAGAAACAGTGTCAGTGGTCATTAAAGCTAGCAGATGCCAATATTTTAACAAAAGACATTTCAATAGGCTTGTACAAGGACAATATTTAATGTAAAACACTAGCTTAGATTAGCTTATTGGCATTAAGTTGGTTGGCAAAAAGCAAAAGAAACAAAAATTTTCACAGCAAATAACTGATTATATGATTAGCACTCTTCAAAGCCCTATACATTATTAATTAAATCCTCACAACAACCCTCAAGTAGGTCCTGCTATTATGTATACCTTACAGGTAAAGACACCAAGACAGTTAATTTTTTCAAGGTCATGGAAAAGTGGCAAAGTAGATAATTCACTATGGCAGTCCATATTCTAGAATCCATGGGTTTAACCACTAACTGCACCAGTGTTTTTTAAGCTAGGGCTGCATATTGGGATCATCTGGGGAGATTCTAAGACCAAATATAGATTCCTTATCCCCATCTAAAACTAATTAGAATACTTGAGGTTGGGGCCAGGCATAGATGTTTTTGAGTGCTGCAAGTGATTGGCTTTTCACAGGCCACGAAGGTTGAGAACCTCTGCCCTAAACTGGATGCCTTTCTAAAAATGCTCTGTATTTAGTGTGTGATTGCTTCCTTCTTTAAGCATGAATACCAAAAGATACATAAAATAGTTTCTGCTCCTAAGGAATTTAGTTGAGACTGGAACTCTAGAAGAAAGTGATAGTAGATAAGATAGCTTAAATTAGGTACTATCTTGGAATTCAGACAAGGATTAGATCTTTAGATCTGAGTGATGAACTATGAACAAGGGAATGCTTTTTATTGAGAGCGTGATCTGGGCTAGGCTCTATGCTAATCTAAGATAACCCTGAGAATTAACTGTTCTGTTTTGGAAATGAGTAAACTGGCTCAGAGAGTTTAAAGACCCTATCCCAGGCTACACATGTAATCAGTGGTCGAAATGGCTTACAGCCACGTTGTTCTTTCCACCATTGTATTTTGCCTGATGGAAGACAGGAGGATGTGAGACAGACTGGGCCCTCAAAGAAGGGCAGTCATTCAAGAATGGCTATAGAAGGTGGAATTGAAAGTAGGAAGAATGTTAGGCTGAGTAGGGTAGTATATGAAAAGGAAACAAAAATATATAATGGTAGATTGGAGGCATAATGAGTTGGGATTTTATTTTACATACCCTTTTTTTTTTAAACATTAGGTGATATATACAGATAATTTTAGGCATGTCAAATTTGTTATAACATTAGAAAAGGAAGGAAAATTATTTATGAGACCACTTAAATAAAAAAATGAATATGAATATCTAGACAGTGTAGTACGGTAAGATTATAAATGAATAGACTGGTGTGGAAGGCATGGAGCAATAACTGACTGAATTTGATATCATTGAAAGATCAGTTATGTTGTTTAAAACAAGAATGGCTTCTCCCCTCTGAATGAGTGGACACAGACTCAACAAGATCAACATGTTCCTCATGTTTTGTTTTCCACAGTAGGAAAACAAAAGGAAGGAGTCTTAGCCACATGGTTATTAAGTTCTCACTTCTTTAGATACACACTGATGGAAAAGAAGATAGGTGGGCATGTTCCAAAAGTAATGAATCCTTTCACATCAGAACACTAAAAGGACCAGAATATCTAGGTGCCGCAGCAGCAGCTGAGGGCTGAGTGCACATCCTGTTTTTTCCAGTGACCTATAGAGAGGTCCGTCACCCCACACCTTTCTTTAGGGCCAGCTGGAAGGGTCCTGATGAGGAGTCTCACACCTGAGTATGTCAACAAAGTATATCATCAAGGGCAACAAGATTGAGCACTTCAAACTAAATTAACTCACCAATTATTTTACAACTGGAAGCCAAAAAAGTCAATCACATTCTTAATAGCAAAGGATTATTATATATAAAGTGCTTAGAACAAGGCCTGGCACAGTAGTAAAAGCTGTGTTATTACTGGCTATTATAATTATTAGATTTCAAACAGCATGGTGCCTGTATTCAAGCTGATAATATAAAAGTTGTGTCAACTAGCTTTAGCTACTCGAAGGGGCAGTGTGATGATCAGGGAAAATCACAGTGCTATTTATCAGAAAGGCCTAGATTATAGTCAAAAGAGGTTTTTTTCAGGAGCTTACACTGGTGGGATAAAAGGGGAGACTTAAGGATGATAAAGAAATCTTGAGCCTGAGAAACTGTAAATATATCACAAACAGAAGCTGGCTTTAAGGTGTTGATGTAAGAACATCCAAACCTGTAGAAAAATTTTATGAGCTTATTGGAGTTTATTTGAGCCCAACAGAAGGCATGCCTGGAAGCAAACTCTCGACAGATTGAGAAAAATGCTTCCCAGAATGAGATTGCAGTTTCTTTCATACATTTGGAATTAAGGAGGGGACATAAGGAAGATTGCATGAATGTGAGAGAAAGCAAAGCTGGGAAATCTTTATTAGATTACATGATAAGATTATATGCTTTCTTGAGGGTGATTATGCTTATGAAGGACCTGAAAAAGGCATTTCAAAGGTGTGTTAACCTAGATGCACAAAAACTGAACAGATTGTCTAAGTCAAAGCACCTTTTACTAGAGAAGTTAGAGGCCTCAGGTGGGACTACCATGATCTTCCCAGTTAAGAATTTATGATCCCATCACCCTGTGAGGTTACTTTCAGTTAGATTATTAGAGAACCCCTTTTTCATCCATAAAGGGCAGAGATTTTAAGTTTAGAAAGAAGAGTTTTAAAGGAATGGATAGAAGATTTTTAAACAACATAGTTTGAGCTATACTTTACACACCATAGAATTTACCCATTTTACGTGAATAATTCAGTTATTTTCAATAGATTTACATAGTTGTGTAACTGTCATCACAATCCTATTTAGAACATTTTTATCTCCCTAAAAAGATCACTTGTTCCCATCTTTAGTCATTCCTTATTTTCACACTCAGCCCATTCTATTAGTTGTTTTTTTTTTAAATAACTAAAGTAATTTTTCTTTTGCAGGATGGCATAGTAAATCCTACAATAAGAAAAGATTTGAAAACCGTACCGAAATTCTACTGTTGTCCAATTGAAGGATGCCCTAGAGGCCCTGACAGACCATTTTCTCAATTTTCTCTCGTAAAACAGGTATTTTACGTGTCTTAAGTGTAATTCTATGAGGATGAAATGCAGATGATATAAACTTAACGTGCATTCTAATTATTTACCAAACATAACTAGAGAATTGAGCAGAAAGTTGCTTGTAAGGGCAGCCACCCAGGAGTCTCCCAATTGAAAAAAGTGAGTACAGTGTAATGCAAGTGAAGGAGATGTGGCTTGTTCTGGAGGGGAAGATATCCAGAAGTAGATTTGGAGAAAAAGAGAAAACCAGTTTAAAGAATGAGAAAATGTATACATCCAGATCTTCTGTGTGAATCTATATGCCTCCAAGTTCAGACGAGCAAAGGCACAAAGGAAATGTTCTCCTAAAGGAGTAAGAAACTACTCAATTTGGGAAAAGAGTTTTTGAAGGGACCACCTTAAGAGGAGGGAGTGGCCCAACAACAGAGAAAAGAGGATATCCAGGACAGGAAGAGATTTGGAGCTGAAATACTTCCCTGAGGGTTTGCTGGAAGGGGTCTTGTGAAATGCAAAGACTTTTTTTCTGCCTGCAGCACGTATTTGTAGATCAGAACCTAAACGCTGGGTACCATGGATTATTTCCAAAACAGTCTCCTCACTGCAGAAGGCCAAAGTTATAGAAGAGGCATATGACTACTGTTGGCCTGCTTTTACATTCTTTTGATTTGGACTGCTGTGTTTTTAGCATGTAAAATCATTGTTAATCTGGGTATATTGATGGTCTTTGAAATGTTTTGAGCAGTTGCAGTTTTTCATTATGGTCCCTTTGTCTTCTTCCTAGCACTTTATGAAAATGCACGCTGAAAAGAAGCATAAATGTAGTAAGTGCAGCAATTCGTATGGCACTGAATGGGACTTGAAAAGACATGCAGAGGATTGTGGCAAGACCTTCCAGTGCACATGTGGCTGTCCCTATGCCAGTAGAACTGCATTACAGTCCCACATCTACCGAACTGGCCATGAGATCCCTGCAGAACATAGGTAAAGAGGAAGAAATAGTGGGAAGAGTTTCAAATGAAACTTCCTGGAAAGTTTTTAGCGTAGGAAGAAAGGAGGAATAATGGAGAGAAGATGTGACATGGAAGAAGAGAATTTTCAGAGATGGCAGCAGTACTAGTAAAGGATCCATGTCTACTTGACCTAGTTCTTCCTTATTCTTTCTGCCAGCTCCTTTTGAGGGTCCCTTATCATGAAACTACTTCATTTTAAAGGTCAAATTTATATTTAGGGTACTAGCTTCCTACTTTAGAAATGATCAAATCTGTTAGGTTCCTTATGCTTACAGATCTAAGTTGAATTCTCGTACTTAGAGCTTAACCTACCCCCACCAAAAAATAGGTATGCTTCCACCTTCCTTGTTTGTGTTCCTGAACTTCTACCTACTATATAGTAGGCCCAGTTCTTCAAAGGGTTGCAAAAGAAGGGGTTTCTCTTCACTGGGTTGAGTCTGACTATTTTCTCTATTCATTGCCATTGTTCTCAGGGATCCACCTAGCAAGAAAAGGAAAATGGAAAACTGCCTGCACAACCAGAAGTTATCCAGTAAGACCAATGACTCATTGAGCAACCAACCAACCCCAAGACCAGACACTCAAGAATTAGAAACTTCAGAAATAAAGCTCTTTGAAGATTCTTGTGGCTCTAATGCCAGAAAGCAAACTCTTACATCATCAGCTCCAAAAAATCCTCAGAAGTTGCTTTTACCAAAGCCTAAAGTGGCTTTGGTTAAACTACCTGTCATGCAGTTTTCTCCCATGCCTGTCTTTGTGCCTACAGCTGACTCCTCAGCCCAGCCTGTGGTGTTAGGTGTCGATCATCAGGGCTCTGCCCCGGGTGCTGTGCACTTACTGCCCTTGTCAATAGGAACCCTGATCCTCGGCCTTGACTCAGAGGCTTGCTGTCTTAAGGAGAGCCTCCCTCTTTCAAAAATTGAAAATCCTGTTGCTGTTGAGCCAATTAGTACAGGTGTTCAAGTAAACTTGGGTAAAAGTCTGACTAATCCTCTACAAGAACTAGGAAACGTATGTCAAAAGAACAGCATTTCTTCAATCAATGTTCAGACAGATCTGTCTTATGCCATGCAACACTTTCTACCTTCTGCACAGTGGGTGAGCCCTGATTCCTCTGTATCGTCTTGTTCTCAAACTGATTTGACATTTGGTTCTCAAGTTTCTCTTCCCATTAGTGTTCATACTCAAACGTTTTTGCCCAGTTCTAAGGTAACTTCATCTATAGCTGCTCAGACTGATGTGTTTTTAGATACCTGTTTCCAGTCAGGTGGGATCTCCAGAGAAACTCAAACCAGTGGAATGCAAAATCCAACAGATGACCGAGTACAGATGAACCAAGCTGTAATGTGTGGAGACATTTTTGAAAGTGTCCATTCGTCATACGATGTTTCTACAGACAATATTATAAGCAACAGCTTAGTAGCAGAGACTGTAACTCATGGCTTGTTACCTCAGGACCATCCCAAGACTTTAAATCAAGATATTGAAAAATCTGCACCAATTATAAACTTCTGTGCACAGAACAGTATACTTCCTTCACAGAACATGACAGATAACCAGACCCAAACTATAGATTTATTAAGTGATTTAGAAAACATCCTGTCAAGTAATATGCCTGGTCAGACACTGGACAATCGTAGTCTTCTGTCTGACACGAGTACTGGACCTGACACCCAGCTCGCATCTGGCCCAACCCAGAATCCCGCAATTGATTTTGATATTGAAGAGTTCTTTTCGGCCTCAAATATCCAGACTCAAACTGAAGAGAGTGAGCTTAGCACCATGACTACTGAGCCAGTCTTAGAATCACTAGACATTGAGACCCAAACTGACTTCTTACTCGCAGACACCTCTGTCCAGTCCTACAGTTGTAGGGGAAATTCTAATTTCTTAGGCCTTGAAATGTTCGACACACAGACACAGACAGACTTAAACTTTTTTTTAGACAGTAGCCCTCATCTGCCTCTGGGAAGTATTCTGAAACACTCCAGCTTTTCCATGAGTACTGATTCATCTGACACGGAGACCCAAACCGAAGGAATCTCCGCTGCTAAAAACATGCCTGTTCTAGAAAGCAAGGTTCAGTTGAACAGTACAGAAACACAAACCATGAATTCTGGCTTTGAAACCCTGGGGAGCTTATTCTTCACCAGCAATGAAACGCAAACAGCAATGGATGACTTTCTTCTGGCCGATTTGGCCTGGAACACAATGGAATCTCAGTTCAGCTCTGTAGAAACCCAGACTTGTGCAGAACTGCACACAGTTTCCAACTTCTAGAAGGGGAGTCCACATGTGAGACAGCGTTTACCATATCCTCCTGGATCTAGAAAATGGAGAATAGAGACAACAAACAGTATTAACTCTGTTGAATGTAGTTGATGTTCCGTTGCTTCGATTCTTTGAGGTTCTTTGCCTTTTGTACTTGTAAACCTGAAATTTGTGTATAAATGTGAGTGTATCATAAAGTGTAAGATGTTGATATAAAAGGATTGTATTGTGTTGTCTACATTTGCCCTTTTACAGCTAGTCCTTTCCATCTTTAAAGAAAAGGAATTTCACACCTTTAAAACCCATCTAGCCATTTAGTTGAAGCCAAGCTTAACAGGTACTATGGTAAAAACTTTTCAGATCTTCAAAATATTTTATTTGAAGTGTAACTTACATAAATTGCACCTAAAATATTTTTGACAGTACTTGTTAGAAATTCCTGTTTCCCGATAGTAACACCTAAAGAAATCTGATGCTGTACCATCAGATTTAAACACCAATGCTTAGATGGTTTGAGACCCATGCTGCCTGCAGCTTCATTTCCTGTAACATCTTTTCTTACTTGAAGACACAAAGGAAAACTACATCTGCCTTTAGCTTTTCAGATAGTTTTCATGTACTCATTCCCATCCCTTCTCTATGTGAACTATTATTGACACCAATGTAAGTATATAGTACTTTCCTCACAAGGTGTGTGTTACTGTAAAATTACTGCTTAAAGTAGTAGCAGCAAGCACTTAGTGTAAATACTGGTCCTTCTAGATTAAATAACAGTCATGCCCACTGTGGACACACTGGGTTGTGGAATCATGCCTGTTAGCTCATACTGCAGTATACCCTACAAACATCCCCTCTCGCTCTCTACAGTAGGCCAGGGTGGTGCTCCGGAGCTGTTCGTCAGTGTACGCACAGCTGGACCTGAGTTTTGTCACTATAAATGTTAATAAAAATAATAATGGAAAGAAAAAAGGACATTCTTCACCCTAAATTTCAGTGCATAAGCTTGAAAGGGAAGAGTGCAATCAATTATTTTAAAGCAAATCTTTTCATACACCTTTCATCATTTCCTTGAATAAGGAAAGACATTGGTCTAGAAAGAATATTATTTGTGCCTTGAGGATAGCAATTATAGAATAGATCCATCTTCTGCATTTTGTTTATTTATTTGTTTAGAGAGGGTAATACCAACCAGTCTAAAGACAACTAGTGAAAGGCAACTGCTTCAATAATTAAGAACATCTGTGTTTTGAGATGGGAGCATGGTTCAAGATGCTTTTGGAGTTTTCTGTATTTAGGAGATCCTGAATTCTTGATCATTGGCCAACTTTAAGGCAAGTTAAAATCAGTGTAGCCTGTAGGTTGTCTAAGTTTACCAAAAAAATGCTCTCTTCAGTGGCACATGCTTGTGCCGCTGAAGGCTAAATCCTCAAAACCTAAGGAGGGGACTAATAATTCATGTAATTGATGGTATTGCTAATTCCTGTTCCATGGAAGAATTGTTGGTAATGGACAAATAGGGTATCCTGAGCAATTAAACCCAACCTGGTAGATAAATTTTGCTTTGGTCACAGTTGCCTATGAATATGAGTTTCAAAACAAACATAAGGCCTTAACTTAAAATTTCATTATGTTTTGGAATCGTCACTGCCTTAATGTTCAAACATCTATTTAAGTCCTCTTAGTAAAAGAGAAATGCATGTTTGTTTATGGCTTTTTGTAAATATAAATGCAGTGATCTATGGCTTTAATTTTTTGTTTGTTTCTGTGACAGTGTTTGTTTATCCAGCCAATAGAGTTATTTACAGAAAAATGGAGCATGTAATAGTTCTTCATGTAGAAATAAGAACTGTTTCCCCCAAAACCTTAGTTACCTGAATTGTTCTAAGATTATTTGTAAAAACTGAAATTCAGTGATTAAAGAGAAGTAAGAATTCTACCTCTTTTTGTGAATTCTTCTACCTACTCATAATATGGCTTATGTTGTTGGCCTTAATTTTTCACAAACTCATCATCTTCTGAAAGTCATATAATGAAATGATTGTGCCTAGTTATTTTCATTATTGTTTTACCTTTGGTCATGAAACCATGCTAACAATTTTACTAATAGAAAATGAAAAGATACTCCATTACCAAAGTTTCTATTTTGATGTAAAATTTTTATTTTGATAAAAACTATATACCTTAGGATTTAAGTTTTTGGAAAATTTATTCAGATGAAATTACTCCAATTTATGCAGTCATCAGATGTGACCATTTTATAATGGGGTGACTCTTCTTTGTAAATAATGTGGTTCTGGCTTAAGAGCAAAAAAGAAAGGTTAGAATATGAGTAGTTCTGTGCTTAATCACTAATTTGCAGGAAAACCAAATCACTGCTGCTGATTCCCTTGCCATAAAAGAAAAATAAAATTGTTGTCGACTTACCTGAAAGGTGCCATGTGATGTTCGAAGCTACTTTTGATGGGAAGAAAAATATATCAGTGTCAATTTAGCTGTGAAGTTGCGTTGTTTCATAAATAATGGCAAATGGCAGGGTGGTATTTTCATGTTATCTTTTATGGCCTTAATTTTAGAATGTCTATCTCAATTCCAGTCCAAACCTGCTCATCAAAACCTGCGGTCTAATGACTCAAAAGAGCACTTACTATCTAGTGTATTTAAATTGGTGTTTCTCAAACTTGTCCTCTGAAGGCTTTTAAAGAAGAACATGTAATTTGGGGGAATTTATGGATCAAGACCGAAGTCTCAAGTATTATGCAGTTTTAGTTTCCTTATATCTCACAGTATATGTGTGTGTGTCCTCATCCGAAGTGTATTAAAGTGCCACTGATTTCATTGATTCGACATTAGGAGAGGACATGCCAATTTTTTGGCTTCATCCATACTACCAACATCTAAAACGCTTTCTTAAATGAATTTTAATACAGTTTCTTCAACAAGATGTTGGCTAGTATAATGCTCTTATGGCTAAGAAGATAGTCTACTAAATAACTGTTGTTTTACAACATTTACATCCAAAGAAATCTCAGTTGCGTGAACTATATATTAGCAGATTCACTGATATATTGTTTACATGCCAAGGGAGGTAGGCTAAAGAGCAAATGGTGAGGATTCTCAGGTTGTCAGTCTAAAACATTAACAAATGCAAGTACTACATTTAAAAATACTAATGTTTGAAAGAAACAAGTGCCCAAACTATGTGAATGTATAAAAACATTGTTTATAATACTTGACTGGAAGAGTACCAATATTCATTCAGTTCTTTCAATAAGCTTAAGAAAAAAACTAAATTTTACATTGCCTTAGTAATAAAAACATTTATAATTTTGTTCTAAATCCACAAATTCAAAAATAGTGAAAGCTAGCATAAGACAAACTTGCCAGGGCCCTTTCATTAATGTTTGGTACTTTGCTCTCAAGCAAGTTAATGTAACAGGACATAAGGCGGGAAATGCAACAAAAATTAAAACAAGTGATACTCTTAGTTTATCAGTGAAATAGGTATTTCAGAAAATCAAAAATTTTTTGAAAAAATGTATTTCCATGGCAACTTTGTTACTCTCAAAAGTACATATATTACCTCAAAGTGAATTTTTTTTTTTTTTTTTTTTGGCCTAAAAGAATGAGTTCCGTAGCACAGTATGTGTCAATAAGCCCTTGTTACAAGCCTGTCATTCTTCTTACTGTTTCTGCTTGCAGCTTTTTACTCTGCTTTCTGGTGATCCACTGCTTTCACCAAGTCCTGGGTGAAATATTCGGTTTTATGATTGCATCTCAAACATGTTGCTGCTTAGGACCAAATTTGAAACTGATCCCTCTACAATGCTGTAATGAGAAATTTAGTGACTTCAGAAAATGCAGAGCTCGAGCTGCAATAAAAATTTGGCATAAGTCAATGCATCTGAGGATATTTAACCTTAAAATGCCTCTCAATAATTTTTCCCTATTTAAAAAGCAAAACTTAAGATTTTATATTACATTTTTGAGAAACCAAACTTTGGAAAATTATGCTTTAGGAATTATTTACTCTATATTGTTTTAGTTTATGGTGATAATTTTTATTAGGCTATATTTGAGAGTCTAGTACTGTTAATGAATCATAAGCTGGTATTAGTTTCTTTTTCACTTTTTTGGGAAAGCTGTGGTATATTTTAAAACCATTTAAATCACTATTCTCTAATTATATATGTGCCTAAGTAGTAACTCTTCAAATTTAAAGTTTTATAAATAGCTACAATAATTATAAGCTGACATTCCATTTTCCTGAAATTACTTTAGAGTAATCAGTCAAGAGGATTTGGGTGAATAGCCTCAGAACTAAGCCTTCACAGAGTGAAGAGTATCAGGACCAGTGACTACTATCACGGCCAGTGGTATTTATCCCAAATTAAATGTTTCATTGAGAAATTACTAGTTTTCTTCAGAGCACATGCACATTAAAACAAATGAAATGGCTAACACTGCTTTCACATTTAGTGGTTAAGTGAATAATCATAACCTTCCTATAGTGCTGAAAATAAGACTTTGCAGTATGTTTTCAAGTGAGCTGTCCTCAAGTTTTAATAAGCAGATGAATTGTTTCATTTTAAAATATACACAGGAAAGAAAGGTCTGTAGTTTTGAGCTAAATGGGAGAAAAAGTCATTCTCATGTGTTTTTGTGAAGTAATGGTTTGCCAGTGGTTACTGAGGAGCATCGTACATAGTGTTGACTGCCTCTTAACATTCACACCAATTTAGCACAAGCAGTGAATGTGAAGAGAGTACTGCTTAAACAGTAGAGAATTCCTAATAATGTCATTACATGTAAATACATTAACTTAACATCTTAGAATTTTGTTAAACACCTTGCCAAAACAGGAATGCACATTCTCCTGAAAGAGGGATGAGAGAATGCCAACAGCTCTTCCTGGTGCTGGCTAAATAGGCCCTACTGTAACTATGAGAGAGGGAGTCTCAGAGAAAAATAGGCTTGTTACTTCATTCTAGAGTGGACTCAGGTAGGTGGCACCAGAAGACTATGAAGGACCAGGACAAAACTGAGAGCACCATAGGGCTTTAGACCCAGCACACCTGTGCTTTCCAGGATGAAACAAGCAGATCTCCCATATTTCCTTCACCTCTGTGCCAAGGTTTCTGCTTGCTCTGTAAGTAAAGCCATTAGAGAAGCTGCAAACAAAGGCAATGAATTTTAGAATTATAATTATCTAAAACAGGGATTCTCAACTGGGTCAGTTTTGCTGTCTTGGCACTTGGCAGTGTCTGGAGATGTTCTTGATTGTCACAACTCAGGGTTACTATTGGCATCTAGTGGGTGGAGGCCAGGAATATACTGCTAAACATCCTATATGTACCAAAAAAGCCCCACCGCAAAGAATTACCCAGCCCCAAATGCCAACAGTGTCAAGGCTGAAAAGCCTTTGGGTTCTTTAAGAAGTGTATATGTTGTATGTGTTAGTAAAGAAGGTTGAGTCCTCATAGCCATATGTGAAAAAAAAAAATCTCTTTAGGATTTTTACTATCAGCAACTTTTGACATGTACAAATTAAAATTCATTTAGATTTTTTAAAATTTCACACTACAAAGTTCAGGATCCAGAGCAAATCTGATCTCAAATCTGTGACAGAAAGAATAATTCATCATTTTGAGTCTCTAGTAATGTTTGTAGGCAAGTTAACTAAGCTAAAATGACAGAATTAGAAAGGACCTTAGTTATTAATCCCCCAATTTAGGCTGCAATGCCCAGTGGCAAAGCTGGGGTATTTAAAAAAAAAGCCTTCTAATGTTCTCAGCTCCTAGGAAAAAGGAAGATGGTTCTATTTTTACTTCTTACATTGGATACTGGAATTTATCCTAAGACCGTGCTCAAGAAGATATACAGTAGTTTTGATCTGAGAGATTGAACTTGAAAAGTAAAATTTTCTGTAACACCTCAAGATGACACCAAATCAGAATGAGAACCATGATATTATCCCACAGAGCATTGGTGTTTAGATTGGTGCAGTGGAAATTCAAGCAAAACAGGATGAGGAAAAGGGCCAGGGAATGGTTGGCTCATGGATTAACAGGGTCCTAGGCAAAGAGCCTTAGCCAACAAGTTATGAAGTTGGGTTTTCAGGACTAGTAAAGAGTGAAGATCCATCAGACTCCAAATAACAACTCACCATCCCTATATGATTTCTATACAATGTTGAAGAGCCAGTTATTCATTAAAAGGAAATAAATGATCCAGCTATTTATATTTGATCTGATCATCGAGTGAGGAAAACCATAAATTTTTGTTGGCATTTTACATACATTACCTCATCCTCACCACATCTCGTATCTAAAATTGTTCCCAGCTTACAGGAAGGAATGATATTCTCCAGCCCTCCTTCCTGCTTTATATTTTCCACTCA
Organism: Eidolon dupreanum; assembly: GCA_028627145.1. Classification (NCBI taxonomy): domain Eukaryota; kingdom Metazoa; phylum Chordata; class Mammalia; order Chiroptera; family Pteropodidae; genus Eidolon; species Eidolon dupreanum. The sequence goes on along the minus strand of CM053508.1, from coordinate 109,284,758 downwards.
GTGTTCCAACTATCCTCACCTGGGAGACATATTGGAGCCTTCAGACACCAAAGCTCCAGACCTACCCTGACCTGACCAAACACAATCTCTCTGTTGATTGAATTCTCCGTAGGTCACAGAAGAAAATGATCCTTGATGTGCATGCATATGATCAGGATAAAAAGAGATGATGCCCCAAAGGGACTTTGAACTCTTATAACAGTGCCTTGTAAGTTCAAGTGGAATTATTATATCATGTGACTGGCTAATAGAACTCAAGGCAGAGTTTAGCCTGGGCATCAAGAGCATAGCATTGACTCTCTCATGGCTCCAGCATCCCAGTTTGCCTGGCATAGGGCAAGTGTTCCTGTGGTACAGGGACTACCCTGTTCTGCCCTTCCTCACAGCCCCTCCGTTTTTCTTCCCTACGTTGCTTCTCAGGAGCCCCTAAACTACAGCACAAAGTGGACCCAAATCTAGGCATCCCAAAAAGCCCCAAATACAAGGTGCCCTCCTAGAAATAGGCTGGAGCTTCTGCGCTCTCCTTGGGTCCTGAGGCTCCTACACTTAGAGAGATTGAAGGCAAATTGGTTCTGGGTTCAAATCATTTTATAGCATGATCTTTGAAGTACAAGTAAATTTCTCAATAAAAGCAACGTCCAGAAAAAAAGAACTAAGCTAAAAATGAGGGAAAGCCTCCCTGGGTAGCCAAAGTTCTACATAGTTGTCCAAATGTAGCCAGGTCTTATTCTGACTTAAGAGTCTTCCTCTTGCCCTTCAATGTGCCACCCTCATCTGTCAGGTTGACATTCTTTCTGTCCAAGGATTCTTGGCCCGCCAGCCCCTCTCTTGCCTTACGTAGACCCTCAGCAGCATCCCCAGGCCTCAGCCCAGCCTCACCCAGTGGGTGACCTCAGGCCCTATAGGAGCCATGTCAGGTGCTGCCACAATTCCATTTGGTGATTTTTAAGTGCTTGAAAAAAAAAACAGGAGTTTGGAAAGTTTTACTGAGACATTCAAAATAATAGAATGAGGGATGAAACATAGAGCCATCCATGCTTGGTTTGGAAAGGACCAGAGGAACCAAAACCTAATTGAGATCATCACCCTGAGGCAGGAAGAAAGCCGCTTGTGCCTATTTTAACATGCTTGACTCTTTAAAACAGTGAGTTCCCCTTTAAGTTTTCTTAGTGACCTAGAACCCTAATGGAGACTGCATTCTAGTAAACATTTAGACTTTATCTAGACTTGGACATCAAAGCCCAGTTTGAACATCCTGAATGGAAATTGGGACAAGGCCTAGAATGACATTATCCAGAGAAACAAGCTAAATCTGGGCTAATACAAATAAGATCCCAGAGGGACTTGATCAGGTATTTGAATAATTACCTAACAAAGAAATGCCAAATGCAGAACATTCTTCTGTATTCACAGAGAAATCTTGTACCCAATATTTTGTTGGCCAAATTATTTGCTCAAAAAGAAGGCTACTATGAATCTTTAGTTAATTGGGCCATTCCTTTGTTCAGACTGGCTCTCCTTAGTTTTAAATTATTACTATATGTTTACCCCCAAATCTGAGGAATTTACAACCCTATCCCAATGAAAGAGTTTTTCTTAAGAAATATTTTGTTCTAATTTAGATCAGTGTTTCCAAACTGCTTCAATATCTCAAAAGTAAGCACATCTGGGCTGAGTAGGTGGGGCTCCACCCCTCACTCATGCTGGTCCACACTCTTCCCTCCCAAATACTTTTAACTGTTTTACATATTGAGCTTATTCATTATTCTGCTGCTTAGAAAAGGGGGGCTTGAAAAAATACAGACTTAGATGGACAGGCTGCCAGAGTAGAGGGTCCTCAGACAGTACCAGGTCCAACACCCCCACCACCCTCACCCCCCACCCATGCTGTCCAGAAACAATGGGAAATCAGGGGCTCCTCTTGGGGACAGAATCCAGATGGTTTCTTCATTCAGGAAAGAAAGGGTAGGCGGAACCTAAAAATTGCTTCCAGACTATGGAGAAATTTCCAACTTAAGCAGGCAAAATATACCTTTTAATGACTGTTGTACTATAATCATTCTTGCATTTCTGGTGTTTCATAAAAACAAACGGACAAAATAAAAATCTTAAACTAACAGACAAGACATTACAAAGACCAATTATGGAAAGCAGATGTTTACAAATACAGTCATCATTTAGGGGATGGTAAGTCCAGAGTTCATAGTATAACCTACTTTAAGCAAATTCAAACTGTAAATACAGAGCAGTTAAATGGTTATTTATATTACAAAATGTTTTTTCAAAGCATTTCTCTACATGGCATTGTCACTTGGCATTTAAAATACAACTCATTTACAAATATCATTTAATTTATATACAACTTCAGGAAATAATGCATTGGAATAAAATGAGGAAGAAAAGGAACAGAAGAGAGAAAGTAACAGCCCATTTTGTAAGTCTGGGGTTGTAGAGTTCCCAAATATTAGATGCAAAGTAGGTCTGGAGAAAGTATGTGGGGTGACAATAGTCAAGGGTTACACATTTTTTCAAATAACTATTCTTAACCTGCTTCCCAAGAAGGATTTTGTGGAACTGTGGCTAAAACTTCCCAGACACAGAGACTAGCATGAGCTACAACACAGGGATATGTCACCTTGGACACACAGGATACAATAAATATGGTAAATCCATGAGTATGTGTCACTTTAGACACATAGGATACAATGGATATGGTATATTCATGAATATACAGATATGTCACTTTGGACGCAAAGATATTCATTTAGACATAGGCTGGAGTTTTCTATTACAGCAGTGTTTCAGATCTTTGTTGCAAGAGAAAATGAAGCAACAGATAGATATCTGTCTGGTCTAAAAGATCGGGAAATAATTGGGTCCAAACAAGCCCAGTACACTTAGCGTAAGGCACTCGGGCCGGGCAGAAAGAGCCCTTTCCAGTGGGGCTTGGGGCTGACATGGGGGCTTCACCAAGACAGGCCCTTGGGGTTCCCCACCACCCACTTGGCTTCCAGTGATAGTGATGTAAGGCAGGCAGAGGCTGAGACTGGCATTACTAGTTTGCTTTTTGTAAGTGACTAAGCAACAGAAGCAGGTAATACATAAATGAAAACCCATATTATGAGGTTCAGTTTCCTCTGGTTCTACTATAAAACAAAGGACAAGAGGAAAAAGAGAAGAGTTTTGGAGAAGAGAAGGGGAGAGGAGATGAAGGAAGAAAACAGAAGAGAATGGGATGGGGGCAGGAGAGAGAAAGAATGAATGAATTTCGGACAGTGCTTATTCCCAGGGAGTTATATTGTGGCAACTCAGAGAAGTCTTTGGGTGGAGACAGGAATGACAACTCTGCTCACTGTGAGGGACGGCAAGAGAGGTCTTGAGAACACATTGGTCTCCAATGTTTGGGGCCTGTTTTCCAGCTTGGCCTCCTTGACAACGTACTTTTGGGTGTTCATGGGAGGTCTTGGCTCCCTGGCTTTGAATTTGGTTTTGTAGCTTTGCACTCCCTGTTTCTGCAAAAGCTGCAAGGTGGCGAGACAGTGAACGTTGCTGGGGTTGGGCGGGCATGCCAAGTTTTTCTCAGGAAGGAGGGACCAGTGTAGGCAGCACCGCTCCGGATTGGCCAGCAGCAATGTCCTGTCTCCTGGAGAGGGGAAAGGCTGCCTGCAGTTGACCTTAAGGTGCTTGGCCAGCTCAGCGGGTCTCTTTTCATCTTTCCCATTAACCATTTTCAATCCATATTCACAAGCCACACACGCATCCTTTTCCATACTTAGCACCTTCTCTTCAGGCTGCAAGGGAAAGTTCTTACTCTTCTTACCCAGACAGTCTAAGCCATTTGGAGCTGAAGTCTTCAGGGGAGGCAGAACTAAAAGTGCCTTGGAAGTCAAGGAGTCTGAGATGGAGGGACTTCTGTCAGAGCCCCCACTGAGGTCCTTGCCCCTAACAGTTTCAGGGACGGCCCACTCTTCCAAGCACCAAATAAACTCCTTTATTTGCAGACTTTTTTTCTCTCCCTGGCTATAGGAGGGAAAGCAGATCTTGCTGATGTCCCTGGTAGCAGTGGTGGGGCCCTGCGGGGGCCTCTGTGTCTGGGAGAGGCTGCCTTGATCCTTCCCTGGGCCTGCCTCGGCCAGAGCCCCTGACTCCAACTTCCCTGCCTCAGACTGAGGCTTGGTCTCAGGGCTCCCTTGGGAGAGACTGACACAGAGTAAACAGCTACTGGCACTTTCTCCCACCTTCACCTTTTTAAGCTTCTTCCTGGGCCAGATGCAGGCGTTTGGAGAAGTCTGCCCCCAGCCATGAACCTACAAATAAAGCAGCGTGTTACTCTCAGCTGAGCTGCCCAAACTCTAGTCACCCCAACCTTGGCCACATTCCCATTTTGGCCATCCTATTTGAACTGATATTTTTCTTTAAATAAAACCTTTTTAAAAAAACCTTTAATACCCATTTTAGCCTTACTAAGTAATAGTATTTGTAAATCTGAAATACTAGTAATAAGATTTGTTAATACTAAAATACTAAGCAGGTATCTGTAAATGGCCACTTGATGTGCTCACTGTGCATTTTTTCAGATGTGCATTAAAATTGGAAGTATTAAATAAAAATAAAATCAAAACTATTCATCCTTGTCCCCCACCATCAGGGCTTCTTCTCCTTCCAGACTCTGTTTACCACACCCAGGGAGACTGCTGTGTGGATGGTCTGGAGGAGAGAGGATGCACAAAGGCAGGTCCATTCCAACAGTCCTTAGATGCATATTTCAGAGTAGTTACATTCGATAGTAAACAAAACCTTATAACCTTAGAAAGTTTAAATTCTTAAATAGGACTGTATAGAGCCCCGACTTACCTGGCATGGGAGTGTGTATATGGAGGGTCATAAATGCTTAAAGTGGCGATGGGGGGTGGTACACAATACAGAGAATACTAGACAAGGGCTCTTGAAGACATGATTCTTTCAACTGTCAAGTGGACTTGGGTGAGTCACCCTGCCTTATCTTGGCCTCAGTTTCCACCTTTATAAAATAAACTGAGTACATCAGGGTTTCTCAACCTTGGCACTAGTGATGTTTGCAGCTTGTTATGGACTGTATGTTTGTGTCTCTCCAAATTCCTATGTTGAAACTCTAATCCCCAATGTGATGGTATATGGAGGTGGAGTATTTTGGAGATAATTAGGGTTGAATGAGATCAAGAGGGTGGGACCCTCATAATAGGATCAGTATCCTTATAAGAGGAGGAGATAAAGAATCTCCCTCTCTGCTTGTATGTACCAAGGAAAGCCATGTGAGGGCACAACCAGAAAGAGGTCCCTCATCAAGAACCCAACCGAGCTGGCAGCCTGAACTTGGACTTACACCCTCTAGAACTGTGAGAAATAACTCTGTTGCTTAAGCCACCCTGCCTGTGGGATTCTGTTACAGCAGCCTGAATTAAGATAAGGCAATATTATTTCCTGTGGTGGGTGCCATCCTGGGCATTGTGGGATATGGAGCAGCACCCAGCCTTGACCGTTAGATGCCAGTAGTATCCCCTTCCCCTTATCCCCAGTCATAACATTGTCAAGTATCACCTGAGAATCACTGGATTAGACCAAATTTCCTTATAGTTCTAAATTCAGGATTCTATTCTTGATCCAAAGAATAAATCCACACAGTTCTAAGTAGAACTTCTAGGACAGAAATCTCAGGATTCTTGGGGAGTTTAGTAGTTAAGGAGCTCAGGTTCTGGAGTCCAGAAGATCTTGGCCACTGGCCAAGTGACCTTTAGCATATTATCGTACCTTTTGAGTGCCTCAGTATCCTTGTCCAAAAAGTAAGGCTGTTCAGAATACCTGCTGCAAAGGGCTACTGTGAGGTTGAACGAAGTGTATAAATGAAGCATTTAGTACTGTCCTTGCCAATACCAAGTGGCCATAAATACTCATTGAAAGGTGCACTATCTCATGATTAATATTTTACCTCTGTTCCAAAGGTTTCTATATTTCATTGTTTACATTTTTTTTTTTGTCATAGTAAGTATTTTTGAAAAAGTAAAAGAAAAAGCTTGCATCAAAACATCGATGTGAAGGAGACCTAACTCAAGAGGACACTTACTGCTTCTTCCCATCCAGTTCCGATAGCAAACTCATTGGCTTTTTCATCCTGTTCAAGCGTAATGTCACTGATATTGAGAAGACAACAAACATGATTCTTTTCGCTTCCTTCATCTGGACAAGTATAGGTTAATTCGTTTTTTTCTGTGCTTTGAATTTCATTATTTCCATTATTTTCTAATTTAGTCTCATTTTTCTGACAGAGATCCATTACTGTAATTACTGTGATGGTTGTTTAAAGTTTTTAACATCTTCTTCCTGTAGTTTGAAATGCAAATTTAACTCAGTCTTTATTCATTCATTCACTCACTCATTCATTCATTTAAAGAAAAGCTTTATTAGAAGAGAAAGTACATTTCCAGAAGAGGAAGTAGGCCTGAGCAAGAGAAGCATGGCTCAAAAGGCTGAACTCAGTTTTTAATATTGATTTTTTTTAAAAAAGCAATTCAGTAACTCAGGTGAAATATCTTCAAGACATTCAGCAACAGACTGAGAAGAAATATTATAAAACCATCCATTCTAACTATTGACATTATAAAAGATAAGGCTAATTTTAATTAAAGGCTAATGGATTTAATTAAAGACCAAAGTTGAGAGTGAAGAGAAGAGAAAGATATTAGCACAGGCTCTATTGCTCATGATGGGGTACAGTCTGCAGTAAGCAAAGTAGGTTTAAGCATCCCTACCTTCCACTCCAAAAATGTCCAGACGATATTGTACTAATATCAAGAAAACTGGGGTAAATGTGTGTGACTTATGCACCCCAACCTCCTCCTCATTCCCTTCCCAACAACTCTGGATATTGGCTTGAGATCTTTAGGCTTTTGAGGAAACTGGTAGAGCATGTAATCTAAGCTAAGTCAATTGGTTCACTAATATTCACTGTATACGACTGATATCCTAATAAAAAGGGGAAATTTGGACAAAACATGCACAGAGGGAAGAGAATGTGAAGAGACACAGAGAAAAAAATGACCATCTACAAGCCAAGGGAAGAGGCCTGAAACAGATCCTCCACTCACAGCCTTCAGAAGGAATCAACCCTGCCAACACCTTGAGTTTGGACTGTGAGCCTCTATAAGTGTGAGACAACAATCTGCTGTTTAAGTCACCCAATCTGTGCTCCTTTGTTATGGTAGCCCCAGGAATCTAATACAGTAGGTGGTAATGACAGTGGTGGTGGTGGTGGTGACGTGTGATGGTGATGTGTGATGATGATGATGATGATGATGATGATGATACTATCCTTAATTAATGCTTTTTCAGGTTTAAAAATGGGACTTGGCATTTATAATCCAGTCAAAGGGTTAGGAAAGCTATAATACTGAGCACAGACTTGAGTGCCAAACAGCCAGAGTTCCAATCTTATTCATTAGCTGTGTGATCTTGGGTAAGTTACTTTTCTGGGTCCATTTGCTCATTTATGAAAAGGACATGATTATAATACCTTCCCACAGACAGGGGTTCCTCTTGGAAACCCCACATGCTGCATAGATGAACTCCAATGCCTAAGCAGTGACTGACAAAGATCCAGCTGAATGCTAATGGATGGCCAGTGCCTTCTTGAGGAAATCCTCACTTGTAATGAGACAGAGTTCAGTGGGGACCACATACCTTGCTTTCTCTCATCTCCCAACGTGATCCCTGCCAGAAACCCACATTTTTCATTTTTTGTTAAGGTAGAGAAAAGCAACTTCTTGTAACAATATCTGTTCAATTGCCATTTCAGCGTTTTCACTTAAGCTTCAAGTAGCATTTTGATGGTAATAAAGTTCTATTTACCTATAGAAAGTCAAATATCTTTGGGCATCTTCATCTTTTCCAATATAACATCAGAGGAAATGAATGAGATCTGAAAGGAAAAAAACTTATGTTACAAGTGACTAGAAACTAGAAGTGCTATTTTGTTTAGAAACAGAAGTATGATTAAGGACCTGAAAGATTGTGAAAACCACCTGAACCTTTCATATTATGAAATTTCACTACCCAGACCCAAAAGTTCCTATTAGTATACCTAGACCTTGTTCTCTTCTGAATTACAAATACATTTGTATCACAAAACCCCAAAAGGAAAAAGAGCAAAGAATAAAAAGCAAAGCCATTTATTAAATAATAAAATGAAGTTAAACTTGAGGTTATTATAGCAATGAAACAGATACTGTTTAGCAGAGATTAAGTAGCTTCAGAATGTTCAAATCAGTTAGAAAAATGTTCTGTGACTGAAGTATCTTACTGACAAAGTGTTCGTTCACTTAGAGAGCCTGCTCAAATGCAAAGTGCTCAAATTTACTGGTTCTCTAACTTGGCTGCACCTTGGAATCATCTGGGGAGCTGTATGAAAAATAATACCCAGACCCCACCCACAAGGATTCTGATTATAATTGGTCTGGGCACAGCCTGGCCATCAGGATTTTTAAAAAATCACCCAAGGTGATTCTAAATTCCAGCAAAGTTGGAGAACTGCTCTGTCAGAAAGTTCTTCCTTATATTGAACGAACACTGCTTTCCCTGCCCCTTCAACATCCTCTACTCCTTGGTCCTAGTTTTGTGCTCCAGAGCAAGGCTCTGTGATGGGAAGCCTTCCCATCTACGGATAGGGTTCGGGAGGTCTGTGATGCCTCTGAAGATGCTCAATCATTTTTTCAGGGAAGGGCTTGCATCAGAGTTACAAAGCATTCTATCACTACAAAACGCTGAAGAATCATTAATCCAGAGACTGCCCATTGCCTCAGCCTCCTAACAGCCCTACGAAAAAATTCCATGTACTCTTCTCTTTCAGGTTAACCATCTCCAGCACCTTTGACTATTTCTCACATGCCACGAGAGTATGTGAAAGCTGAGGGAAAGCTCATGTCTCTATTTCTATACATTTAGAGAGAGGAACAGCAGAGGCCAAGGATGCAATATCGGGTAAGTTTCCATTCTGGAGTCAGTAGAATCGGACCCAGTGAGGGCACCAGAAGGGGTTCCAGTAACATTTATTACAAATTTCCAAAAGAAACCCAGGTAACAATAATAATTTAATAATAAAACTTACTGTTACATAGCTCTTACTATGTGCCAAACATTGTTATAAGCATTTTACATATTTGTTATATATCCTACATTTTTATAAGTACTTTACTCATTTAATGGGGAATCATAGGAGCTATATCGACTCTTTATGATGGAAAACAAGAATCATCTCTGAGTCAATAAACACAGTATTCTTAGTCAAGTGGTCAGATTCCCACATACCAGACTGCTAGGTGTTCTCCGGAACCCTGGTGTTCTTCAAGCTGGATCAAAATGCTTCACTACTAAAACAAATGTTGGTGGTATTTTTCTAAATAGAAAAAAAAAAAATCAGTTAGTGGAAAGAACAGTCTTAATTTTAAGTTTTCCTCCAAATTTTATTTTTTTTCTTCAAATTTTATTGCCCATTCTTGTCTTCCAGCTCATGTAAGAAATGACAAACAGAAGTGTGCAAGAAGCAAAGATCCTAAAAGAGTAGAAATGTGACTTCTTACAAATTATGCGCAGTTTTATTTTTAAGCTAGAATGCAGAAATCTGCATTGATATAATACACTGACTTTCTCATAGTAAAATTATGCCTACTTTTCAGATTTGAAGTAAATCAATAACCCATGCTATTCCACTTCTCAACTTTCAATAAGCTTTACAACCTGATTCAATTTGAGAATCACCAGTATAAAGCATACATCAATGTTCTTAATATTTTCCAAGAAAATCACATTAAGAAAACACAAAGATCATAGTGAAAGTGTTACCATGGAAAAATGCATTTCCAGATGCAACTACAAAATTGGATTTGGAGTGGGAAGACACACAGATGTAGGTGAGAAGGTAGTAAATTCTATGACATAAACTATTGAAGGGACTTAATCAAAATGTATAAAGAAGAAAATGTTGACTGAGGTTCAAGACCCAAAGTACATGCTTGAATAAACAAGAATAATGAAAAACTGATGAAGGAATTTAAGATATTTGGAAATAAAATAAAGAAGATGAATGAGAGTCTAAGAAACAGAGCCTATGGAAATTCACTATAATCCAGAAAATATCTTTTCTAGTAGCATTTAAAGACAGAAATGGAAAGGAAATGATCAGAAAAAAACAACTCTGTAGCACAGTTTATTTGATCAATTAAACACAAGCGATTATTATTTGCTTCAAAATAATCCTGTAAGAAGTGTGGAAGGTGTGGGGGTATAGTGGTTGCCATTAGAGAAAATATGATGAAATAAAAGTTGCCATACATTCTGTTTGTTGCAAATGGGTATAAGGACATGGAGGTTAACTGTACCCTTCATTCTATTTTTATGTGAAGTTTTCTATAATAATAATTAAAAATATTTAAGCCATCATATTATCAAAGTGGTTCAAGAAATGGAATGTGCAATAATGGTGGAGGTGAGTGTATGATGAATTCTGACCTTAAGCAAACTGAAATAAATGTTATCAAAGAGTAGATAACACAGTCTGTATAATTTCAAGTTGGAGTAAAGACCTTGAACGAGTACTTATTGAAAAAGAACAGGCACCCAGAAGGCCGGGCCTGTGCGACAAGATGGAGTTCCTGCAGGTCCTGAAGTGCGGGCTGCAGCAGGTCTGCAGCCATGGCAGCCTCCGAGGCTATCTACGAATTTTCTTCAGGGCAAGTGATATGAAGGTTGGTACATTAGTCGGGAAAGAAAAAAATGGAAACAATACTATGAAGACAATAAGCAGTTTTTTGGCTGTCACCAATGGGTATATATACTACTGAAATAAATGACAAAAACACATTCTGGGATATGGATAGAAGCGTGATGCCCCCTGAATGGCATTGTTGGCTTTACTGTATGACTGATGACCTTCCAGCAACAAAACCACCTACTGCTCATAAATTCATTTGGACAAACCATAAATTCAATGTGCATGGCACTCCAGAACAATAAGTACCTTATTCCACCACTAGAAAGAAGATTCTTTACTTGTAAGGTGTCTTTACACCTTACAAGTAAAGACAATGAAAAATAATTTAAACATGTAAATTATGGGGCTTTTCAGTTGCACCTTTACTGCTTACTATTAACTTGATTAAAATAGTTTGATTAAAAAAAAAAAAAGAATAGATGTACAACAAAGGTATAAAAAAAAATCAGAGAATAGAGTTTATGAAGGTGATTTAGAGAAACTCCAAAAATAATTGTCAAATTACTCTTAAAATACTTAAGGCCTTCTCATTAAATTTACTGAATTGCAAAAGGACAGTCTGGAAATGCAAAAAAAAAATAGACATTATCTTTTGGATCTCTGAAACTCTATTATGATCATGCAGTTTGCTGATTAACTGAGAAGTACAGAGACTACCAAATGCCTCTCTGTTATACATCTGGCAAAATCAATGCAGCTTTAACACCCAAACTAAACTGTAACTTAGAATACGAAGTGTCCTGCTCCTGAAATGAACAAAGACTTCCATTATGCTACAAAGGGTCAATGGCAGAGGCACATCAATATTACAACGGAGTCCAGGAAAAGGCCACATTTTCTGTTGCTAATCTCATGGACATGTTGTATAAAAGTTAAAAAGGGGTGGGAGGGGGTGAAATCAATGTAAATTGAGAACAATGACCATATCTACTATTTGCAAAATAGTAACATTTCTCAAAAAAATCTATGCGAAAAAAAGAGATAACCTGACCAAGAATATGGATTTATTCTTCATATTTCTTTGATCAAGAAGGTGATAATGTAGTTATTTTGTTTTAATGAAAGCGAAGTTAGAAATGGATCTGTTTTAAAAGTTCCCATTAAGTTCTGATTTTTATTTTTTGTTTTTTGTTTTTAGTGTTTGCCCCAGATATGGCTCAAGCTACCAGGTTCTTTTTGCAAAAGGTTGCTCTGGCAGCCTTACCAGGGTACACTTCAGTTTGGCATAGTTGCTGTCTGTTAGCCTCAGCTACCTAGAATTAATCTAGATAGGCAAGGTTATACTGCAATAACAAGCAATCCTAACTCTTTTCCCCAGTGACAGAAAACAACAAAAGTTTATTTCTAACACATACGACATGTCCACTGTATGATGGCATGGACTCTGCTCCACATTATCCTCACTCCGGAACTGAACTAATGTAGGCACCATTATAGCCAACTATAATGGCAAACATGGGGACGCAAACACTGACTTTAAATGCTTCTGTCTGGAAGTAACATATGACTTTGGTCCCCATGTCATTAGCTGGAACAAGTCACAAGGTATTGCCTAACTTCAAGGAGAAGTAGGGATAATACTTCCTCCTAAATCTCCAGAAGAAAAAGGAAAACAGATTTTGGTAACCAGTGGTAATGTCTTGATACCACATTAGTCTAGTATTATCAGATGTGACATCAAAGCAAATGGTCTTTATGTACTAAGAATATCACTATCTAAAATGTGGATATTTATGGTCCTTGAAGGAAGAGTCCAGGGCCCCCGGAATTGGGAAGTCTTAGATCTTGGGAAGGTAAGACTATGTGCCTATAACTGATAATTCTTTTCTTAATTTTTTTTTTCAATTCTTTGGATTCTAAAATGTATATGAAAATATAAAGGCCTAAGAATACACAGTCAATTTTAAAGAAGTTGGAAGTATAACTGCCAAATATCAACATACAAATCTAGAACAGGATTTCTTGTCAATATTGACAAGCTAGTTTTATAATTTATTAGGAAATGCAAAGGAACTACAATACCAATAACAACTATAAAAATAATGTAGAGGAATCACACTACCCAGTTTTAAAAATCACCATAGGAATAGGAATCAGTATGATGCTGGTTAATGGAGAGACACATAAGTCAGTGGGTTGGAATGGGAGGTCCGGAAATACACCCACACAAATATGGCCAATTAATTTTTGACAAAGATGCAAAAATAATTAAATGCAGACAAAACAGTCTTTTCAACCATAGTGTTGCAAACACGGGCTGCAAACACGGGCCATCCATATGCCAAAATTTTTAAAACTCAAAATGGATCATAGATCTAAATATAAATCATAAAACTACATAACTTTTAAAAGAAAACATAGAAAATCTTCATGACCTAGGGTCAGGCACTATTCTTAGACATGCTTAAGTATTTTAAATAACTGAGAGCTCATCAATTTACAAGCTACTTTTTTCATTCCAGTGGCAAAATTTAAGATTAAAATATTCTCAAATCAAGACATCAGTAAACCTGCATATTTTGCTCCTTTCCTGGTGTTCCTTCTAAAAGCAACATATGCTAATCCTGAAACTAAAGACAGCTATCGTTTTTTCAGACAAGAATCTCAAATTCTCTCATTTTAAGAATGCAGTCACTTGTCAACATCTTTAAAATGTAGTACCTGGAGATGAGGGCAATACATCAAATTCAGTCTGGCTAGAAGTGTCTATTTTGAAATCTGACTCTCTTTGTTCTGAAAACTACACCTATTAATTCAACAAAGGTGGCTATATTTTTTTAAATGCTATATCTCATTTTCAATTAACACTGAGCTTGAGGTCAAAAACAACTTCTAGATTTTTTTCCACATGAATTGTTAAAAATCCCTGTCTTCTTCACTCCATATCCATGATGTTGATTATTTCATTTTTTTTTCTTTTTAGCTAGATGTAAACATCTAAGTATATCAGATCCTTCTAAAATTTTTGTTTGTTTTTGTTTTTGTTTTGGACCATTATCCCGGCCTGCTTAGATAATTTCGTATCTGACATCCTACAGTTTGGCCATTTCTTATCATTCCCACTTTAAGACTTCATTAATTCAATGGACATATCTTCTGTAACTTCATTTAAATCACTGGTATAAATGTTGGTGAGGAGAGGGTAAAGGATAATGTCCTGTGGATATCCCTGGTACTTGAGTGTTTATTAATTATCCAACCAGCTGTAAGTTCACCTCACTATACAGTTATCGGGCTTACATTTCTAAATTTCATCCACAGGATTACTGATTCATCAATTTAAGTAATCCTAATTAAAACAAAAATGAATCTTACCAAGACTTAAGGATGTTTACATTTATATTGATGTCTATTAATATTTTTACATTTGTCTACAGATGAAGAATATGTTCCAAATTGTCAGTTCCAAACGAGTGGCTACCTAGGGTGTTGTGTTGAGAAGGATCTTAGGATTTGGCAGCCAGAGTAAAGAGTTCTGTGATTGATTAATGAATGATGTCTGTCAGGAAATGAATATGAAGGGTGGCAGCACATGTGCCACATATTTGTCATTGCCTGTCTATATAGTCAGACTACAAATGCCTTACTCAATAGATTCCCACACCTGGGGTGGGGATGTTAATGGGCCAGGAAGGTGAAAAGCCCAGGGTCTTTAAGTCAAAAGCAGACTGTAATCCCTCAAAACTTCTTACTATTTCCCTGGCTCTATACTATGTCCTCACACATACCCCATCTTCCTAGAAGTTTCAGGTTTAAAGGAATTTTGAATATATGTCAGAATTTCAGCCAGGGAAAGATAGGTTTCTGACAGCCTCACTTGGAATTCTGAAGGGGTGTTCCTGTGGATCCTTATCAATGTATGTCGAATGAAGAAATCAATGAATAGAAACACCTGTAGTCATAGTAAAAGTTAAATTTCTTAATACAAAGCTAAGCTTCATGCATATAGGTTTTGACGATTGGCCTGAGCAGGCTGATCACTGGTAATATAATTTCTAAAAGAAAAATGCCATTGGGACTTCAATCTAATTCAGTTTTGGAACACAATTCGGCAGTTAAACCTTTGCCTCAAAGTTAAGCATATGCGCCACTCAACATGTGCAATTTGTTCACATTTTCAAGAGTACAAATCTTATCTCCCTATGTTAATTCTCTGTGCCTTCTGCGTCCACAGGGCACACACACCCAACCTATCGCTCCTAAAGCTCAGGCACTTTCATACCTGGCTCCTCCCTTTTCTTTAATAGTCCCTCGAACACTGCAGCCTCCTCCCCTTCTTCCATGGCCCTTCTTCCTCATCTATCTCCTCTCCTTCCTCCAGCAGTGCTTACCGTGCCACAAAAGACGCCGTCTCTTCTTTCAAGTGTTAACCCTCTCCAGCAAAATAACCCCGCTTGATCCTCCCCTCCCTCCATTGGCTACTCTCTCGCAGGGATCCGCCCTTTCAACGGCTCCTCCCACTGCCCCGCCCGTTCCGTGCTGCTGCTCCCCAGGCCCCGCCCACTCTGAATCCAGCCCCGGCCCGCGCTACATCTCTCTTTTGCCTCCACGCCTCAGAGGGCAGCTTCCTCACGAGCTGGGAAGGGTCTCTTCGTTCTGCTGTCCGTGGAGTGGTGTGGGGCCCCACGCTGAAGGTGGGGAAGCGGCCACCGCCGCTCACACCCTCACGTGGGGCCAGCGAGGGAAGGCCCCTGCACAGTTTAGTCCTCGCCGTCGAGCAAGGGCGACAGTTGCCCTGAGTTACGACGCGCTGGGGGTGGGTGGTGGGCGGGCCCGCAGGGACTTGCAGCGGAAGTGACGTAAGACCGCTTTGTGCAATAAAACAGCGCGGGAGGTGAAGCCGACTGACGGTCGTTGGTGCGTGCTCGCCGCGCTCTCTGTGCTGCCGCACACCTTCTACCGCGCGTGAGGGGCACCCGGTCCCGCTGTGAGCGCCAGAGGCGGCTTTGCGAGGTACTGTGTAGTCGCCGGTCAGGGAAGTGAACAAGGGGCTAGATGCCCTCCGAACTTGGAGTTAGAAAGTGAGGGCCATTTAGACTGGCTTCCCCTTAGAGACCCTCAGGGCTTCACCCTACACTCTGTTGCTTTGGGGCCGAATGATTCTGAGGTAGGGCCGCCATTGCAGGATGGTTAGCAGCATCTAGATGTCAGCCAAAAAATGTCTCCAACTTTGCCAGCTGTCCCCAGATCTCCCCTTCCCCATGGTCTTTAACTTTTTGGCGCCTGCTTACGTGACTCGGCAGGGCTAGTTTGAATCCACTGGTAGTACCAAGTAGCACTTATTGAACTTGTATAGCAGTACAGCTCTGAAGTGGGCATTGGTCGTTGGTGTCTTTTATATAAATGAAGAAAAGTAGCTTCCTGTCCTTAAATTAACAGGAGCAAACATTTAATGATCAGCTGACAGTTTGCAGAGGTCCTCCTCCAGTTCTGTTTAAAACAAAATGTGATACCATCTGACTAGTAGAGTTTGTTAACCCAGTCATTAAAGCCACTTTCTGAGTTTCTGGAAGTATCTCAAAGTCTTAACTAAGATATGCTAAATGACTATTAAACTTAACTGAAAGTACATTCTCATAAGTACATGTGAAGTTGGAAGATCTGGTAACTGATTTGCTTCAAACTATTAGCGCCTTCAAGTTTTAAACAGACTAGTAATCACTACTGAAAGTCTAGCAGGTAGCTCAAGAGCATGATTGAGTAGAAACAT
Source organism: Eidolon dupreanum (assembly GCA_028627145.1). Classification (NCBI taxonomy): domain Eukaryota; kingdom Metazoa; phylum Chordata; class Mammalia; order Chiroptera; family Pteropodidae; genus Eidolon; species Eidolon dupreanum. The sequence continues at coordinate 109,268,250 of CM053508.1, read as the reverse complement.
TAAGGGACAAGTGTTTGTCACGTTTATAAAAAGCCACTATAGGTTTAATCAAGATATTAGTAGTTCTAACACAGTAAGATCTCAGTTAACAAAAGATGTTTCGAAAGCAGAGAAAGATGGAGTCAGGAGAGAGGAAAACTACTTTATGTTCAATTTGCTCTAAAAAATAATTTAAAAGGAAAAAAAAAAAGACCGCTGAGAGTAGGTGGTCATTAGTAAAATCATGTTGCAGGGAAGAAAAAAGAATTTAATCTTGATGTAAAGTGAGGGCCCTGAGGATGGCAGATATGATTAGTTCTGAAATAATAGTGATTGCTGAGGGTATAGTTAGCATGGTTTTTTTAAACTGAAGGTGGGTGGTACATTTTAGAAACCCCAGAAAAACTGAATATTCAGAATATTCAGAAATTCCAATTTGCTAAATTGATCTGAAATACCTTGTTTTTATACTAGCATGCCTAGGCAGAGCCCTCCAGTGCTTTAATATGGTAAAACAACTTTAAACTACCTGGGAATATAATTTTTTAACACTTCCATGATAACCTGTTCCATTTGAGTTTTAATTATTAGAATGCATTCTTCAAAACCTTTATTAAGCTGCTTTATTCATTCAAAAGGAATGTGAGGTCTGAGAAATTTAGTCCGTTTGGAGTGCTATTCAATGCCTATTATTTTTTGGCAGCACTGTAATAGAAATAAAGGTTGAATTTGCTCTATATTCTAGTGAAAGAGCAAGTTGCCATAATATTCTGCTCTTTAAAAAAACTCAAGAGTGGGTATGGTATAGTGTGTGTCTGTCTTGAGGAAAGAATGGTAGAATAAGAAACTGCCCATCTCTTTCAGAATGTAATCACTGATGTACTTTCGCTTTAGAAAGGCCATTTCTGCTTCCCACATTTAGAACACTCTTTCTTCCCCCTCCATGATTCCTATTTAAATATTTTGTATAGTAACATTTGCTAAGGAACTGATTAAGAGTGGACTAGGAAATGTGAAAATCCTAACCATGACTTCCCAGCTTTTTAACAATTTATCCTATCATCTTTCTTATCTGTGAAATAGTGGTAGCTATGGATATGTCCTATCTAGCTCTGATTATTGTTAAGATCAAAGAGGGCAATATATGAGAGTACCTTCAAAATGAGTAAATCTAAATAATTATTACTCATCTATTTAGAAAGCAGATAGTCTAATTAACCTGAATAATAATTACACAGAGAGACAATCATCCAGGATAACTTGGACATTTTTTTTTTTTTTTAATCAGTTACAGTTGATACTTTCTTAAGGTGCATAGATACAGTTCAGCAGTAAGAGCCATTTGGCCCAGTGTTGGAAAGAATAGTTCCTTCTGCTCAGGAGGCAAGATTTGTATGTTACTTACCTAATTCTTCTGGGTTCTCATATTTGCTGTTTATTCACTATCAGAAGGTGGTAGTGTCTGAATACTTTCCTTTTCCTGTAGTAAGTGGGAAAATGATAGTGTCTTGTCTGCTCTTGCTGTGTATGCATATATATTTATGTATGTGTATATATAACATACTCCTCAAAATATCAGCATACTACAGCTGGCTTAATTAAAATACCATTTGGTACTCTAAATATGCTTAAACTATAAAAGCATATTCACTGTATAAGTCAGTGTCCGAGCTCATAAAATTTCACCTCTATTCCCATTACTTAAGTGGAAACTTGAATGTGGTTTAACCTTCTTAAGGACGCCATGTGCTATACTGATCAAACTTTCACTTTTCCATGTTTTTATTCTTCTCTGTCCCAACTTAGCATAGAGAAAAACGTCAGTGGCTTTTTTTCATATTAAAGATGACCAAAGAAGTACTTATTATCAGGCAATTAGATTTTACTTAAGAAAAACCAGACTTGTAACTAAAAGGAAACATTTTCTTAGAACTTTTCATTATTATTGCTTAGAGTTCCTTAAAAACAAAAACAAAACAAAACTTTCCATAAGTTAATATTTGCATCTTCACAAATACTAGCAATTACTAAATGAAACTTTAACAGCAAAACGAAAAACATGATTAATGAAGTTGAATGTTTTATTAAACTTTATTTTCCTGCAAAGCTGTTGCTTCACTGTATAAAAATAGCACCAGCAAATGCAGTATATTGCAAAATGAAGACAGTATTTTTCCGTCATCTGACTCTGTAACAACAACTTTTCTCCACTGCCAGTTATTTCCAATGGAAAGATCATTAAGTAATTTGATCCAAATCCAAGTTACAATATTATATAAGGCTTAAGATAACAATGTTATCCTTGACTTACATAATTTTTGTAACTAGATTTTACCACAAATAATTTCAGGAATTCCGAATATTTATAACTAGTCTAGCCTAAAAATCTTGGGTGTTGTGAAAAAGATGCATATTGTGTTTATCTGCAATTGTTAGAAAGTTAAGGGGTATTTTCTTTCAGTAGCATTGTTGTTGTTTCTTTTTCCATTGGTAATTGCTAAAAGTTGCTATTTTAAATCTCCTATCCACCACTAAGACTATGCTAGATTAAGTTGTTTCATACTACTTTATTTAGGAGGGGGGTTCCATTTTCAGTTCTCAATAGATTTTATGTATTTCTCATATGCTTCTTCACTCATTAGTTCATCTAATTCTGAAGGGTTACTCAGTGTCATCTTGATCAGCCAACCTGCAACCAAAAAAAAGTGAACTTATATTCCAAATAACCTTTTTAGCGTAAAAGTCAAATATATTCAAAATGTAAAATAAGTTCTCTTAGTGCCTCAAAATTAAAGTAGTATTCTTTACCTAAATGACTCATTATTTATTCAAGGAGCTTTAAATTTTAACTGTAAGAATTAAATTAATATCTTTGCATATCACAACTGAAGAGGTTACAGCTAGAATAGATTTTACCATGATGGATTAAGAACTCTTAGGTTGTAATAAGCATCAACAAATAACATTGAAGACTACATCGGGATTCAAATATACAAGAGAAACATCAACACTAAGTACTGATGTGAAGGACATGAGAAAACAGTAGTAGGGTTCGAAGCGCTGGAGAGAGACAACGGAGAAGTACAACCTAATCCTAATTTTGCCATTTATTGGATGTGTGACCTTAACAGATAAATCCTTTGGGGCCTCAATTCATCTACAAAATGGAGGAAAAGCTCTGAGCCTACCTCATTGGGTTTCTGTAAAGATGAAAAACGAAAAAAATGAAAATTAGTGAAATAAATATTATTCTTTTACCACCTACACCACACAATATAGATGCTTTATGTTTGAAGAGGTAAATACTTTGCAAGTGTTTACAATGAGTCTACAAATATGATTCTAAGAACCCTGTAAATAAGGCAATGCTTTTATCAACAGAGATCTCAAACATAACCTTAGATATTCAGCTAATCTGTTTTCCTTTTTTAAAGCAGAACGTCTCTCTTTACTACCAAGAAGTGCAAAAACATAAAGTCACAGTCGGCTAAATCTTTAAACTCTAGATTAAATGTTAACTGAAACAATAATCCTTTGAAAAAGTTCTAACAACTCACCATCATCATAACAAGATTTGTTGACAAGTCCTGGATTTTCTGCAAGGGCTTCATTAATTTCAGTTACTTCTCCTGATAGAGGAGAATAGAGTTCACTAGCAGCTTTCACACTTTCCAAAGCACCAAACTCATCTAAATTGAGAAAATGAAAGAAAATATTAAGAGTCAAAAGTTAATGACATGAAAATACAAAATATCAAAAGTGGTCACCTCTAATACAGTCGTCATAAAAAAATTCTAAATATCTTTAAATAAAATCATAGATTTTGTTTTAAGGGTACAAATATCCTCATTAGAGTAGACTTATCTGTACTAGACAGAGTGAACAAATGGTGTTGCATCTGAACACCAGATGTGCTTGAGTTCAGTGAAACTCAACCTTCTTTCAATTTACTGTAGCTCAAAAAAAAAAAAAGAATAAAGAAAATTTAGAAGATTCCAGTACTGGTGACATACCTCAGGGTCAACCTTCCTACAGGTAATAATTATAAGCCCTGAACAAAACACACACAAGAAAACAATACCATGAAGGTTCTACAGAGTGACAAAAAAAGGAGTCAATCCTTGGAAAAAGGGACCCAAACTGGGTGAGATTTTCACTTATACAATTTGTACCCTGGTAACAATGCCCCCATCCAAAGAGCACAGTGTAACTAGAACACAATTAGAATACCAGTCTTGTTTGAGGGGTCAGAGGATGGTGTGTGTAGCTGCCAAGGTGGCTAGAAAATGAGGGTTGAAATCCTAGAAAGGAAGGAGCCACGGTGAAGAGAAAAAGTAGTCAAAAGATCACCAATGACTCACAGACCCACCTGAATTACCAGAGAATCTTAAATTAACTATTATAAACATTGAAAGGCTTTTTAAAAAGATCATAGTAAGGAGTGAACATATGGGGAAATAGTTACAAAGAAATGGAAATTTTAAAAAAGACATTCTAAGAACTGAAAAGTGTAATATCTAAAATAAAATTCTCTGGATGGCATTAACAGCAGTAGAGACAGTAGAAGAAAGGTCAGTGATGAAAAGGAAGATCATCTATAACCAATCTAAAGAACAGAGTTAAGAAAAAAAAAAAAAGGCTGAAAAATTAACAGCCGTAGTTACCCACAGGACAATATCAAGTGATCTGAACTGAATGATAATGAGAATACAATATACCAAAATTTGTGGGATATAGCTAAAATGGTGCCTAGAAGGAAATATCTTCAGCTTTTTTATTTTTTCTTAAAAAAGAACATCTTAAAATCAATGACCTGGGTTCTAAAGACACTAGAAAATGAACAGAGCAGTCAGTTTATAGAATGGAGGCAAAACTTGGAAGAAGGAATGACAGCACTGCTGATTTTTAAAAATAATTTTTAGACCAAGAAGAGGCACTAATCTGTGCCCTCTGGGGCACCCAAAATTCTGAAAGAAAATTTCAGTCTTACTGGCTTAAAGGACAAGAAGACAAGAATCTGGGACCACTGCATATACTGGAAAGTAAAGTGAGAAATCCTGAGGAGAGAGACTAAAAGGAAGAGCCCCCGATTCTGTGTATAAACTCTATACAGGTCTCTGCATGATCCCTGAACCATGTGTACACAAGGCTGACTCCAGGTATCCTGGCTAAGGCTAAAAATGAAAAACTAAGATTTTAATTAACTGCCACCCACCACAAGGGAAACAGCATTTTACAATATGTAAAAAAGCAAATCTAAGTTGAAGAAAACAAGATATGAGCAGAACTAATAAAATGGAAAATAGAGAAAACAATAAAAATTTAGTTGTTTCAAAAGATTAATGAAATTGATGAATAGCTGGCAAGTCTAATCCGGGAGAAGAATACACAAATTACCACAAATATGAAGGAATAAAAAAGGGTTCCTATGCATGTAAAAGGATAATAAAAATGAGCATCTTTATGCCAAATCTGACAACACAAAATGGAAAAATTCCTCAAACACAACAAAACAAACTTAAGAAAACAAGATATGAATAACCTTATCTCTATTAAAAAATTAAATCTATCAAAAAACCTTCCCATAAAGAAAACTCCTGGCTCAGATTTCACTGGTTAATTCTATCAAACATTTAATGAAGAAATAATATTAATCTTCCATATTTTCAGCAAAAGAGGCGGGAACATTCCCAAATTATTCTATGAGGCCATATAACATATTCAAAAATTTGACAAAGGCATTATAAAAACAATCTCTCTCATGAACATAATGCTAAAATTAAATAGCAAATCTAATCCAGCAGTATTTTTAAAAAGATAATTTTTGCATCATGACTACCAGGAATGCAAGGTTGACGGAACATTCAAAAAAAAAATACATCATTTTCATCACATTAACAGAATAAAGAAAACCCCTACGATCATGTCAATAGCTGGAGAAAATTAATCTGACAAAATTCAACATCCATGAATGATAATTCTCAGTTAACTAGATATAGACAGGAACCTCTACATCTGAAAATGGGCATCTGTGAAAAACTCCACAGCTATACATCATGCCTAATGATGAAATGTTAAATGCTTTTTCCTAAGATCTATTCTCACTTCTATTCAACATTATATTGAGGGCCCTGGCCAGTGCAGTAAGGCAAGGAAAAGAAAATGCGTTAAGATTGAAAGGAAGAAATAAAACTCTTTCAAATTTACATTATTGTTTATATGGAAGAGACAAAGGAATCTACACAACTATTAGGATCAGTGAATTTAATATAGCCTAAACACAAAAGAGCTAAAACTATGAAGTTTCAAGAACAAAACATGGAGAATATCTTTCCAAACTTGGTATAGGTCAGAGTTGCTCAAACTTTCTCCATTCTTAGTGCCTTTATTGTCTCCGTAAACTATTTATGGTGATCCCTACACCAAAACAAATACCTAACAGTTCAATTTATTAAGGGGTTACTTAGTAAGTTGTTACATTACAACTGAGTAGCTGTTTGAAAAACTAACACATAAATTGAAAGAAAAATGTGTCTGTTGCATACTGTAAAGTTCTTCATCAGGGAATCAGATTGAATACCAGCCATTGCCATATTTGATGTTCCAAACTGATTTTCATATACAGAACTTGCTTCAAAGGTATATTAACCAAAGTAATATAGTGAGATCTATTGTTGAGACTTGTTGACTCCAGTGAGCTACAAGTTTTGTGTGGTATTCCAAAATGCTGAAAATTTAAAACATACCACAGCACCCCATAGCACGGGTGCATATAGTTTGGGAACATGCAGATAGACGAAAGATTTCTTAGAGAAGATACAATATTCTATATATAATTAAAACATTAATAACCTGAATTTGTTAAAAATTAAAAGCTACTCATCAAAAAAACACAGCTAAGAAAATGGAAAGGCAAAACCACCAGCTATGACAAAATATTCACAAAATATATATACATACATATCTGAAAAAGGATTTGTATCCAGAATATATAAAGAATGCCTAAAAATCAGTGGTAAAAAAGACAACTGAAAAAAAATCTAGTAAAAGCTTTGATTAGAGACTTCACAGAAAAAAGATGAGTAGCAAAAAGTACATAGAAGGCAAATGCAAACCTAAACCACAATGAGATCTGTAGCACCTGGAACTCTCATACTGTCAGTGAGTATGTAAAATGGTACAACCACTTTGGAAAACTTGGCACTTTCTTAAAAGTTAAACATATAACCATCTACACTGTGACTCAGAAATTCCACACCTATGTATACTCACCCAAGAGAAAGGAAGACATACATTCATAAAAGACATACAAAAGTTTATAGTAGGTTTATTCAAAATAGTCCCAAACTAGAATAACACAAAATCCATCAATAGGAAAAAGGATAAAAATGTGTTATATTCATATAGTAGGACACTATTTAACAATAACATGAAATACTGATCACTCAACGTGAATGAATCTCAAAATCATGATGCTGGACAAAAGCAGCCAGACATAATACATAGTGTGATTCCTTTTAAATGAAGTTAAAGAATAGCTCTGTGCCCTTGGACAACTTGCTAAACTTCTTTGCATCTTATTTTCTTGAACCATAAAATAAAGTGATAATTCCTACCCACAGGGTTGTGTGGGGACTTAAAGGAGATAACACTTGAATTGCGCTCCCAAGCTCCCAGAATATTCAGATAAGGACAGAAATAAGCGAAGAGGCTGTCTATTGGGCGGGGTTTTGATTGAGAAGGTTTACACAGTATTTAAGTTTGTCAAAACTCACTGGATTATACACTAAAGATCCATGAATTTTCAGTGTATCAACTTAAAAAACACCTTGAACAAAAAGTTTAACCCATTTCCCATTTGCCCCAAGAATACTCACCAGTGGCATTTGCAGTTGCAGTGTTTACCCCAAGAGAACTCGCAGATTAGTCTTAACCTTACCCCCAAAGTTTGCCATAAAATATCTTGCTTTTATTATTATTTTCAAATCGCTCTAGTATATCAATAGTCTTTGGAAAAAATGACATCTATTTATAGCATTCTGTTTTTAGTAGTGGTATTTCTAGTTACAAAATATAGTAAATTCTCTGTCCCTGAAAATGTCAAATCCTATAAAATGTAGCATTCCCTACACATGATGTTAAATGAACACTGGCGGCGAAATGCACTTTTTCCCCCCCTAAACAGTAAATGGGTTAAAGACATTCATTAGTTTAGGGATATTACTCAACATATTTATATTCATAGAATTTTTTTAAGCACAAAAAGTTTCATGCTGCTCACTGTAAAGAGATGTTTGGAAACCTATGATCTGCTTGAGAGTAGCAGAGTAGGTATACAGTAAATAAAACAATGTGATAAAAGAAAACAAGAACTATGCTTTGATGTACAGGAAAAAGAAAAATGGACAAAGATTATCAATCACAACAAGGGTTTTATTATGACATCAGAAAGTTTCTAGGAAGACCTTCAAAAAGAGGGATGTGAATACAATAGCCAATACTGTCAAAGATACTTAGAAAATAATTAAGTTCTGTAGGGCCATCTTTATATGTTAAGGAACCTATAACCAATATGTGGTACTACTGGCTCACATTTATCAAGCACTCATGACAGATGCTATGCTAAATTTCATTTAATCCCTACAACTCTATGAGTAGGTACTATTATTATTCTGACTTACAGATATGATCTAGATTAAGCATTTTCCCCCAAACCACACAGCCGATACGTTGTGGGGCCTAGATTGAAAACCAGATTCTGACCCCTTTAAGCCCAGTTTCTTTCCTGATATTCTTTACCACTTCCAAAGAAAAGCATATTTTGCTTTTTAAACTTAATAGACATCAGCTGTATTACTGCATCAATGTATGTGGAATGGGGAGCGAGGGTTCTGAGAGCCATTTCTCTCTACTTCTTACCTTCCATTACAATGACTAAAAATGCTCATTATTCTCCTGGCCATCATCCCTTACAGCTAGGGGTGGCAATAACCCAGACCCAGCCAAAGAGATGTAAGAGACAAAAAAAGAGAGCCTGTCTTTCTCTTCCTGCTTTTGGATACTGTCATTTGAGAATGTGATGCTTTAAGATTTTGCTGTCATTCTGTGACCTCTCACAAACTGAGGCAGAAAAATACCAAAAGAGGTCGTGTCTTTGATGGCCTTCACTGAGCCACTTGGCCAATCCTGTATTCACTTATGTCCAGACTACTGCGTAAGATATAAATCTCTATTGTTTATTCTACTTTTGAGTTTTCTGTTACTTGAGTAAAAACCACTCTAATTGATCCTGGGTGTAAACAAGTTATTATTCAAGGTAAAGATCAGGTAAAGAAAATTCATGGCATGAATCATGACATACCAAGATGAAAAAAACACTCACCTTGTTTGTTCAATTTTGTCCCAACTTCAGGCAAACTACAGTAAACAACATCTCCCAAAGCTTCCTAAAAACAAAAATACAAACCTCTAAGAAATCAAATTCAACCTCTTAAGGAACAGGAACAAGCTAAACACCAAATCCTCTATAATTCAGATAGTAGTACATATTTTACACTTGATGGACCAGTTTCAGGACCAGCAAAAAACAGGCCACTAGTTGAATTTCCCACAAGCAGTAGTGATACCCTTTAAAAACCACATATCCCCCAAAAGATTATTATCTTCTAAAAACAAATACACTTTGTGCTTTTTCACCTCTGCAGTTTTACTTAGGCCATTTCTCCTACTGCATTTGCTGAATTCTTACCATTGATTCTGCAAATCACAGTCCTCATGCCTTGTACTCCATAAAGACCTCAAATCCAAAAAGAAGTGATGTCTCCATCAGGTGAGTGGATTACCACCCCTTATACTACTCAGGTTATCAATCATGTAATGTTTCGTATGCCATTTTCCATGTAGGTAATTACCCTCATAGATAAACTCCAGGAGGTGAGTACAACACATACAGTATTTCATAAAGTACCCTATACTTGGGTTCAGTAGATAAACAGATATGCCATTGAAGATATAGTCATGGACTCTCAATACCTAACATTCCAACATTTCTGAAGAATAATACAGTATATACTTCCATCAACTAACATCCCTTTTCCCCTCCTGTCCCACCCCAAACATAGATCCAGTTGAAAATCACTAACCTATGCTGTTATTTGGCTTCTTGTTTTCTTTTACATATATCTCAAATATGGGATCAGTGAGAACAGGAGAATTAATATAGAAAAAGACAGGCTAAATAGTTTCCCTCTTCTCCACGTCCCCTGGTCATGTGTCTATCACTGTACCACAAGATATTGTCAACACTCTATCCCTTTTGCTTGCTCTTCTTTTCTCGCTGCTTAACTGCTCCAATATGAAACAGACATCTTTCTTGAATCAGGTTTGTTTCCTACTTTTAATTTTAAATGTTAACCTTTCAATAGCTCATAAAACACTAGATACTGCCCTAATTATGTTTTACTTGTTTCACCTATGATTGATGTTTTTTTCTAAGGGCCTTTAAAGGGCCCAAAGTACTAAAGGCAGAATAAACAAATTGAAAAGGTAGAGACAATCCAATTTAGGTGAGAGCAGACTGTTTTAACTATTTCAAGACAATCCAGTACCTGTGCAAAATTGCTGATTCCCACTGTTCCAATACCATTTTCTGTCGTTATCCATTCATGTTTCTCTGTGAATTTGCGCACTAAAATAGAAGACCAACATTTCAGAAAAGCAGTAGCATCACCTCTTAAAAAACACTTTTCATATCAATGTTGTCAAAGGCAAAACTTTCCCAGTATCTGTGTTTGACTTACTGATGTTGCCTCTCAATAGTACACTGCCCGGAAAAAAACATCATGTGAAAAGACGGCATATCTTAACAGAGGTATGTATCAGTTAGACAAAGATAGCTTGGTATGAACACCTTATGCATCTTCTGGATATGTGATTATTTGCTCTAACATTACTTAGTCTAAATGACACAAAAAATTTTGGAGCACATTTCAAATGTATACTTATCTACTACTGGTCTGTCTTGCAGAAAAAGTCTGTCCCTCTGAAGATAGACTTGGAGTGATAAGGTTTGGGGAAGAGCATGAAGATTGCTCATAAACAATTTAACATAAAAAAGAGTAACATGCTTCCTTAGGTAGATGACCTAAGAGGGCTTCAGTGCAACTTGGTTATTAAGTGGAATCTTACAGGATAAAACTGACCTGGAACAATTATAACTTAAATAAGTTTTTAAAATTCCACTTGAATGGAATTCAAGCCAACTCTGGAATAAATAGGCTACCATCATTTAAAGAAGCAAACTTTAAGATCAGAACTTAACAGTCACTTCAGAGCTAAGCCATTAACCAGTGGAAACTCAAGCTCTCCTGAACATTCATTGGACAGGTTAGACCTTGGCTTTATGACCATCCTTCTCTTCAAAGACATGGTCAAACTATTCAAGGATTCCTGGAAGAAAGACTGACTAAAGTTCAAGAGATGGGAAAAAATTATTTAGGATTTAATGTTAAAAGTACTTGCTCTAACCGTGTATTATAATTGCTTTGCTGTCCTTGGGAGTAAAAATTGCAGATTTTCTTTGAAAGCAAAAAAAAAAAACAAAAAAAACCAAAAAAACCTTGCTTTAAGGAATAAGTAAAATTTTAAAAAGGATGTGCTATCTTCTTAAATATTGCATTTTAAAGTGAAGTATTGTCCCAAAAATAATGCATCAGAATTTAATAGAAAAATGGTTCATTAATTACAATACTGTTTTGAAAAAAGCCTTGTTGGTTCACTCTGCCCGCTTATCGGAAGATAACTGTACTTAAAACAGCATTAAACTGCTTTGATTAAACAGCTCTGACATGCAACAGAGTATAACTTATTACTTTCTTTACCCCTAACATTAAAAAACTTCAATTCATACTCTTCAGTAGAAGAAATTGCAAAATGTCACAAAGGAATTTGCTTTGCTTCATTCCACTTCAAATAAGTGAATGCTTCAAGTCTGATCGTTCCATAAAAAAGATTAAGGTTTGTCCTTGGTGTTCTGACCGCAACATTGTTTGCCTTTTCTTGACTATTTCATATCTCACTTTAGAAGCTTCCTGACAGAAGCCTTGTCTAGCCTTCCAAGTCTGGGTTCCTGGGTCATCCAGCATGCTCCCACAGCACTCTGCACCACTCTCCTCCCACCCTGACCCCCAAACACACTAACAGCACTACCCATGCTACAGATATAACCAGTTTGTCAGTTTCCCCTAGGAAGTAGACATTAAGTACAAAGCAAGCAAGAGCAGAGTTTATCATACTTATATTCCCAGTTCTAAACACAGTGCTTAACATACAGTAAGCACTTAAAAGCTGATGTAATTTTTAAAAGTAATGAGATTCTGAGTAAAATAGCTAGTATATGTAGTTATTTGGCTACAACACTCAATTCTCCCTGTCATTCTCTTAAAACTCTAGAATTGGCAGTTTAACTCTAATATACCTTTTAAAGTAAGGGTTGGGGAACTATAAGACTTCTCTGAGACTACTGTCCTGATTTTGGCCTTACTATCTTGCCTAATTGTAAAGATAATCTTAGGAATAATATTGCTCTCACATTCAATTTAGCAACTGAGCAACCACAAGTTTACGGGATGAGGCAACATTACTAAGCTAATGCACCTATGTCCTCTTGACTTCAAAGTCCATTAAGTCTTTTTACTAGGCCATGATATTTAGGCTAAAGACAATGATTAGTACAGTTTTCCTTTAACCCTTAGCCCAACAGGAAAAAAGTGGACAGGAGATTAGGTAAATAATTACTCTCTTACTGAGCCTTGAAAACAGCTTTTGGCTTCAGAAAATAAAGCATTTTGAATAACCTATAAAAAGTCTGCATTTTCCTTCTTTCAGTCATTAGACAAAATATATTAATATTGGTCTTTTTTTGCTGTTTGATTCTGTACAGTAATATTTAATAACAAAACATTTGCCTCATTGCAGCCCCAACACACATCCATGACTGAAAAGACTTTAGCAGAACATCTTCTGTAAGATTGTATCTCACTGTTTTTAGGAAATAGCTGAGTCTTCAAAGTTTTGCTCACCTCGGCTGTAAAAATTTAGATCCAGTGCTTTAATTTCAATAAGTGCTCTTGCTTTAATTTTACTTCAGGTTCTCAGGGATGGTCCGTGGAGCAAACTAAGGCCTATTATTTGTCTCCATTTTTAGGGTCCATGATGCCCACAAATGCGAACTAACCTAAGGTCACGAAGGAGCTTAGCGACGCTAGCGGGGTTCTACAGCAAGCGGCTGACGCTCCCGCCAGAACGAGCCAGGACTAGGCGACCGCACGTGTGCTCCAGGCCTACTCCCTAACCCGCAGGACAAAGGCTGCGGTGTCGTCTCTGCCATTTAGAGGATCAGTAGTCACCTTGCTTGAACTGGGGCGATTCGCAGAAGGAACTTAAGGTAAAGATCGAAGCGCGGAGGGAGGCGTCTCAGCTTCCCACACCCCGAGGCGGCCCAACTCGCCCCACGTGCCCGCCTGTGCTTACCCGAGAGCAGATTGGGGCTGGTGCGCAGCGTCCGGATGGCGCCCGCCCTCAGGCCCCAGAACCGCGGTGCGTAGGGCGCGGCGGGCGCCGAGGCGACACGCAGGCTACAGGCCGCGGCCCGCACACTCCGCGCCGCGCGCAACGCCATGTTCGCAGGAGTGCGGGAGGACGCGGCGCAGCGTCTCTGCCACCCCGCAGACGGGGGCGGCTCGGGACGGGAGCGGGAAGGCTGGGCCCGCGTGCGGGGGTGGGGCCCCAGGCGGGGCGGGGTCTGATAGGGCAGCACAGCACCCTGCAAGGGATGTGCACGCGGAAGGGCCTGAATTCCCGAGGGTAGCGGGTACCAGGGGCAGGGCCTAACCGGGAGGGGTGGGGCTGTGGCTTGGGCGTTGCTTCCGGCGACTGAAAGTGAGTGCTAGCTAGGTCAGCAACTCCGAGCTCCGTGACCTGCCAGAATGGTGACAAGGGCTGCAGGCAGGGATGGCTTTGCTGGGCCAGTGCATTCCCGTGCCTTTGGGCCAGGGGTTACCAGGGAATGAGGGGTGCTCTCAATCCTGTTAAAGGGTGCAGTCCTGCCTTCCTCCAGAGCAGAATTCATATCCAGGTCCAAAAAGAATCATTCCAACTGAAAGGTGGTTGTTGGGCATTTGACCAAAAGTACGCTGAAAACGTAGTTTCTTTTTGACTTTTCAAAAACAATCCAGGAACCCACTTTATACTTTACAGATCCCAAAAGGCTCAGGGTCCCCAAACAGGGGACAGACAGAATCATAAAACTCATAGAGGGCCAAGGATTTGCCTAAATGTCAGGAGTGGCTTCTTAGGTGGAGACTGAACTGGAGCCAGTCAGTTAATGCAGCAGCAGTCAAAAGGCAGAGAGTTGAGACCTCGCATGTTTTTTTCTTGCATAAGCAGCCAACCCTGTGACCAGGGTCTTCTGAGAAAAGGAGAAGACGTGTCCCCATCCAAGGAGACAGAAGGTGAGGTCTGGGAAAGACCTCACCTTCAACACAAATTTTATGAAGTGGGCATAAGTCAGCTAAGAAATACTGGAGTGAAAAGCACTTCAGGCTCCACACCTCAAGTATTACAGGGTGGGCACTTTGAAGTATGTGTTCGGAAGGCCCGTATGTTGTTGCACTGAGCTTCTGCCTCACTTATAATACTGGGATTTTAAGCATATTTGTGCAGTGCCTTGCAAGGGCTGTCATGCTCCATCTGAGTAAATAATAGCCATTTATTGAGCCCTTGCTACATGCCTGAGACTGTGCAAACATTATCTTTTTAATCCTCTCCAAATCTCTTTCTGGTAGGTATTAAACTCACTTTACAGGTGAGGATTTGGAGGCTCAGAAAGTTTAATTTGCCCAGGAGTGGAGTGGGGCATGGCAGGTGCTAAAGAACTATATAGAACAGGGCACAGTGGATAGGGGTACTGGGCATGACCCACCCCAGATAAGGGGAAACTGCCTTACATGCTTGCTGGAATCAGGGCAAAGGCCTAATCCAGGAACCAGCAAGCCTTGGGGCATATGGGAGGAGTCAGTCAGACAGTCTCTGAGAGGATTTACAGGAAACAATCTCTGTTGTTCCTGGATCTAGCTAGCTGGCGGTTGGAAGGGATCATATCATAAAACAGTCTTTCCTCCACACATAACAACAGTATGATTGAAGGAGTTACCAGTTTGATACTTATAGTCAATAGAAAAGTGGAGCATAGATGGAAAGATGAGGAAGAGAAATGAATTTACAACTTCTCCAGATTTTAGAACTTTTCCTCTTTAAAACAGACAGTTTTGTATGGATCTGGATACGTGTCTGTACTAGCCTATTGGGAGTCATGCACATCTTGTTGTGGTTATTTGATGAGCATTATGGCTATTTGATGAGCATCTCTTGTATATAGCTCACAATAAAGAATGGTGATTGATTTTAGGGTGAATAGATGATGAAATCCCTAAGGTTTTATGTATATTTCATGTTATGTAGCACTCTGTTTATAAAGGATCCTGAATTTTGATTGTCATGGTAGTAGGGTAGGATACTGAATTCGACCATCATAAAATGACATTGAAGCTCTCATTCAGATAAAAGTCTGGCAGTAGTTCATCTCCTGGGTTGATTAAGTCAGCTGTTTAAATACCTCATCAAGCCTGCGTATTCCTCTCATCTTTCTGCTCTGTCATCTTCAGATTGTTCCTCATGGTCTCAAGGTAGCTGCTAAAGTTTCAGGAGTTGTTCATAGACAATGTCCAGCAGCAGAAGAGCCCATCTCTATGTGTTTCTTTTATTAGCAAGCAGACTTTTTCTGGAAGTGTCCTAGAGTCCTCTCATTTTTCACTGTCCAGACTGGGTCATGTGCACACTAAACTGTTCACTGTCAAGGGAAGTAGATCATCATTTCTAAGACAAATCAGGTTTTCCTTGAGGTGGTTACATGTTGTAGCTGCCAGCCCCCAAAAGATACACGGACCACCAGAACTCAGTGAGTTATAGGAAACACACTCTTTATTCAGCCAACTGGGTCTGCCAGGGGTATACAGACCCCAAATTAAGCAGCCCCGAAATGTAGAGGTACAGGGTTTTTAAGCCCAAAATCTCATTCTTCATTCTGTCTAAACATAAAGGTCTATTTTTCTTCTATTCTCTACCTGTCGACCCACATGTCAGTTGTGCAAGCAAGGGTACAGAAGCAAAAAGCTTATCGTTAGAATGTTATGTTCCTATGGGTGATAGCCCATGTTCCCGTGGCGATAGCCATGTTCCCATGGGTGATAGCCAAGCAGTAATTTCCTGCAAGTAATAAATTTCTAGCAGTCATTTTTCAGCCACCACATACAGAGTCAACCTTCCCAGGAGTCTTGTGGGGAAGGGGTAGGTGCTACCTGAACAAAGTTGGGATTCTGATAGCAAGGAGGAAAGCAAAGAGCAGGCAACCTGGAGTATATGGTATAATGGGTGTGTGAGGAGGAACGGGGTGAACTGGAGAGTATGTGTGAGGGCCTTCCCCTGCGTGGGGGAGGGGAAATGTGTACTTATCCACAGACACT
The DNA here is from genome assembly GCA_028627145.1 of Eidolon dupreanum. Lineage (NCBI taxonomy): Eukaryota > Metazoa > Chordata > Mammalia > Chiroptera > Pteropodidae > Eidolon > Eidolon dupreanum. Next base: position 109,251,691 of record CM053508.1, on the reverse strand, counting down.
TGGAAGCCTTTTATTATCTAGATCTGTGGTTCTAGGAATTTAGAGCATGATCTGACTATACATTGGAATCATCTGGGGGGCTTGAAATATATTGAAACCTAGGTCCTAGCCCAGAGATATTCTGATGATGATATTCTGACTTCATCTCAGAGATATTGGGGTGAAGTCTAGGGATTCTAGCATGCAGCCAAGGTTGAGAACACTGGTGTAGATCAACAATTCCCAGTGTATCATCTAAGGAAGACTTGCCCTGGTTGAGATGCTGCAGTACTAGATGCCTTGGTGAAAGAAGTTTGGGAAACATTACATACTTTGTCGCATGATATATACTTTGTCGCTCATGCTTGTCTCATCCCAGGAAACTCACAGTACACATTTAGCATTTTAAAAGCTCTGACAATTCCCATGCTAAAGAACTTGTATAACCTTTATAATCTAGTGTTTCCCACATTTATTTGATCTAGAAACATTTTAGGGGGTTGGATTGTGTCCCCTAAAGAGATACATTGAAGTCCTCAGAATATGACCAAATTTGAAAATAGGTATAGATGCAGATGTAATTAATTAAGATGCAGTTACAATGGAGTAAGTTGGGCCCTTAATCCAATATGACTAGTGTCCTTATAAAAAGAAGAAAAGCAACACAGAGAAAGAATACTAGGAAGCAGGCCATATGATGGCATAGGCAGAGATTAGAGTGAAGCATCTGCAAGTCAAGAAATGCCAAGAATTTCTGGCAAACACTAGAAGCTAAAAGAGAGGATTACTCTGTAGGGCCTTCCAAGGGAGCATGGCCCTATTGACACCTTGGTTTGGGGCTTCTATCCTCCAGAACTGTGAGACAATAAGTTTCTATTATTTTAAGCTACCCAGTTTGTGGTATTGTTTCGGCTGCCCTAGCAAACCAAAATGACACCCATTAGAATCTTTCAGACACAGTTTGAGAAACCATGAACTAGAATCATTCAAAGGCGACTTCCAACTAAGAAGATGAAATAATTAGTCTGTAGAGGACATTTTTTTTCTCAAACTCCATACAATATTTGTTTTGTTTCTAGGAGAAAAAACATTCGAACAAACAGTCTATCACTGTAGTGGCAATTGTACCTACATATATACATACTTTATTAGTTTTTTAATTGTCAAGCTTAGTAACACATCTGTGGACACAGAAAAACATTGACTTGGAGAGATTACAGAATCACTGTTAAATTTAAGTCTGAGGCTCTTGTCTTCCCCTACTCTACACATGATTGTGTGTAGATGAAGAGCTTAAACTTGGGGCGCAGCGGGTGCAGGTTGAGGATGTCGGGCCTCTGACAGCAACTCAGGCTGCTCACTGCTTTTTGCAGGTTCTTCCTGTCTTTTACATTTAATGCCTAGGAAACTGAGTATTTTCATCAGCAGTAAATTGACGATCTCTCCTTCCTCCGACAGCTGCAGAGGGAGAAAGAACCATGCTGTGTATTTAGAAACATACTCACTGGGGGCTTTTCTTTCTAAGGGGAAATCATGATTTTATTGTCCAACTTGTCTCTGCCACAGTCACTTCATTGTTTAGAGTTGCTTTTGTGTTGGAATTTACCTCATTCAGGGACTCCCAAGGGTGTGTGCTCCCGCCTTTATCCCCAGGGGGTTCCTTCTTCCCTTCTGATGAAAATGGCAGAATCCCTCCACCACCCCCCTCAGATGTGGTTTGGAATTTATGTACAAAGCCACTTATGCTTTGCTACTGAGAATGTGAAATGGTGCAGCTGATTTGGAAAACAGTTTAGCAGTTTCTCAAAATTTAAACCAAAGTTGTCATACAACTTGTTGAAATAAATTTCTAGGCCTAAGATGGAGCCACTCCTGCCAGGAGTGCCATGTTAGCAAACAAAAACTTAAGGTAACTTTTGTGTCCCTGTAAATGCTCTCATTGACCAGAAATATCCAATCAGCCAATCCCCAAACACCAAGCCAGCCCTGGGCTTTATATGCTACAGTGGTCTCTTAAGTTCCCCTAAGGTTTAATGCTGCTCAGCCAGCTTTTTCCTAGGTCAAGTTCAATGACTGTTGAAGAATAGGCCAAAGGGGTTCACCTGATAGTATTTTTGCTCTTCATTGAAGGCCACCAGGATGACAGAGATAAATAGATTCAGCACCACAAATGTCATGAAAACAATGCAGGACCCAATTAAGAAGGAGCCGAACACTGGGCTATAGTCCAGGACCTGTCAGGAAAAAAGCCAGAGTCATTCCTGGGGGCCTGTATCCGTTAGGCCACCTCTTCCACTAGGCACCCTCAGAGGGAAAATTTGTCCTCAGAGCTAGGCAGAAAGATCCTTTTATGCTTGGGGACTGACAGTATGGGCAGTGCTCTCAAGAGCTGCCAGGAGAGGGAAAGGGCTGCGCCCCTACTTCCCACTGCTGCCATTTCCAAATATGGGCACTATTTCTGTCTAAGGCCAGGAGCATTCTCTTGCAGGGACCCCCAGCACAGCCTTCCCCTGAGAAGCCAGTACCTAATATTCTTCTATAAGCTGGGGTTCCCAGGGTGAGTGAGTATGGGGCTGTCTGCCTGAAGGAAGGGGAACCTTTTTGTTCATAGTTATCCTTTATTTGTCAGGCCATGGATGCAAGGGGTGACATCGACTGGGGAAGCACTTGAAGGGGGTGTTTTTTCTAATTTTCAGAGAAGCTTGATGCAATTGGCAATGTCCATGTCCCGCCACCCCACCCCATTACCTCCTCGTAGTTAAAGATTCCTAGCTGAAGGCTGATCATCGTTTCTGCTGCATCAAAGAGGGTTTTGTAGGAACGGAGTTTCCAACCAAATAGTAAGTTTGACTGTTATGGAAAGAATCCTCATGAATAGGGAAAGAAACCATGCAACCCCCTAAAGCCTGTTGTTCGACATTAAAGTCAGTGGTCTGGGTCAGCCACATCCTTGGCCTTGCTAAGCCGTCTGTATCTACAGAGGCATGCAAGTTGGTATGAATGCACCCAGTTTTGTATGGGAGGCATGTGCACTTCTGGGACTCAGCCACCAACCACTAGGCCATTACTCTGTTCTCTACTATAAAACTCAGTAATGAAACCGAGCTCTCTGAGGCTCCATCATCTTTGCTCTGCAGGAGTTGGGTTGATGGACAACAGGTTCTTCTTCCTGAACAAGGATTTCCCCCACCATATTTTCCCCTCACCACAGCACCCCCCACCTCAAAGATTTTGCCAGGGCTGTTGTGTCAGAAGGAACCCTAGCATCCCCTGAACTCTGAGTTGGTAACTTCTAATCCGAGATGACACTGCAACATCCCTGGAGACCGTGCACTAAACACAGAGGAATGAATAAATCCACATAGATTAGGGGGTCAGCTGGGAGACTTTCTACAGAACCAGCCTCCAACTTTTCAGCATATACCTTCCATCAATGCACCTCACCCCATTTCTGAGGGTAAGAGAGAAAGATGGAGTAGGGTCTAGGATGGAGTTGGAGGGGTCAGGTTTTAGGTGACAGGGACAGGGAAAGCATCAGGGTTTAGAGATAGAGTAGGGACTAGGATAAGATGGACTACTAAACGGTATGGAGATCAGGGGAATGGTGTAAGGCAAGAGCCTGGATGGGACCAAAGTGAGAACTGGGAAAGCGGCTGGAGTGGGGAGTGGTCAGGATTGGGTGAAGGATCTCAGAGGAGTGGGAGCCAGGGTTATGATGGAAATCATGGACTTAGAGAAGATGGGGGCATATATAATGAAGATCAGGATGTGGCAGAGAGTCTTTGTTTTTCACATTACTTGATGATAAAAACAAGTTGATAGTTTTTTTTCAGTCACAAAAGAAATGTGATTTTCAAAATGCTCTCAGTGTTAACGGGCTGAATGAATTGCTTTTGGCCCTACTAAGTTCATATGTGATGTGTAGGGCGTCAAGCATTGACATGGCCTGCAGATATGTCCATCCTCACTTCCCTGTCTCTGCCCCAGCTCAAAGACAGTAGACAATTCATCTCTACATCGCCTGACACAGAGGGAGTACTCTGTGCATTTCTGAGCAATTGGGATGTCAGGAGAACTGGCATATCCAGGCAGGATCTGAATACAGAAAGGAATCCTTCATTGGAAATAGTGGCCCTCTTCACTCTTACCCAACTGAGATCTCCAGCCTTCGCTATATGGACTGACCAGTTCATGAGCTCCCAACTAAAAGGCCCCAGACTTAGAAAATCCACCATCTCCCATAGGTTCCCAGAGTTTTCCTAACCTTAACTCCCAACACCCCACCACTGAGAAGTCTTTGCTTCCAAGGAGACTGGCCCTGAAGGTTTTCCCAAGGAGTCACTCACTGTGATGGAGTAAGCCAGAAGCATGATAAAGATGACAATGACAAAGCCTGAAATGTCCCCCCAGGCACGGCGCAGGGCTGATGTTATCATGTTCATTTTGGGGTTCAACCTGAGCAGATGCCAAAGCTTCACAGTGGACAGGAGTACCAGGAAGGCAATGATGTAGCCAAGGGCAGCATCAGCAGCTGCTGTCTCGCTGAGACTGATCACTCTGTGGGACCAAGAAGGGAGATTGGGTCTCAGACACCATGAGCAGGTCAGCCAGAGCTCATCTAGGCTCAGTTTGGCCCAGGATGCAGGATTAGACTTATCTCAGAGGCCATCATTTCCTGAAACAAGTCTGAAAGACAGAGCTGTCCCTGTTGCCCCAGCTAGGTGATGATAATGAGATGGTGATGATGATGATAATGGTGATGGAAGTGTGAGTGATGGAGATAAGGGATGATGATGGTGATGGTGATGGAAATGAGAGTGATGATGATGGTGAAGTGGTAATGGGGCCTCAGCAGTTAGATCATGGAGTCATTACTTAGCAGTCTTGGTTAATGGCTGCAGAGCTGTGGAAGAATGCCAAAGGAGAAATCCTCAGGGTCAAGAGGATGGAGGTGAGGGAGTTCTATGAGCCTCCACTCCCATTTTGGAGTCGTTAATGCCGTATCTTCCCCTCTAAGTGAATGTACCCACTGCTCTTACATTTGAAGGAAGGATAGAAGTACCACCCAGTTGCCCTACTAAGTGAGAATCTTATGAACTTTAATTGCATTGTGTCATTTGACTTTCAAGACCACTGGATGAGGCAGTATTCTATCTCCATTTCACAGATAAGGACAGAGAGTTGGCTAGTGATGTAGTTAGTGGCATAACTAGTAGTGGAAGAATGATAGTTGGAATTCAGGTGTGTCTGATTCCAAAATCCAGGTTGTTCCCCCCATCTCATGCTGCCCTTCATTTCCCCCTCATGTCTTTACACTTTAAATTCAGTCTTAATGTTGGTGTGTCATTAAAAATGGGATAGATATATATCTATTGACATGGGTAAGAGCAGGTTAGAGAACAAAATTATATAATCTCAAGTTTCTAAAAGCATTTCATATACATATCTAATGCCCTAGTGAAAGCCACCTTCTACCTAATCTCCTGCCTTCCAGAATCTTCCTCCTCTGAGCAGACTTGGGCTGCTGGCATGGATGGATGGTTGCTTTCTCCTTTGGCTCTTGCAGCATCCTTTTCCTGCCTCTTTTAAAATACCTAACCCTTTCTCATACCATTTAATTGTTCACACATGTGGAAATAACAATGTAAGCCCTCCTTTATTATGGCAGTTAGCTCTAATTAGAGCACAATTCTCAACCTCCACAACATTAATAACCAGGGGAACATTAAAGATACTGGTGCCAGGGCTCTGTCCCCAGAAATGGGATGTGGTCTGGGTATCAGGGTTTGATCATCTCTCTGGGCGATTCTGCTAGGGAGCCAGGCCTGAGGACTATTGGATTAAAGGGGAACTATGAAGCAAATCATTTGGTCTTAAAAAGTTCTTTTAACATTCAGGATCTCACTGTAAAGTGGTTTATCTATTCCAACAAGAAAACAAAATTTATAAGTTTCTGAAATAAATACAAAATTTGGTTATTTGATTACTCCAATTTAACTGAGAGTTTCATGTAATATCAAACTTAACCATACTGAGGTTTCTATCAAAAGTGGCAGATTTCTTTTATGTTTTCTGATACTCAATGTAAAAAGAGAGCTCTCTTGCTATAAAATTGTTTTAAAATCCATCTAAGCAAGAAACAAGTCTGTGTGGAAGTCAAGAATCAAACATATTTAGATCATTGTAGGGAATCATAAGCGTGGCTAATGTGGGGACAGTGATGGTTCAACAGTCACACTGGCTGTCAGTGATCTCAGTCATATATGACCTAAAACAAACTCTTTCCTAGAACTCAAGCTTTGTTCTCTAAGCAGGAGTCCACAAATTTTTTCTATAAAAGGCCAGATGGTACATATTTGAGGCTCTGTGGGCTAGTTTATGTGCCAAAAATTCAACTCAGTTGTAGCAGGAAAGCAGCCATCGATAATCCATAAAGGAATGAGTGAGTGAGGTAGTGTTCCAATAAAACTTTATTTACAAAAACAGATGGTGGGCTGGATTTGGTCCCCGAGTCATCTTTTGCAGAGCTCTTCAAGAGCTAAAACATCATTAAGTTTTTAAAATAACTGTTCTGCATAAGATTTAAAATCAGCTTAAATAAAAATAAAAGTATTTCTGATAATTTTTGAACTCAAAGAACCCAATTGAGACTGAAACATTTTTATGGAAGTCCTCTACAGAGGGTGGAGCTTTTGTCATGTATTTGGTGTGGCAACATGGGTGTGGCACAAAGAAGAACTCGGTGCAGATTCATTGAATGGATGAAACAGTCTAGAGAGGAGATTAGGAGTGCAGCGCTCAAATCCTAGGCCCTGCATTTCCTTGCTGTATGACTTTGCACAAACACTGTAACCTCTCTCTGAGTCTCAATTTCTTCATCTGAAAAAGGCATGATGATAATATATCTTAGAAGTTTCAGGAAGGTTAAAAGAGATGAGAGAATGCTTTTAAAGCAGTGTCTTTATGACAGTGTACAGCATCCAACAATAACTCAGGAAATGCTAGCTATAGCTATAAAATCAGTGAGTTGAGAAACAATGGTTCAAAGTAAGGATGGGGATCCTGGAGACACACAAGCTGGCTTTAAATTACATCTCTGCCACTTTTTAGCTGTACGGCCTTGGGAAAGTCACATTACCTCTCTGAGTTTCAGGTTCTTTATTTGTAAAATGGGATAATGATAGCATTTACCTCCACCATTCGCATAAGGATACAATGGGGTAGTGCATCTTGCCCAGCACAGAGTGGATACTTGGTTAAAAGTAGCAGATGCAAGTTGATAGCACTAATGCTTTCAAAAGCCCTGCCCAAAAGGCTGGGAGGGATCTTAACAGAATGTCATTGGGTCCTGTGTTTTGGTAAGATTTGCAAAAGATACTGTTCTATTTTGTCTTGGAGATCTCTCCAATTGCATGTGCTTCTGACCACAAATCTGAATCTAAGTAATAGCTATAATTATTTCTTAGAATGACCCTTGATCCTCTGAGGGTCAACGAGATTTTAAAAACCTCCTTTGACCCCTGAGCCACACAGAGCTGGAGGAGGCAGGGCCAGTGGTGGGACCTTGGGCTGAGGTGGAGCCACTTACTCCTCCCTATGATTCCTGTATCCCTGGATGTCCCTCTCTGCCAGGATGGTCCTCTTCACAAACACTGCCAGGGCACTCCAGCTAGCCAGGATGATGGCCAGCTCCAGAAGGTTCCACTTGCTGTGGAAATAGCACCACTTCTGCTTCCAAATGAGCTTGCCCTGGGAAAAGAGCCAAAAGCTGTGGGCAGAACTGTGCCTTTTTCCCCTCCCCCGAAGGTGGCTCTGCACCACCCAGGACGACCCTCTGGGAGGGTGTTACTGGATCCTTGGAGGTTTACCAAAGCCCCGGCCCCACATGCAGAGTTTTGGGGCCTCCCGTCAACTTTGTGTGAGCCTCTCCCCATGTGCTCCTGTCATTAATCCAAGCTGCAGGATTTGGGGGTGTATATGAGTAAATACAGCATCTAATAAGACAAACATTTAACTCTCTGATGCGAAAAAAGGGGGGAAGGGGAAAGACAGCCCGCGACCATAGAACATTTACTTAAGAAAACTTGTGAATTCTTTCTGTGTCTGTTTGAGATGTATGCCAATCTTTTAAAAAGCTAAACAAGCCTCTTGCGAGTTTTACAACTCAGAAATATTTTTCTCAAGGACCTGGGAGCCATCTCTTTGCAATGTAATCACCATGTAAGATAGCACGCTGTCTCCTGGTTTCCTCAAGAGGGTAGTTGCCTAAGGTCAGGCACCTGGCTCCAAGTAGCAAACTATCTCCTCTTGTAAACAGAGTTTAATTTTCTTTTGGTAAAGGCAATTAGCAAACTCAAGTGGCTACCTCAATTACCAGGTGAATTTAGGATAGACTAGTGGAACAAATGGTGCTATAAGTCCTCTTAAGGATTAATTAGCCTTCATTTGAAGAATGTGTGTGTAATGGATTGCGTCTACCTGGCCATATGTAAGGGTGAGATTTATTCCTATCTTTTCAATCTCTTTATTGGATTGCCTGGGATACATATCACATTCTGCCTTAATGCTTTTTCAGTAATAAAAATTGTTCTTTTAGGGGGAAGGTGGGAGTTATTGTTGAATGGCTACAGTTTCACTTTTGCAAGGGAAGAAAAGTTCTGGAGATGGATGGTGGTGATAGTTGCACATCGAGTGACTGTACTTAATGCCACTGAACTGTACATTTTCAAATGGCTAAAATGGTCAATTTTATGTTACATATATTTACAAAAATTTAAAATAAATAATTTTAAAGTTTTTTTTTTTTTTACCTTTATGGGGAGGTTTCCTAGATTGGCAGGAGATGTTTTTAATTCTATTGCCCAACAGGTGTCACAAGTCAAAAAGAATTATCTTGTGCATGTTTTCAGTTTCCATTCTGTCCCTTTTTTTCCCTTCCACTCAAAATCTGTTCCATTTCCCTTCCTTACCCACTCTCTTTGGCTGGTAAGAGGCTAAGTTCACCTCTATTATAAAAGGATAGAGTGAAGAGGAGATTTTTAAAACTGTTCAAACAGTTTTGAGAAAGAATTAAGGGTTTTGGAGAGGGGCTTTTTGAAACAGCTGCAGGCAGTGTGAGGGCAATCGAGAGAAAAGGAATGAAGCTTCACTGAGGGGTTGTGAATGGTCTTCCTTTAATGTTCTTAGAGAAATGCTAGGACTTAAGTTGCTATTTGATAACTTTTGGCTGTTAGATTTGAATTGGTGATTCTGAGAGACAGTGTAGGTTCCTGATTTATGAAGCTGATGGTGTGATGTAAGGGTTGAGTGTCAAGATTAGGGGTCAGACCCTTGGGATTTAGTTCTGAACTTGGATAAACTACTTCACATCTCTGGACTTTAGCTTCCTACTATGAAATGGAATCAATAGGACCTTTCTCCTAGTGTTAAAGGAGACAAATCCACATAAAGTTCTTAGCATAATGCCTGCCTCAAAGAAAGCACCCAAAGTATCTTTCTTACTTTAAAGTGGTTGTTGGAGCATGGGATGGGGCAAGGCTAAGATGCCCCTTTAAGGTATCTGGCTTCCATTCTGGGTGGAGGGAGGGGTGAGGATACATAGTGTACTTTGGATATATTCCCAGCATCCTAAAACCATCAACATTATCAACATCTGCACATTCGTTGTGTGACACGGTGGTAAAGGTAGCAAGGGGAATTGTTTTTTTTTTTTTTTTTAATTCTCAGGGGCCATGGGTGAGAACAAAAGTACTAAGAACCCCCACACTTTAAATTCCTCTGAACCCCCAGGTGTGGATAAACTCCACCTTCAGCATTTCTGGAAAGTCTCAGTTCAGCAGAAACTGGAGCCTTGTTCCCCTCCTTTCCACATTCAGAAAGGACCACCCTCTGAGTTCTTAGTTCTTCTGAGATGCCTGACCTCAGTCCTCAGGACCAGTAGAAGGGACCCCATAAGGTTGCCAGGGCAGACAGGTAAGCAGAGCCTTTCCTTCCCCCTCCTTCAGACTCCACCCCAGGGAAGAGGGAAATGGTAGGAGAGGAAACAGGTACACCACCAAATCCATCCCTTGCCCATGGAGCCACAAGTCCATCCCTTACCTGCACAACCATGTAGTAGAGGAGGAACAGAAGGTAGAAGACCTCTGCTGCCACCACGAAGGGGTGCCAGCCATCAGTGAAGTGATATAGTCGCAAGCTCTGCAGGTCTGCTCGCGTAAAGAAGGTTCCTGGAAGCAGAGTATGTTCCTCTCACTCCCCAGGACCCCCATCCACTCTGAGAGCCACTGCCTCTGATTGGAAGTCATCATTGGGATGACTCAAGCTCAAGCCCTTCTGAGGGCAGGTCGGGGGCAGAAGAGAAGATAAAGCTTCTTCAGACTCATAGACCCAAGGGACTAAGCAAGGACACATAATGGATGTCAAAGATAATGGACAGATCAGAAGGGACAAAGGTAGCTGCAATGGAAGACCTGCCCCTGACCCTCTGCATTCGTCTGCATTTGTGTACTCAGTCACCTCCAGCCAAAGCACACCCACCCACTTAACATGAGTTTCCTCCAAGCTGGCTCATTTAAAGCCGTTTCATCTGAAGGCAGTTCACTGAGGAGGATCCATTCATTCATCTATTGACCAATATGCCTAAAACCAAACATTCTTTTGAATCATCTTTCATACATTTGTGTGTCCTTTCCCTTTTTTTGTATTGAAATGATTTTTTAGTAATGATTTTTTAAAACTGATTTGACTAATAAGGCTACTACCTACAAAGACAAAGCCAATCCCAAGAATGGCAGAACAGAGAGATGCAAACAACCTGAGTCCTTACTGACATCAGTGGCCTGCTGAATCATCCAGACCTAACACCTATCCCACACTTTATATTTGTAGAAGTACATAGTTGAATCAGGTGTATTTGGGGACAAGTTATTTAAGAGGTTCTTAAAAAGCCAAAAAGATGACAAAAAGAAATAGGAAAACAAAAGAGATACAAATAAGCTCCCAAAAAGGGTTTGAAAGAAATTTTTGACAGTGGGGAGTGATAATGGAAGTTGATAAAATGAAAATGACAGTCTTTTTCACAGTTCTGAAATTTAAAACAAAACTACAAACATTATGTTTTTAAAATAAAAATAATACATATTTTTAAAGTTTCATTTTTAAAGAGAGTTATTGAATTTCAGGCAAATTGGTTATTAGCTGAAGAGGCCTTAGGTCAGTATTTTCAAGAGATTGTGATTAGCATTAAGAGAAGGTGGAAGGTAGGAGAGTGGGGAAAAAGAACTACAATAGGATGCAGAATATCAGAGTGTATCAAATGTAGTTAAGGGAAATACTACTTTTGAAGTTTTTGTCTCTGTGTGTATTTGTGTGTGTTGGATTATGATGTAAAATGTACTTTACACTGTAGATTGAGGTACAAGTTTTAAATATTGTTACCAGATCATCCTCTCCCCAGCCCCTCACTGCTAGCCCCCACTCCAAACCCCCCAATAGAGTAGGAAGGTCAGGGTTATGAGTTGCCTTCAGACCCCAACTGGGTTTTAGAATCACTTGGGAAACAAGGCTAGAGAGAAGGGGTGGAGGCAGTAGGAATAAGGCTGGAGCAGGCCTGAAACCTTGCTTTTGGGTGCCCAGGGAGAACCAAGACTGACCCCCCCAATTTCCCAAACAACCATTTGCCCTAGAACTCTGGCCCTGGAGCAGCTGGACCCTAGCCCAGAGGGAGGGGAGGGGTGTTTTTCTTCCAGAATACTGCAGATGAATTTAGAGACAAGTGCTCACCCAGAGCGCTGGTCTCCAGGGTCAGAGTGATGATGCAGAACAGGTTGACATTGGCGTTGTAGACAGTGAACTCCACAAACACAGCTCTGGTCAGGCTGTCCAGCCAGGTGTTGTGAAAGAGATACTGGAGAATTCTGTGGGGAGAAGAGCATTTAGGACCCTTTATATCAGAAGTGGTTCCTTGTCCCCTTAGCCAGGAGGAAGCCAGAGCTTCCTGTTGAAAAACTTCTCTCTCTGCCTCTGTTCAGCTCCCTGGGCCACAGGGCCTTGGGGCTGCTCCTGGGAGTGGTCATAGTTTCCCATTCCATGGTGCAACATCTTGGTACCTATGGTCTCCTGGCCTTTAGAGCAGAAGTTCTCAAAGAGGGGTCCCCAGACCATCAGCATTGGCATTATCTGGAAACTTGTCATCAGTGCAGATTCTCAGGCCCTGCCCTGCTCTCCTCAATGAGAAACACCGGGAATGGGGCCTGGAAATTTATTCTTTGATGAGCATTCCAGGGGATTTTGACGCTATTTAAAGTTTGAGGGCCATGGTGTTAGAGGAGCCACATAAAACATCAGAGGCTTAGGCAGGCAGCAGCTGCAGCTGCTGAGGTCCCTCTTGGGCTGACAGCTCATAAGAGACCAGTTCCTAGAGATCTGCTTGCTGGTGTGGTGGAAAGAGCATATACCAGAGGGACCTGGTTTCAAATCCTGACTGCCTTGTGAGCAAGCTAATAACTTCTCCAGGCCTCCGTTTCCTCATCTACAATGAGGAAACAGCAGCACCTCAGGATTATTATGAAGAGTAAATGGAATGGTGTGCGTGTGTGTGTGTGTGTAGTAATGATAGCTGTTGTTACTTAGAGCAATAATAATGGGCCGTTTTAAAATATGCCCTGTTCCCATGGCTCTGCAACCTGCTTAGTACATTGAGCAGGTAGAGAATATCAATTATTCCAAGTGGCAGGAAAAGACCATGTTCTGAAATAGACTATTTCTGTCCTGTCCTTAACCCCAGGGCACCCTTGCCAGTTGTTCTCTTGGGAGTTTGTTTTTTAGGCAGGGTCAGGGCCCTGCCATCATAAACAACCTCAGTGTTACAATAATACAGTGGCAGAGACTGGAGTTCACATGATCTACTAACTTGCTTGGGGCTACACAGCTAATAAGAGCAGTGCCAAGATTTCAAACCTAGGGCTATATCTGACTCTAGAGTGTGCTGGGGGAGCAGTCTGCATGGGCTCTGAGTGTCCCTGTGCCGGATGTTCCAGAAATGCCAGGCCCTGGCCAGGCTTAATTTAGGTCATTTCTCAGAGCTGTGTTTGCAGTGGGCACCCTTGAGGAGTGAGGTGGAATCTTCCTTTGGACAAAGAGCAGGATTCTGCCACTATAAAAGTAGTGAATGTTTCCCCTTTGGTCCTACAATGCACTGCACATGCAAGCGTCTATCATGGCCCTTGATGGGGAACTGACTCACACTACTGTGAAGCTCTGCTACTGCTTTTGCTGTAATAAAGTCCTCTGTCCCTAACCCAGGAATCTCGTGTCTTCTGCCAACATCCATCAAACGGTAACAGGCTGGCTCATTAGCTACAAGTAGGGTAAGCCTCAGAAACTGCATGATTCTTGGTAAGGTTAAGCTTTAACCACTTCCCACTTGTCTGGTCGGCAGGTTTTGTGCCTGGTGAGTGTGAGCATCCTATCCCTGCACTGGCTGTAGCAGAGGCCACCAGACTGAGATCACCTGGCTAAGAATGCTGAAGAGGGACTTCCCTTCCAACTCTGAGATTATAGTTTCCAGGGGCCTGAAAATATGACTTGAATGATTCTGAATCCCCCATAATGACATGAATGAGCTTGGCTCAGCTTTGTTTTGAAGCCTGTACTTGCCAATCAGATCTGAACTCTAGCAAATGTCTTTCCTTGGCTGCATATGAATCAAGTCAGCCTTACCTTGATGCGCTTTGGTGATCAGTTCCCAAGGGAACTACATAACCTCCTCCCCGGTACACAGTGAGTTTGCCCCAGATGGGATACCCTCGGCGCTGGCTCTGGCTCTGGTACTGCCAAGCCTGGGAGAAGTCATTGCTGCTATTGAGGTTGGAGGCATTCCAGCCTTCTCCATAGTCAGACAGATCTTCAACATCCAGGGAATATGGTGCATGGCACCTGTTGAGAGAAGTCTGCAGTTGTGGGGCAAGAAGGCAGGAGCTTTCCCGGACTCTCACTTGGCGAACTTGGGCGCTGCCAACCAGCTTGGAGTTTCCATCAGTGATGAAGCCTGAAGATCAAATATAGATGGTTAAATCTAGCAAGCTCATTACCTTCAAACATTTTAAGCTCCCTGGCCTGGGTGTTAATATGAATTTCTGTGTGTGCATTGTAAAGATAGCTAAGAGGAGTTCTTGGCCAACCAATGGCTACATTCATCTCTCTCTCCCCACCCTGGACCTGGTTTACTTCCTGTATAATTTCTCTTAGGGAATGGCATCTCCACCACCAAGTCATCAACTTTGAAACCATCTGTGCCCTTTCCCTCAATACCCACATCCTAATGGTCAACAAGGCCATCAATTCTAACTCTTTGATGATGTCTACATCTATTCCCATCTCTCCATCACCCTCATCTCTGCATCAGCCCTATTATTCCCAGCATACTAACTTACCCACCCTCTACTACAAATTCCATGTTTCCAGAATGATTCTTCTGAAAGTTAAAGTATACTACAAATTTGATTATGTTACTCCCTCATGTAGAAACCATCAATAGCTCCTCATTTCCTTGAGCATAAAATATGACTTTCATGATTGGACCCCCATTTCTCTCCTCTGCTTTGCTCTCACTGATAGTCAACTCCTACCCACACTGGAGCCACACTCAATGCTTTGTAGTTCCAAGAACATGTCATGGTGTTTCGGGCTTATCTTTTCTTGTGTCCCTCTGCCTGATATACTGTTCCTGCCTAGCTGATTCATACTCAGTTATTCTCATTTAGGAAGTTCTCCCCTCTGCATCAAGGGAGGAGTAGGGCCCCTCTCTATGCATACACAGTCTTCTGAGAGTCTCTCTGTTAAAGCATATGGTTCTATCATTATTGGTTCTCTATGAAGCTGATGTTGACAGTGACCCACACCTGTTCCTAGAAAGAAAGGTGCATCAGGGGGCTGACACACATTCCAGGGCAGGGGGACAGTACCTGAGTGATGACTGTATAGGTTGCTTATGAGGGTGGTGTTGGCCCATGTGAAGAATTCCTGGAAGCTCAGGATGGCTGAAAAGCCTTGGGTGAAGCTATGATGGAGGTGTCTGTTGAAGTGGTAGGCGCTGGGGTCCCTCTGCCCATAGGCCACCAGCAGTAGCATCCACAGGAAACCCAGGTATGCTGGGAAAGGAGACACAGCCCCTGGTCAAGCAGGGTCCCTAACTTCCACAAGCCCATGGCAGGAAATGGAATGGCACATGGGCTCAGAACTGTTGATGTCTTGTAGACGAACTACTTGGCCCTCTAGTAACAAGGGAGTTGATCCTTATAGAGGCAGCAGAAAGAAGAGAGTTCACAGACCATGAGCCTCCTGCCTAGGTTCAAATCCTGGCTCTGCTACTTCCTATCTATGTGCCCTTTGCAAGTGACTTAATCTCTCTGTACCTCACTCTCCTCATGTGTGAAAGGGAGATAATAATTTTATTACACACTTGTGATGAGGAAGTCAACAAGTTAATATTTATGAAGTACTTAAACTAGTGCCTGTACAGAGTTCTGCTATGTAAGTGTTTCTTAAATAATTCTTTTTTAATGGGGTATCTGCCATGTTGTAATGTGGAGGATAGAGCAATGAAGATGACAGATGTGTTCCCTGCCCTCATGGAGCTCACCTGTCTTGTAGGAGATAGATGAGTGTGATGTAAGGATCTAAAAGATACAAAGATTTATTTTATGAGGCCAGAATTAGTGTCCTACTGAACCAGAATCTCTGAGTCACGGCCTGGGAATCTGCATTCTGGAAACCCCTTCCCAGGATGACTTCTCAGGGCTGTGCCCCACCCCTTGGCCCTCTTCATTCTGCACATGCTGCTACTCCTGCATAAGCCCCCCAGCTCTTTGCTTTGGCCATGGTCATGCTTCACCAGTGGGAGGGCAGGCTAGGAGTGCTGCAGGGTCAGTTCCCTCCTGGAGAGCAACCTTCAGCAGTGACCTAGTGGGTGACAACTTGAGGGTCTGTATTACATGCTCCCCTCAAGGCACCTAGCAGGACTGAGCCCCTGTTGCCCCCATGGAACCCACTCATCATGACACTTTCCATTGGCTTCCTTCTCTCCTTCCATACTTTTCCCTGTCCTACAAATGCTTCCCAGGATCACCTCCCAAACCAACTACTTATACCCAGATCTCTTTGTGGGGAACCCAGACCAAGACACACACTGAGGCTTGAAAGCTCCCAGCCAGAGGGCCAAGGCAAGCCTGTCTGCAGACACAGCCTTTGGGCTGAGAATGAAAGAATAAGAGGACTTATCCAGAAGAAAAGGTGAGGAGGTCAAATGAGCACATTTCAGCAGATTAGATGGAAGAGCCTAGGTGAAAGCCTGGGTTCAGGAGTGGGCATGGTGTCCCAGGAGATGCAGAATGGGCACTGGGCACAAGGGGCTAAGAGAGGTGACCTGGTGTGGAGTCACAGTAGGGAGTTTGGACTTTATCCTAAGGGCTGTGAAGGGCCACTGAATGATTTTAAGTATAGGCGAAAAGCTGGGGTGAGTTGATATCTAGGGAAAATGTCTAAGAACCTGTTTGGGGCTCATGAAACATTGCACAGTGTCTATTCAAGTCTGTGTTGAGAACCAGCAAATGAGAAGATTACTCGTTGGTAATCTCAGCTGCCTACCCAAGATTTCTCGAATAAGTGCAAATGCTTTCTGTTCCTTGAGTTGGGTGGTTTTCATCTTCTCAATGTTGGCGGCCAGAGGTGGCTGGTAGATATCCTTTCTACTATTTCTTCGTACTCGGAACAAGGAAGAGGGGTCTGTGAAAGCAAGAAGACACTAGGACAGCCCCCAAAATGGGCAGTGGAACCAGACTTTCCATTCGCAACCAGGTTCAATCAGGATCCACCATTCCTTCTCTGTGGGAGCCATTTCCCAATGCCACCCTCCATGCTCTGCTCACGCTATCGCAGTACCCAGAATTCTGTCCCTTCTTCTCTATCTGGAGAATTCTCCTTGTACTGAATACACAAATGTATCAGCTCCCTGAATTATTACTGACTCCTGACTACTGCCTTCCTTGCGTTCCCAGACTCTAAGGTGGATCCCAATGCTTCCAAAATTTCGATGGATAGAAGAATGAGAGTAACTAATGTTTCAAAGTGCTGTCATGTCTAATTCCAGTGTCATCTTTGTCAAACCACTTTACTGAGTTATAATTTTCATAAATTTACCTATCGGAAGTCTACAACTCAATAATTTTAGTAAATTTATAGTAAATTTAAAATAACCCAGTTTTCGAACATTTTCATCACTCCAAAAAGTTCCCTTGTATCCCATTGAATTCAGTCCACACTTACACTCTATTCCCATCCTCAGCCCCATTAATTTGCTTTTTGTCTCAGTGGATCTTTCTTTTCTGGATATTTCATATAAATAGAATCATATATACATAGACTTTTGGATCTGGGATCTTTCAATTAGCATGTTTCAGAGTTCCATGTTGTTGTGCATATTAGTAGTTAGTTCCTTTTTACTGTTGAGTAGTATTCCATTGTATCAATATATTACCTTTTGCTTATCCATTCACCCATTAAGGGACATTTAGATTGTTTCTAGTTTGGGCTGTTATGAATAATGCTGCTATGAACATTCAGGTGCAAATGGTTGCATGGACATATTTTCATTTCTTGTGAGTAGATTCCTAGGAGTGGCCAAATATCTTTTGGCTGTTTCAAATTAAGCTGCTGTGAACATTTTTATACAAGTTCCTGAGTTAAAATAAATCTTAATTACTCTGGGATGAATGCCCAAGAGTGCAACTTGCTGGAGTGTACGGTAAGTTAGTTTTTAGATTTGAAAGGAACTGCCAAACTGTTTTCCAGAGTGGCCATACCATTTTACATTTCCACTAGCAACATATCAATATTCCAGTCTCTGTATCCTTGTCAGCATTTAGTGTTATCATTATTCTTCACTTTAGCTATTCTGGGAGGGGTATATTGACCCAAGTATCTTTTGGATCTATGTCCTTCTATGTCCACTCCCACTACTAGCACATGTCATTTCTTATCTGGACCATTGCAATATTCTTCCTACTGGCCTCCCCACTTCTACTTTTGACCTAATACCTCTGATTTCCAAGAGCAGCCACTATCATATTTCTAAAAACACAAACAGATCATGTTCTTCTCCTATTTAAAATACTCCAGAACCCTAGCATTGACCCAGGTCCTATAAGGCCCTCCATAACCTGCTTCCTACCCACCGCTTAGCCCTCATATTGAACTGTTCTCTCTCCAATTCCCCATGCTTCAGCCACACTGTCAATAATTGTTATAAAATGACAAGTTGTGTCCCTGCTCAGGGCCTTTGTACATGCCCAGTGTGCAATCCCTCCCTTCCCCCATCCTCCAGGAGCCAGTTTAGGTACCACCTCAGTAGAGACGCCTGTACTCTCTTATTCTTCCACACCCAGTTCTCATTACAGTTTACATTTATATGTCTACTTGTGCATTTACTTATTTATGTGTCTCCCCAAATGGGCTGTTCATTCCAAGGGCAGCAACCTGTTTCATCCAGTCAGTGTTATGTTGCTTGGGACTGAGGTGGAAGCTGGGATTGACTTGAGATGAGCAAGAAGGAGCCTTCTGGGGTGATGAAGCTGTTCCAAATCCGAATTGTGGGGATGGTTTTACAACTCTATAAATGTATTAAAATCAATGAATTATATATTTATGAGTGGATTTCATATAAATTGTGTCCCCAAGCTATCTCACTGCCTTGCACACAGTAAGTACTCCCTGAATAATTGCTGAAGGAATGACTTTGTGAATATTTAGTTAGTCAGGACACTAGCCTTTCCTTGGAGAAAAATTACTCTTTTATGTCGGGAAGAAGATTTTTAATGGATGGACCTTTTGAATCTGCAGAGCCCAAACCCTAATCCAGAGTGGAAGAATACAGGTTCATGTTGGGGTAACCACACTGGATAATTACATCATTATGCAGTGTGGTTACCCCATGGGCTTTTGTTAGTCCTATTTTATTTTTCCTGAAAGTCAAGATCTCTGCATAGATTATTAGTGTTGATTCTGTGCTATTTGCTCGTTTGTTTTTAATTTTTTTTTTTTATTGTTAGCACCCTCAGTTTTGGTTGGGAAGTGAGAAATCTGGTTGAGGGGAAGAGGGTTGGTCAGTGGGCTCCTCCCACAGGGTTCAGTATGGCTATGTTCCAGTAAAACTGTTTAGAAAAACAGGTGGTGGGTTCGATTTGGGCCCCCATCTATAGTTTGCAGACACTTGTCCTAGAACTCTAACTTAGAGTGACCCTTTGCAGCCTTCCCTCAAGCTTGTTTTTTGGTTTTCAGTCTAAAGATTAGGGACCTGAGCAATAGAGAAGAAAGCTGCTTGATTGGAATTACACAGAGAATGATGGCCAGTGCAGAGCACAGGCCCCAAGGTGTCTCTTCTGGCCTAGGGGTCATGCATGGATGTCAGAGAGAAAGGTCCAAGTAGAGAAGGAACGAGGTTGCTCAAGAGAAAATGAAGGAGTCACTTGTTTCTGGATAGTTTGGGGATGATTCACCATCTGGGATAAAGGGCTGATGGAGAGTGAAGCTCTGAGGGTTAGGGCAAGACCACACGCAACCACCCCAGTGGCTGAGCTCTCTAGGGCTTTCTTAGCTTCATTATGTTCCAAGCCCCTGCTTCTATCTGTGCACCATTACCTGGACTGGACAGATGTCTCAGGAGAGGGACAATAGGCTCCTCCTCATCCTCCACTCTCTTTAAGACCAGTGCAAAGAAGGCGGCGAAGCCCAGCACCTGAAAAATACCAACCGTGAACCCCAAGTCCAAATTGGAAACCATCAATTCCTGGTCACAGAGGAGGTGGGGTCAGGGTCACATTTGTGTTCTGGGTACAGCAGCCACACTCTGGGGAAGTCAGGTGAGAACTAGCTCATCCTTTGCATAGAGGGGACGAGGTTATGAAGGATGAGGGCCAGGGCTTGCATGCATCTGGCTACCAACCAGACAGAGAGATGCACAAATCCTTGAGCTCACCCTGCTTCTGTCATACCCTGAGTGAATATCCTAGAACTTGAATTATTGTGCTTATCTTCATTATTATTCCTGCCCCAGGATCTGCATAGAAGTGGTACTTCACACAGGTTTGTTCGATGAAGGAACAGTTAAAGTAAGGACAGGGCAGCTGGCAGAAGGCAAAATGTGGGCAGAGGGGAGAAAGGCAGCCACACAGAGGTCCTGACCTTCAGGGGCTGGGTAACAAACACACTCTCCACGAAGGAGACAGCCATGGAGATGAGCCACTTGAGAGAGCTTGCCCGCCCGTAGTGAAGGCCGTAGAGCATGGTGAAGAAGCCCGCCACACCACTGGTGGCTGCCACCAGGAGCCAGCCCACCAGAACACACCACCAGGGCAGGCCACGAGGGGGCTTGTTTATTCTCATGGAGCTGCAATGGAAAGTGGATATAGTCAGGATGATAGCCGCCGGGCTCAAATTCAAATCCCACTCTACCCCATCAGCTGCCTGACCTTAGCCAAGCTCCTTGACATCTCAGACCCTCAATTTTCTCCTCTGTATCTTCTACCTGCTGCAAAGGGCTATTCTATATTCTATGCAGTATATATATTGTAAAAATTAATGTGAACGTGACCACTTAAAAATGGAGTCAGAGCTGCAGTCCTAGAGGAACTACCTTGCACATCATAATCCTCAACCCTTTGGAAAGTTAAAACAGGGCAAAATAACCTTTGGACTGGGCCTAAAGCAGTACTGTATTCCAAAGAACCATTTGTAAAACTAAAAGGAAAGCATGCATGACTATTGGCATGAAAATTAAAGACATTTTTTAGAATTAGCATCACTATTTTAGTGTACCTGCATCTATAGAAATGCCTTCTTGAGCTTATTAAGGACCATAGAAATTCTTTCCTACTATGCCCCTTCCCTTTCTCATAAATATTCCTTTCTGGTATCTTCTAATCAGAACACTATTTGGCTTTCTTTCTGAATTAGTTCTTCCCAAATAGTTATTCTTTTGGATGTCAAATAAAGGCTTGTTGCCTAAATATTTTTAGGTTAACTATGTCTATGTGATTGTGAAAATCTTCACTTCTTTAAAATGACTTTTTTTTCTTCTCTTTCTCCTTGATTCAGACTGGTCCCGTAGTTGTTTCTTTTCTTTCCTTATCATTCCACCCTTGCACAAATGGCACAACCACTCCCTTCATCCTCATTCTTAAGCCCTTAGGTCAGCATAAAACAGTCTTAGGAACAAAGCCTCAGGTCTGTTGACCACAGAAACAGTTTAGGTCAAACTGAAGATAACATCTTTACCTCAATTGTGTTTCAGCTCCAAACCCATGAAGGCAGAACAACCCTGCTGGGCACATCCCTTTGAAACCAGGCCGGATGACGCCCTGACTAACATCAGGACTTGATGCTAGGATCGACTGCCTCCTACCCCAGCCCTGACCAATCAGTAGAGCCTATGACCCCAGCCCCCTTAGCTACCATAGCTAATGAGTTTTCTGCTGTATAATCTATCCCCTAGAGGCCATTGGGGGAGCCAGGTCTTTGAGCACTAGCTCACGCGTGTCTCTGGGCTTGGCGCCATTTCCTTAAATAAACCTCTATTTTCTTTGCTGCAAATCCCTGTTCCTATCTCTTTTGGCTTTGACATGTGCAGGCAAAGGAATCCCCTTTTGTTTCGGTAACATATATTCTATTGAGGTCACACTTAATAAGCTTACTTCAGTGCTTATTAGGAGCCAGTCCCCATGTGAAATGGTAAGTCACACAGATTTGCTGTTATTCCTCATGACAAGCTTCAAAGGCTGGTACTGTATAATTTTTTAGAAATTTTTATAATGAAAAGTCATCATACAAAAATCAGTGAACACAGGGAACCCCCATCAACCAGTTTCCACAACTATCACCTCCTTGTCATAGTTATTTAATCTATCCCCACCTTCTTTTTTCTTTTTTGCTGGGCTATTAAAAATAAATTCCAGATATAGTTTAAAATTATCTCGAATGACTTCAGGGTATTTCTCAAAAATGTCAATTTCTTACTGAATTATAGTAGCATTGTTGTACCTGACAAAATTAACAATAATTCCTTAATGTCATCTAATAACCTGTCTGTATTCAAATGAAGGGGAGCAGAGTTTGCTACCCCAAAATATGCCTCTTTGAGGATATTGATTATTTTAGGGTGGTTATTTCTAAGAAACAACAGACAAGGGAGAAACTCTGAAAACCAAGTAGAGGTTACCCTTTGTAAAAGGATATTTATACTTATAAGGGAAATCTTCATTTGCAAGGATGTTTTTCTCAGTGTACCAGGATGTCTAAATCTCTAGAAACTTATCAGTGGAGAAGGCCTGGACTTAACTCTGCATACCAACCTTACATTTATTTACTGTTCTTTCCTGGTAACCTCCCATAGCTGACTCCTCATCCCCAACATCTTTTGTCTTTAGCTGAAGGTGGGGGCTTCTGCCATTTTGGTGATTTACTCAGTTTTTTGTTTTGTTTTTCCCCATGTTTACAGGAGGTATACATGTTTTTAAACTTTAATTTGTTTTTCCCTGCTAAACTGTCTCATGTCAATTTGATTATTTAGACCAGCCAGAAGAATCTTGAAGGGTAAAGGAAAATTTTTTCTCCCTGACACAAATTTCACTGATTATCTTAAAAAAATATGTTTTGTTTTAAGTTTGAATCAGAAGATAGGCATTCTCATTTCCATTTTATGGATGAGGAAACTGCAGCTCAGAAAGGTTGAAGGACTTGTTGAAGGGTGCACAGCTAGGAAACATTCCACTTTAAAACGGTGATAAACTGCAAAAGGCTATAACTGTCTTCCTGTTCAAAGCCCCACTCCTGGACTCTGTGCTGGAATCCTGAATTGTTTCTGCCTAGGGGGATCTAGGTGAGCATCCTTCCAGAGTTGCCTGGGATGCCCTCTCCCCACAGGCCCCAGGCTGGGGGTGCAGGTGCCCACTCAGTACATGGGGGAGTGGATTACCTGATATGTGCTGGAAGTGGGGTGCCCAGTTGTCCTGCGAGGTAGCCCTTCAGGGTCTGCAGCTGCCTGAGGGCCCTAGCATGGCTTTGGCGCTGGGGGAAGCCTTGAGGCCCCACCAGCCGCAGCTCTTGCTCCACATGCTCCAGCTGAAGGTAAAGACACTGCCTGTAGACACTGTCCTTCCAAGAGTTACTTGGGCCTACCTTGGGTGTCAGGAGTTGCATTTTTTCTGGAGGACAAGGGAGAGAAAGATCAGCTGGTGCTGAGTGACAGAGCAGTTACCGCCTTCAATAAAAACAGTAGTGTTACTATCTGGCACTTACTGTGTGCCAAGCCACAAGAAATCTGAGGTTCAGAAAGATGGGGTAAGGCATTAGGCTTACTTGGCCAGTTAGGATTTCGATGTTCCCCTTTTAGCACTTTTAAAGGACATTTTTTAGATTTCCTTACACATAGAAGAGATTAATATACTAGTCACCCTTCTGTAGCAATTACCAACATTTTGCCAATCTTGTTTCACTCAGCCCTTCAATTTTTTTTTTTCCTGGAGTAACTTAAAGCAAATCCCAGACATAGTGTTATCTCATTTGCAAATATTTTAACCCAGGTTTGCCTGGTACCAAAGATGATTAGTCTTAATCTCTTTAACTTTTTTTAATTACTAAAATTGTAATATGCTTCTATAGAAGATAAGGTCTTTTTTAAAAAACAAAACCAGGATGTAGTTATCAGTCTTTAAAATGATTAACAATAATCCCTTAATAGCATCAAATATCGAGTCAGTGGCCAAGTTTCTCCCAGTTATCTCTGGAATATTTTTTACAGTTATTTTATTCAAATTTCAGCTTCCTAATTTAAAAAAAAATTTTTTTTGGTTTGTTTTGTATTAGAGGTAATATGTATTTATTGAAAGAAAAAAATAAATTTGAACATTTCCATTACCCCTGTGTGTTCTAAGGGAAATGACCTTACCAGGTGGAACCAGACCTGGGTCCCTCAACACTGAGCTGGGAGCCTGGCACCCAGGGGCATATTCTCCTGGGGCGATAAGGGCCTTGAAGCATCTTTTACCCCATGATCTTTACCCAGTCAGCAGTGAGAAGTGAATGAGAAAACAACAGGTGTGTAGAGAAGGCTATGGCCCATCTCAGATGTTGGTAAAGGCCTAGGGCAGCATCAGCTCCTCATCCCTCTGACTCAAGCCTCCTCCCAAAAAACCCTCCTGACCTGGGCCTCCCTTATTGGAGCTGCAGCTAAAGGTTCCAGCATCGACAGCCTTTCTGTTGCAAGCACTCTAGCAGTGTTTCTGGAAGATGCCATCACTCCTAATCATAACACCACTTAACTAAATTCATGCTTTGTATCAGGCTGCAGTCTAAGTGCTTCCTGTGTCTTATGATCTCATTCAGTTCTCACAAAAAGCTAAAGAGCTAGGTGGATCAATACTTCCATTTTATAGGGGAGGAAACTAAGTCTCAGAGAAGACAAGGAACTTGTCCAAAGTTGCACAGCTGTTACTGCAGCTGGGAGAGCCCCAGGGTTTGGTTGACTCCACAGTCCATGTTCTAAGGCCCATGCTGTGAATGCCAGAGTCCTCGAACTCATGGCCAAGTGTCCGGTGCAGGCATCAGCAGAGCTCCTACAGGGATGACCTTCACAGGCAACCCAAGTCTGGCTCTTTAGGGCAAAACCTCCAGGGTGGCTGGAGCATGGGGGTTGAGGTGGGGCTGACCACGGGGTCAGGATAGGCCTGGCCTGGAGGGTCTTGAATGATATAGTAAGAAGTTGGGACCTCGTCTTGAAGGCAGTGACTCAACATTCGGTGTGCGAAAGTCACCAAAATGAGTGGTTAAAATTGCAAATTCCTGGTCTCATCCCAGAAGATTTAATTCACTGTATCAGAGGTAGAGCCAAGGAACATGAATCCAGATTCCTCATTCTGTAGACCCCACTTTGTAATCTAAATAAGGTTTAGACAGTGACCAACCTTACATGTTAAAAATTGCAGCATTCTTAACCCACATCATTCAATGTGGCAGCCACTTACTACATGTGGCTGTTTAAATTAAAATTAATTAAAATTAAAGGTTTAGTTCTTCAGTCACACTAGCTACATTTCAAGTGCTCAGTAGTTAACATGTGACTACTGACTGCCATATTGGACAGGGCAGATATAGAACTGTGAGACGTTCTAATGGACAGTCTTGTCTAAACTGGTGGCATTGATCTGGGTGGAAAATGTGCAGGAAAGGGGCAAGAGGAGAGTCAGAGACTAGTTCAAACCAGAATAATGTGCCATACATAGAAATTAATAAAAATGACACCATTTTACCAAATTCTAGATGAATATTGTTTCAAAAGCCTCTCAGTTTGAGGCCTGCTGTCTCTACCAGAGATTAACAAGTGTTAACGAGGTGTTAAGGACACAGTAGTACCAGACTTAACACTTTCTCCTTGACTTAATTAGGATTGGAAGAGAATGAAGGAGTAACTTTTTCACTCAGTGATTCAGTGTTCTTTGATGTATTTTACTGCCTGTCTGTCATCTCATGTCCTGCACCACACATTTGGAAATGGATCTAGTTTGACTTTGCATACCCCAACACTATAGAAAAAGAAACTGAAACACAGAGAACTGAAGTAACTTGTCCAAGGTCACACAGCCCATCGGTGGCAGCGCCAGGATCCAGAGATGGTTCTTCTGAGTGACTCAAGTTATCAGGCTGCATACAGAAGAAGAACATACCTTTTTCTTTGTGCATTCCATAATGACCTCCTATGTTGAGGGCATCGCACACACGTGTTGTTGTGTGCTTTCTGTGTGTTGAATGGGAGCAGGCACAAGAGAAACAGTAGAGACGAGGTGATCTGATGGCCCCCACCTCACAGAGCTCATGTTCCAGGAAAGACAGTGCAGGCTTTAAACAACTCTTTACACGATTCATGATCCATGATTTGGAAACAAGCAGTGTGAAAGCAATGCAAGAGAAGCTTAAGGGCTAAAGAGCACGTGGCTGGAGACTTTGTTGCGGGCTGGGGGTTGGGTTGCTCCCCTGAGGTAGGGATGCTTACATCAAGACTAAAGGCTGAGTAGAAATTAGCTAAATGAGAAGAGAAAGAATGTGCTAGATTAAAGGACCAACATGTACACAAAGGCCTTTAGTAGGAAGGCAGCTTGGCCTGAGGAGAGCAAGATACTTGTGTTACAGAGAGGGAGGCAGTGGCAAGTGGTTGGAGTGGAGGCCAGTAAGAGAGACCCCAGTAAGACTTTTTGACTCCCTAGTAATATGGATATGGCCCTCAGTACTCTCTTCACTTGGCTCCAACATGCCCCCTCTCAGCACAGAAACATCAGGACTTACCTTTCATTTGTATAGATCCAAGAGTAAGTATTAAAGGGTCCTCTCGCTGTTTGGCTTCCTCCCAGAACATCTGCCCTGCCATGTTCTGCAGACAGATGACATCTTCCACCAAGGCCAGCAATTGGTTGATGTTCATCAAGTTTGCCGAATCCCAGCCCAAGGTGGGAGATGGCACCTTAAGAGCTTTAAATAGGGAGCTGACGAGTCTCCACATATCCTGCAAGTCGGCCCAGGTAGGATAAGGGGATGTGAGCTACAGATAAGAGGGGCAGCATAGTGGTCAAAAGCATTCACCCTGGGGTCAGACAAATCTGGGTTTGAATCCCAGCTCTCCGCACTGAGACATGATGTTGGACAATCCTGAGCTTCCATTTTGTCAT
This sequence comes from Eidolon dupreanum, assembly GCA_028627145.1. Lineage (NCBI taxonomy): Eukaryota > Metazoa > Chordata > Mammalia > Chiroptera > Pteropodidae > Eidolon > Eidolon dupreanum. The sequence goes on along the minus strand of CM053508.1, from coordinate 109,224,947 downwards.
CTATAAAATCCGTCTTCTAAGACTTGAACTGGTATATTCCAGGCTGTATTCCTCAAAGTGTGGCACATAGTAGGTGCTCAATATATGCTTATTGAGTGCATGAATGCAGAGGGAGTCCCTTCTATGGGCTTAGCCTGTGACCTAAAATGAAGGTGTAATATTTTATACATAGTACATAATAGGTACCTAAAAGTATGTGTATGTATGCATGTGTGTTTATATGTAGGTTTTATGTATATGTCTATGCATGCATGTATGTGTAAACACACAAATGTGTATATGCATGTTCATGTGTACATGTGTGTGGATCTGTATATATATGTATGTGAGTATGCGTATATATGCATGCATGTACATGTTTGTAGGCATGTGAATTTCTGTGGTTATGTGTGAATGTGTACATGTGTGCATGTGTAGTATGGGTATGTGTGTGTGCATACATCTGCATGTGTACATGTGTGTGCATGTATGTGTGTGCATACCTGCATATGCTTGTGTGTGTATGCAGTTGATGAATCTTGATATCTGTTACTACCAGACAATATGAGGTTGCCAGGCCCCAAGCCCTAGTCCCCACCCCTACTTCTCCCCAGGTTGGAGCACCTCTCACACTGCCAAGGTTGAAGACATACCTTAGTCACCACTTCAGGTGTCAGAAGGCCATCCTCCATGGGCTGCGGTGTGGGGGCTGGGCTGAGGGACCCCCTATCCCATTTCTGAGTGCTGTGCTCCTTAGTGACCCAAGGATGGGTGTTTCGGAAGATCTGAACAATTAAGAGGTTGATGGGGAACATGAGGAGAGAACTCTCCAGCCCAATCATCACTTCTTGCCAAGTGAATTCAATTTGACCTGAGGAAAAGGGAGGAAAAGGGTCAATAGAAGAGTCCCCTCCACCCCTTCCAGAAGGTGGCTCTATGATAAAGATTAACTTTACCCAAAGAAATGCATAACTCTTAAGTGGCTCCTGGGAGATGATCTCTAAGCCCTTGAGATATCCTGCCTTGTAGGTATGCCTTTGTTTAACTAGGGTCTTGGGCCACACCATCTAGTCTATGGTAACAATGTGACTTATGGTGAGGACCTTGACCACATGGCATCACCTCAGCCTTTGGAGAGGTTGGAGACTAAGGTCAGCCATGCAGACAGTCAGCCATGTCTATGTGAGCAAGTCCCCGTAAAAACTCTGGACACCAAGGCTCAGGTAAGCATCTAGGTTGGCAATACTCCGTGCTTGTTGTCTCTCATTATTATCAGGAAGCGTGAGCACTGTCCACAAACTCCATTAGGAGAAGAAAACTGAAAGTGCCGTGCTTGGTCTCCCCTGGACCCTGCCCTATGTGCCTCTTCCCTTTCCTGGTTTTAATCTGTATTTTTTTTCCTCTCTAATAAGGATGAAGTATAATAACATTTCTCACTTCTGTGAGTCCTTCTAGTGAATTATTGATACTGATGGTGATCTTAGGAGTTCTGGAATCATGTGGCATTTTGGGGGCAGTGGTGACTCATGTCCACCAGCCACTATCCCTGACCGCCATGACAGTGGGAATTACCCAAATCCATTTTTTGCTCAGCTGGGTCCTTGGGGACACCCCAGAACATGATGCTGGTCATCATGGTACAAAGAATCAAGGAGAAGCAGCAGGACACCCTTTGGACACGGGTGAAGTTGCTCCGAGCTGAGCGGCTGAAAATAGAATACCAAATGTGTCCATCCTGGAATCCCATGGAGGTCTTCATAAAAAACAGGTGGCTGTGGACAGGCAGGAAGAGGTGAACAGGCAGGAAGAGAAGGACAGACATTTAAGGAGACAGGAATTGAAGAAGGTCTCTTTAGAGTAGTCTTGAGATTAGAGGGGAGATTTGTTTCTAAGATTTATCATCTATATTTTTCTATTATAGAATAAATAAAGCATCATTGCAACAACACTTAGAGTTAATGATGGGGACTCTGGACAGAGTGGCTTGGAATCCTAGACTGCCCTCTTACCAGCTGTGTGACCTCAGGCAATTTACTTTATTCTTTGTACCTCAGTTTACTCATCTGCAAAATGGAGGTAATAACAGAACCTGCCTCACCAGATTGTTGAAAGGATTAAAAGTGATAATTTTTGTGAAGCATTTGGCAAAGTGGCTGGCATATAGATGTGTTCATCAGTGTTAGCAATTATAATTTTTATTATAATTTTAATATAATAATATAACTATATTATTGAATTTGTTATAATTAGAGCATTAGAGGATAGTGGTTAATAATTCCAGGCTCTGGATTCAGTCTTAGTTTGAGAGAATAAAAATTACCAGAGGGTCTCTGAAAGTGGCACCACATTCCCTTTAATCCATGTTATTTCTCTATGAGTAGAATGTACTTTAACCACAGGAGCTCTTTAAGGGCCTGGATTCTCCTGAGAGTGTGCAGAGCTAATATTCCCAGCTGGCGCCTGTTCTGATTGGTCAATGCTTGCATCCTCTAGGGTTGAATAATACTTAGATCATAACTCGGGTGTGTGGGTAGCTTGGACTCAGAGTAAAGGTGTATAAAGAGAGAGGTCAGTTGCCAAAAACAGTGATTTTCTACGTAATTGTTCTACTCATTCAGCAAATATTTGATGAACCTGTTGCTGTGTGCCAGGTGCTCTGCTGGGCAGCAGGGCTTCATGGGAGGAATGATATGGTCCTGCCTTTAGATAGCTCCTTGTCTACTTTCCAGGAATCACATGTTTTGATACAATTGGAGGATAACATCTGCTCCTGTAGTTGGGCACTTACTCTGAGCCGCTCACTGTGTTGAGCACATTACCTACATTGTTTCATGGGACCTGCATAGGTGCCCTGTGGGGTAGGCACATTTGACAACTCATTTTTCAGATTTGGAAGCTGAGAACTGGAAAGATGAGGGACTTATCCAAGGTCATGCAGCAAGTCAGTAGCAGGCATGTGGGGAACAGGCTTTTTAAAAATCTAACTCAAAAGCCATTTAAAGAGGTCACAAACCCAAATGCCTAAAAGGGCCTAGGTAGATGTAAATAAGTAAATGAGTGAAGTGGTTTGGAAGTAAATGTGCTTTTATTTGGCTGAAACTAGATTGCAATGCAACTTCCTTAAAGATGAAAGAATGAAGTAAACAGCATTAGCTTAAAAAGAAAAAAAAGTACCTAAATTGTTTCCTGTCCTCCTCTGTGGCCACTGGAAATACTTTGTCAAGAACACAGTCTCCAACATTGATGGACAGCCACGAGTTGCAGAGAAAATACCACTTCTGGTCCATCACTAGGTCATGCACCAGTACCCGGCTCACATACCTGGAGTAGAGACCCATGCTTTTGAGGACAAGGTTAGGGGATAAGACTTCCTTAGATACCATGAAAGTAACACCTTCGCAAACTTTGAGCCCGAGAACAAGAGCTCCTGGAAAGAGAAGCTTTATATTTTTCTTCACTATTCTTGGTGCCTTGAACAAAATGCCCTGATCATTGGGTGAATTTGGCTTCATGTTGGGAGCTCAGCTAGAGTAGAGAGCCAGGTATTGGCTCTAAAACATGACTGCCATGTTTTCACAGATATGCAACAAGAGAGTGCATTTTGGAACTATTAACCCAGACACAGGGAAACAAGCCCAGGGCCAGTTTCCAGATACAAGTGAGGAAAGCCATGTTGTCTAGATGTGGGTATTCAGGGAGGTGCAGACTTAAGTACACAAAATCTGATCCTCCCATGGGTTTCCACCCAGAGAATGAGCCTACCATCTATCTTGGACTCAGGACTTCATGGGTATCATCTAACCTGAGTTAAGCCTGGGGAAGAAATGAAATCATCTTGCCTCTGCTGGGATGTCAGATCCGCAGCAACCAATTTTTCTGTTGCTTTACAGCTATGATATCAGTAGTCACTCTTTATTGAGCATTTACTGTATACTAGGGACTATGCGAAGAAGCCCCTAACATGCATTTTCTAGTTTCTGGGAGTACAGCCTTGTCAGGCATGCCAGCACCATGTCTGTTGAGGTCACACACCCACTCGACATCCAATGACTGATGGGTCCAGTGACCAGGCATGATCAAGAACTAGGCATCTCAACCCAACTCGGGACAGCTCCAGAGCTTTCCAGGAGGTCAGCTGGGCTGTTGTTGTTGCATCAAAAGTTTGCTCATCCTGCTTCCTTCTCTCCCTTTCCAGAGGCTGACCCCAAGTGCTCTTTGATAAACACCCTGCATGTGCAACTCTGTCTCAGAGTCTGCTCTGTGGGAACCAACCTATAGCTGAGGCACTTAAGTATTAATATTTAATCCCTTAGGTAAATCAAAGACAGCAATACAACTGCTGTGTTTTTCTAAAGCTGCCAGCTGCTGATGGAAACCACTCATCTGAGTCACTAGTTTTGGCCTCAGACAGAATGGAGAGGAGTCTTGGCTCCAAGCTTGCCAGCTATGTGACTTTGGGCAAGTCACTTATCTTCCTTGAGCTTAGATTTTCCCACATATAAAACAAGGATAATAACAGCACTTGTCCCTGAAGGTCATTGTGAAGATGACTTTAGCTTAGTGTTCAGTGGCAGCAACTGTTCTTGCTTCTTCTACCAAAGAATCAGCTGAGTGTCTCATTTAGTCTCCTCTTATTAGGCAGGATTTGTCTTCATACTAGGCATCTACCCCCATTTTACAGATGCAGAGACTGGGAGCTAAATGACAGGTTGATGCTGCAAAAGTGCCAAGTGTGGGGCTAGCACTGGACCCCAAGGCTGCTGCTTCTAGTTTCTCTCCTCACTACTCATTCAATCTGTGTGGCCCATGGACTGGTGTGCCCCTCTGACTCTCAGTCTCCTTATCTGTGAAATAGGCTTGTGAAGATCAGCAAGGCAGCAAATGCACACTGGCCTGGTGCTTAGTAGGTTCTTGTAGTTTCCTCACCCTCGACTCACCAAGACGGCTGATCCCCTGAGTTGTCATGCCATAGCCGCAAGCTCCTGAGTTCCCCCAGGGGAAACAGGGTGGAGAGTAAGAAGACATCCACGCCTCCTCGCTCAAACACCGGGATGTCAGGGTCTGACAGGTGGTGGGGCTCACTCTCTCCATCCAGGCCATACAGGGTGACAGTCACCTGAAATTCAGAGACCAGGAGTGACCAACTCCACATGGTAACTAAGCCCCACTGGCTATTTCATTAGAAGTATCCCAAAACCAGGAAAACCAGCAAAGCATGGCCTTTCACTCTCTCTTCTCCTTTTATGTTGGGCCTGCCTAAGTTATTTTTTAGTTGTGTGAAGATTTGGGGTGATGCCATCTGTCAAGATGAGTTATACTCATAAAATGCTTCCTGGTGACCTTTTCAAACTTCCCATATGTTTATTTGTAAGAGAGCACTCCCTGTGCTCACATCCAACTGCCAGCAGCTGTGCCTCTTTTCTTGGGCATTTCTTTGGCTATTAGAGTAGCTGGCCAGAAGAGCCAGAGAATGAATGGCCCCTGTAATGGGGTCCTCCACCACTGAGGTTGAAGTTTGTGTTCCTTACTATTTTTTAGAGCTCCCACTGGCGTCAGGTTCCAGTTGCCCAGAAGGGAAATATGTTGATAATGCACTCTTTATTGGCTCTTTCTTCGTCCTGTCAGCTTCCCGCTCCCATACCGGGGCATCCTAGGATCCCCTCTCAAATAACTACTTGTGCTGAAATCCTTGTTTCAGAGTCTGCTTCTCTGCTACATGTGGTTTCTTTACTACAGACATTCTAGGTCAAATAATTCCTTGCTCTGGGGGCTGTCCTGTGCATTGTAGCATGTTTAGCAGCATCCCTCTACCCACCAGATACTAGTAGCATCTCCCAAGCTATGACAACCAAAAATGCCTCCAACATTACCAACTGTCCACCTGGGGCAACATAACCCCTAGCTGAGAACCATTTGTACTAGGGGAACTCAAACTAAGACAAAATCAGATCGAAATGTGACTGTAACTCTCCATGAAGAGAATGGCCTATGGATTAGAGGCTTTTACTTCTTCCTGTTAAGGTCGACTCTTCAGTGTCAAATAGAAGTGAGATGGATGTTTTATTAGATGGATGGAATTGATTCCTATGTATTTAACAAATATTTACTGAGCACTTATTCTGTTTTAGACATTTGGCCAAAGACCTAAGACACAGCAATAAATAGAAATAAAACAAATTTTAAAATAAAAATAAAAAAATCAAATATACACATAAATAAAAATAAGATTAAAAAATAAAAAAATAAACAGATAAATGCCCTGATCTAATGAACCCTAATGTCATTTTTTGAAAAAACAATGGAGCTTTTTCCAGGACAATATATAAAATATCAGTGGTTCTCAAGATGGATTCCATGGAGCTCTCAGTTTTGTTAAAGGAACTTTGGAGGCTGCTGCAAGGGATAATGTATTTCAATGATGGATATGGTGCAGGGCAGACATATCTAAAGATTCTGAGACATTACAGAAACAAACTGTTGCATGCTCCAAAGCTAAATGCTCAAGGATTTCAGAGAATCCATAAATAAATGAAATAGTTTACTTCCTCTAGTCAGCCTGTTCAAGGACAGACAGCTCAGTCTGACCTCTTAGGAAGATGCCATCTAATCAGTTTACCTACAAAATGTAATTCAAGACTCATTGTTTTCAAAAAGTAGGTATTCTTTCTCTTTCCTTCCTCCCCTCTCTTTTATAAATTCTTTTTCCTTTATTCAATTGTAAGTTTATTGACTATTCTTGATATGTGAGCAAATTTGCACACAGGTAACGAACTAACTGCCTGAGTTATTCTTTGATAGGGATAAGAAGAGTCTATGCTAGACCACAATTCTTCCTTAACCTACTCCTTTTCAAATATTGGGGCTTCAGGTGATACTTTGTTAGACAGTTCTTTCCTATAAAAAACAAAATGCAAGATATTTAAAAAAAAAAAACCACCCTACAACACCAAATTCACTACACTCAAGTAACCCAACGATGGACTGGCAGGAGCTTTGTTGGGTGGGAAATGCTGATGAGCTGAGGGATGGTGCATGGTCAGGTACCTTCGAGGAAGTAGCTGCCCCTCTCCGGTGCCCAGTGTAGACTGTCACCAGGTAGTGGTACTGGGCAAAGGGATCATTGTCCTCCAGCACTGTGACCTTCACCTGGACAGAAGGACTGAGTTAGGAGAATGCTCTGCTCAGTGGATTCACCTACCACACACGAGCCAAGACTAAGGTGGGCACTCGTGACAGTTAAAGGGGGAAAGCAAAATTTTATCTTATTTATCCTTCCCATCAGGTGAGAACAAGTGAAAACAAAAACTTTAAACTGAAAAGTATAAAATGTATTTGTTAAATATAACCCAAAGCAATCAAATTGGAAATGAACTTGGTGTTAAGCTGAGCATGTTCAGTGTTTGATATAATTTTTCAGAGCATTGGTAACCATATTGTGCCCCTAAGGGAATTTAAAAAGAATGAATATTAAAGTAGTAAAAAGCCAGAGTTGGCCAGAGGCCCAGATCTCCTGTCAATGGAGGGCTTGTTGCCCCAGTTGCTGAGGTGCTTTTGTCAGGGATGCAAAGCCACCTTTGTTGAGGTCACGCACCCTCCTAGGAAGGCCAAGATCCAATGGCAGATTGATGTGGTACCTGGCTGTGATCAAGACCAGGGCATCTCAACCCAATTTGGAGAGCTCCAGAGCTCCTCTTGTAGTATGGGGCGGTTGGTGGGCTGCATTCCAGCTCAACTTCTCCCTCTGGTCATCCTCCCTCTTTCCCTCCCTTTCCATGGGCTGATCCCAGGCACTCCTTTATAAACACCCTGCATACTCAACTCCATCTCAGAGTCTGCTTTGCAAAAAAAAACAACCTACATCTGGGAGACATTTAAAATATTAATATTTAATCCCTTGGGTGAATCAAAAATAGCAGTATAAATACTGCAACTACTTATCTTACTAAGTTTCATACTATCTTAACATTCTGTGAGGGTTTCTGTGTGTGGGGAGGGCAGGAAATGGAAAATGTTTTAGAGCTTCACGACAATGCATCCTTGCATTCAGTATTGTGCTCATTCAGACACAAATATTTATTGAAGGCTCACTATGGGTCAGACAAGGTGCATATATTGGAAAAATAATCAGAACTTTGTTGCTGCAATTTGTTGCACAATTTGTTGTTGTTTGGTTTTGTTTCTATCCTTAGACCTGTTTTATGGTCAGGCAGATCTGGGTTTGAATTCTGGATCCTGGGAGGGTGACTTTGGATCACTTATTGCCCTCTCTGATCCTTGGTTGCTTCTTCAGTAAGGTGATAGAAGTGCTGTTGCAGTAAAGGGTGAACTCAGCAGGCTTGGGTTGTCCAAACCCTGCACTTCCAAAGAAAGGACTGCCTCTTGGCCAGCTCCTTAGATAACCTCTAATCCTTGGAATAGCCTGCATTATAAGAGTGTCTGCATACCTGGGGCCTTGGGCCACAACAGATAGTCTATGCTAATGTGATTTAAAGTGAGGGCTTTGGGCCATGCTGTATCAGTTTGACCTCTGGGCCCATGGGGGGTTGTTTGCTGGAGACTGAGTAATCAAAGTCAGTTATATGGGCACTCTATACCTATGTGACTGACCCCCAGTTAAACCCTGGACACCAAGGCTCAGGTGAGCTTTTCTTGTTGGCATACTTTGCATGTATTGTCACACATCATTGCTAGGAGAATTATGTCTGTCCTTAATACTCCATTGGGAGAAGACAACTGGAGGCTCTCACCTGATCTCTCCTGCACCCTTCCCTTTGCTGATTTTAATCTGCATACTTTTACTATAATAAACTATAATCATAAGGATAACAGATTTTCTGAGTTCTGTGAGTCCTCTTAGCAAATCATTGAATTTGAGGGTGCTCTTGGGGACCCTCAACAGGTACCTTCCTCTAGGGCTATTGTGAGCATTAAATGGAGTAATGCCTGGCATATAATAAATCCTCAATAGATGGTCAGTATCATAATTCTCTTGATAATTTGATGAAAAAGGATGTTTTTACAAATATCGGGGCTGAGGGGTTGGCTTGCCTGAGATAACCCCAGGGGTCAAGGCCTGGATTTGCATCTATCCTCTTGGTTCCCAACTGGTCTCCAGCCCCTGGAGCTTCTGCAAGGGGACACCCCTGTCCCTCCCTCCCATTCCTGAGGACCATACAACCTCACCTTGGCCTGATCCTGAGCATCTTTCCTCCTTGCCCAGATTATCACCAGCACGTAGACCACACAGAGGCAGCCCACAGTGGTCACAACCACGGGGTTGTCCTCAAAGGTGGCAAAGAGCTCACCAGTCTGACGGACATCGATGGCATTAGGCATCACTAGGAATGTGCTTCCAAAGAAGGTGAGGTGGTTGCAGAGGCAATGTGTCTGGGAGAGGGTGGTCTGTGGCCCCACCTGCAATTGCAAAGAAGCCCTGGTGGAAATGCAAGCGTATCCCTGGCTTTCTTGAGCCAAAGCAAGGGGAATGATAAAGCATAGACATTGACCTGGGGAGGGGCCGGGGAGCCTGCTGGGAGACCAGCTTCAGAATTCCCCTTGGGATTTTTTATTTAATTAAAAATTAATTCTAAAATGCAGAAAATAGTAGATTTCACAAACATCTTTGCACCCATCATTCTCAGTGGGCAGCTGCTATTTTCCCAGTTTGCTTTTCCTCTTTCAGACAAGTATTGCAAGTAAAGCTGAAGTCTCCTCTGTCCCCCACCATCCACAACCAACCATTATCACACTTTGGTGTGAATCATTCCAGTCTATTCTCCCATTTGATACTTATTCATTGGACAGATATTTGTTGAGTGCTAATTCTGGGCCAGGCAATGGGGTAGGTGCTGAGAGGACATTCAGGGTGACCAGTTCATTTGTTTTCTAGGGACTTTCCTACTTCTCAGAGTGAAAGTTTTGAGTCCTGGGAGCCCCCTCAGGTCTGGGATAGTTTGTCATTTTACACTGAAGAGCAAAAGAAGACTGAGACTGGGGGAACCATGCCAAAGAAAGGGAAGGACAGATGTTTAATTCTGAGCTGATGTCTCAGCACCAGGAAAGTATTCCCTAAACTTGACCCCTCCCCACCTTAGATCTAGGCACCTAGGACCCTTGTCTTGGGCTTATCCTTGGAAGGGTCCCACTCTAGCTGTTCTCAGGCTGTGCCTCTCTACACAGGATGAGGAGTTGGAGCAGAGGGAATACTCTCACCACAACACAGAACACCCAGCTGGAACTTGGGCACGGCCTTGAGTAACCCTGAGAATGAGCCCCTCCTTAAATTTTGCACTCTAGATGCCTCACTTGCCTTACCTTACTCCAGCTCTGGGACTTGGAACTTCAGAATTCCCTGCTTTCAAGGCCTGTACAGACCTGTTCCTCAGGATCATTTTTCCATGGTGGACTGGCTACTGGTGTGCCCACCCCTAGACATTAATGTGGCCAGATGTGGCTATCAGGGGTGAGGCATGTGGATGGAGCTTGGGCACATGGTCCCATGTGTCATAGGACCATGAGGTTGGGAGTGGGGCAACAGGAATGGGCCAGGGCAGGGACCCTCATCTGCTATTTTACTTCATACCCTCCACTTAGGGGCAGGCCTTCCCTAACGCCCTTGGCTAGCTTGAAATCTCCCCCAAGGACCATGTGATGGGTAAAGAAGATTTAGTTCAACTCCACAACCAAGCACCACTTTCTCATTTCAAGGTCTACCATGAGGTGGTGAAGTGGGAAGGAGCAGTGGTCTGTGGAAAGTTCTCTGCTCAATGCCTGGTGATGAAGAACCTGCCGCAGCCTAAACATGCCCCAACAGGTAACTCTTGTTTCTTTTCCTTAAACGATCCACCTAGCAAAGGCTGATCCCTCCGCATGGGCATGGCACCAACTGTTCATCAGTACCACATGGGTCTTAGTTCTGTATTTGCTCCATTGTTTCTCTCATTTCTCAATCCTGGCCAGCATTAGGCATGTAGCTGTAGGGCTTACCGAAACACGTGGCACACCTGAAGGGGGTGGAGCTGGTTTCAGAGAAGAAACCCAAGCAGATGCCTGTGACAAGACCATTTCACTGCTGGGAGCCTAGGAACCAGACTTGATTTATGCCTAAGATCTTTGCCTTCCTAGGTTTTCACAAAGACCTGGGGGGCAGTGGCTTTCTCAACCTCTTCCAGCATGAGGGCCACTTTGAACATTGGAAATTAATCTGTGTATCCCTTCATAAGAGTAGTTGCACAGTAGTTGCACCTTTAGTATCCTTTGAGAAAAGATGTAAGAATACGGTTCTCAGACCGCTTGTAACTATTTTGCCTTTACCCTGTGACAAGGTCTATAGCCCATAAATTTGGAACTTTTTTTTAGCTATCTAGAGAATTCAGCGGTGGTTTTCCATCTAAACTTGATGATCCCATTTACTTATTTATGACTCCTCATTGATCTCTATATATCTATATCTGAATAACTATATCTAAACCTCTATCTATAATGAACATCAACTATACAATATTAGATTAATACAATTTTTGGCCTATGACACACTTCCACATATGACCTTTGTACGTCCCCCATTCATGTATGTATGCATTAGTAGATGTATATTTTTAATAACATAATGAGCACCTGAGAACTCATGACTCTACTCAAAAGCTAGGAACTTTCTAGTAACTTACATTTAGCTTAGTGATCCTTCCCCAGCATGTCCCCATACATCCCATTTTCACATGGGAAAGCTCAGAGAGGTGGGGTGACTCATCCAAGATCACCTTGCTAGAATTGATAAAGGAGGATGGGACTCAAGTCTCTCTGATGGCAGAGCTCATGCCAGCCCCTATACCATCCCACTTTCCGAACCTCAGGTCTCTAAGGGCAGCCTGCAGTGGGCATTCTGTGACAGCAGCATGAAGATCAGACAGCTTCTGGGAACAAGTACTCTGGAAGGTTGCAACACACCCAGGGTCTCATTCACCAGGTATGAAGGTCTGTGCTGGGAACATGGGGAGCCTGTTGTGCCTTAGGCATCTCTGTGCACCCTTGTCTCTCCCTGGCACTTTGGGGAACTCCCTGTGTGTGGCAGCTGGAAACTATGGCAATAGTTGACAAGGAAGGTGAAGCTGCAGCAGAAAGAAACCCAGAAGGAAGTCAGCTCTGAGTCCCCTTCTATGGTTCTGCTGGGACCTGGCTTCTTAACACTACTTGTGACTGTTGTCATTTGACATGCGTGTGCCATTTGCTTCTTGTCTGTGTCCTCTGTTAGACTGAAAACTCACTGTTTTTTTCTCACCATTATATACCCACTGGTTGGCCAGGCACATGGTGAATATTTGTAGAATAAATAAGAGAAGGTATTTATGGTCTAGTAGGAGAGAAATTTCAACTAGATGTGGAGGTTGCTGTTCTTGGGGAGAGTATGAAGTGCTGTGGAAGTCCAACAGAGGGAGACTCCAGACATCTGGGAGGCTCCCCAGGAAGGTGGCATTGGAGTAGGAGATTGAAGGGTAAATAGGAGTTTTCCAGGTGGGGTAGGTAAGAAGGGCATTCCAGGGAGACAACAGCATATACAATGGCCTGGGAGAGGTACACTGATACTCCAGAGATAACTTCTGATGGCCTTAAAGCCAGTGTTTGCTAGAGGACACTCTCATGGGCCTTCGTTCCTTGGGGGCAGAGCTAAGCTGACATGAGATAGAGATTTGATTACAATTAATGGAGCTATGTGCTGTCTAGGGGCTCAGCAAGACTGGGCTGGGCTCTGACGGAACTGTGCGTTATATCACTAAGTCTTATGTTCTGGACTGTGCGTTATATCACTAAGTCTTATGATCTGGAGACAGAGTCCCAGCTTCTTCTACCTACTAGGTGAGTGTTTTGGAGCAAGTTAGTTGAGTTTCCTGAGCCTTTATTTTACCACCTATAAAGTGTGAATAGCAAAGATCTTCAAGAGTTATTATGAAGATGTGATGAGATAACACAAGTAAAGCATGGAACACAGTACCTGACGTAGAATAAAGGACTTAGCTATGAGTTCAGTTCCTTGGAAATGACACTCTGTCCTCCCTCGGTAACCCAGAGTCAACAGGGCTTCCCAGTTAGTTGTCCATTCATTCAACGGTCATTTGTTCCCAATTGTGCGTAAAGCACTGTTTTTGTTTCATGTGGCTCCCAGTGCACCAAGGGAACAAACATCTTTCAGTGATCTCCTAAGTGTACATAGAACCAGCACTCTGCTTAGAGCTATGGAGGAGGCAGACCTATGTACTTTGAGACTTCACAGTAGGAAATCTGACCTAGCTAGGGAATTGAGAAGTTTCAGAGGAAGTGACACTTCATGTGGGATCTGAAGGAGGAGTTAACTAGGCTGAGGGTGGGAGTGGGGCATTCCAGGCATGTATGCAAAGGCATTGTGGAGGGGCCAAAGATGGTGCACCAGAGTCACTAAAAGGGGACCCTAAATGAGTGGGACACACCCAACTAAGCTGCTCTGTCTTCTTCTCCCCTTCCCTCTCCTTACCTGGCACCCAGAGTTGTCCCAAGTTCCCTGGCCCTCATCCCAGAACACACAGTGGGACAGGAAGGTGGTGATGCCAACTGTAAGGTCCCTGCCAGGGGTTAGCTCCAGGTCAGACTCAGGGATCACAGTCAGATAGTAGACACCTTCTCCAAAATGCAGGTCCTCTGGGCTCAAAATCCATGTGGACATCCCATCTGCAAGAAGAGGGGGCTTAGGTCAGCCTGAAGCCTTGTGGAGACTGGGGCTAACATTATGGAAGAGGGGGACCAAGGCAAGTTGGCAGGAAAGCCTACCCTGATGGTCTCCCCAATGTGCTAGGAGTACCCTCTCCTCCTGAGACCAGGAGCATAGAAGAGACACTCCCAGTTCAGAGCATGGCTGCCAAGTCAGACGGATGAGGGCTCAAATTCTGACTATTTCTTCTTAGCTATATTACTTTGGACCAGTTACTTAATCTCTGTTTTTATCTAGAAAGGAGTGATTTCAATAGTCCCCATCCTTGAGGGTTGTTATGAGGATTATATTGAGGTCAGTTCTATAAGTGGTTGTCAGCTTCTTTAGTGCATATAGTAAGTGCTTACCTAATATTACTGGATGATGAGGATAATAACAATAATAATAATTATTATTATTATTAATCAGTAGTAGTAGTAGTAATAGTAGTAGTTATAATCCCACCAACAAAAATATGCACTTAATGTAACAAGCGTTTCTTTTTCTTTTTTTCTTTTTCCCTTTGGCTTCTGATTCTCAAGTTTTAAGCTGGTCATACCCCCAGGAAGCAGCTCTAGAAACTGGCCTGATGATGGAATTACCTGGAGCAGCCATTGGTGGAAGGTGAGCTTTGGCATCGTAGCTGGTCTTGTTTGGGTGGTAGCCATAGCCCAGGCAGAGCATGAGTGGGATGTCAGGTCTCCAGTGTAGCTGAATCCCCAGAGCCACACCCCTTAAAGTCAGGTTCACCCACAAAGCTTCAGGACTGATCAGGTTCAACACGGTTGGCTCACTATGTCCTGAAAGCCGAGGCAGCAGGATCTGTCATCAGAAATGATCAAGTCAAGGGTATGCCAAGATGGAAATGCCAGTGAGCATCAGAGCTACTGTACAGAGCTGGGCAGGGTGAGCACCTGGGGAACTGCAAGCCACTCTGTGCTTTGCTCGTTCTAGTAGTTTCCTGGAGCTGCTGTAACAAATGACTACAAACAACACTAATTTGTTATCTTACAGTTTTGTAAGCCAAAAGTCCAAAATCAGCTTCACAGAATTGAAGTTGGCAGGGCCAATTTCTTCTGGAGGCTCTATGGAAGAATCCACATCTTTGCCTTCTCTAGCTTCTAGAGGCCACCTGCATCTCTTGGCTCATGGCCTCTTTCTCCTATTACCCCAACCTCTTCTGTCATAAAATCACCTTTTCCTCTTAGGAAATCAACTTCCCCTGTGCCTCTCTCTTATAAAGACCTTGTGATGACATTAGGCCCACCCACATAATCCAGGATCATCTCTATCTCAAGATCCTTAACTTAAATCACATCTGCAAAGTTCCTTTTGCCATGCTAGGTAACATTCATAGGCTCAGGGATGAGAACATAGATATCTTGGGGGCTTTTATTAAGCCTACCGTACTCATCAAGCTATGCACCCCAGTTGGGGCCACATCTGCACAGAAAGAGGGGAGACTTTTCCTAATTTGCACAGAAGTGCTGTGTGAACTAGTGGTGTGGTTTAACGTGTTGAGCAAGTAAGTATAAGTTAGGAGCACAGGTCAGAGAGGGAGAAAGACCTTTATTTGGATCTTGGCTCTACCCTATATTAGCTTTGGGACCTGCAGCCAATTAACAAACCGTTTTGAGCCTCAGTTTCTTGCCATCAATAGAATGCATAGACTCATTGAGTATTAAAAACATACAAAATACTTAGCCAAGTGTCAGAACACAATAACGCTCAACAATTAGTCACTGCTATTACTCTTACATTAGCAGTTCTCATAACCACTCTCTATTTAATCAGCTCTGCAGATTAACTGATGCTCTCCATTCCCTTTTTAAAACAGACTGATTAATGCCCACTGTGCACTGCTTGCTTATGCCTGGAGGTCCTCCATGATAGATGAAGGAATGTGCAATTCAGCTCTCCCTTCCAGGAAGGAACTGCTGCCCAATCACAGGGAGTGTGGCCAACAGATATGCTTCATCTCCCAGCTCCTTCAGGGTCTGCCCCGGCCACAGAGACTCACATTTCCTGGCGCCACCTGCCTTCAGTGACTGAGAGAAGAGGAGAGTATGAGATCCAGACATACTGACCTAATGTGGGACACTCTCGTTTCTTTTTTACCCATGGGATTTTAGTGTATGGAGGTGACTGAGTGATGACATGGAGAGGACAATGCTATTGAAAGAAGAATTTATTACTTACATTTCCTGAGAGGAAAGACCTGCCATGCCACTCAGGGCCACAGGAGGAACACCTACCTGGTCAGGAGGCAGAAGCTGGCATGGCAGGTGAGGTGAAGCCTAGGCCATGGCCTTTATTGGGGTTTCCAAGAGAACAGAAGGGCATGGCAGAGTGAGTTTAGGGTTGACCAGTTTGAATATTAGCAGGCTTAGGCTATAGGGTGGTCTCTAATTGCCTGGTACCTAGCCCTGGGATAATTTTGGTCAGAGCTGAATATTGTCTTGGCCTGTGAGCATCAGATAAAGAGGATAGCTGAAGAATAGAGTCAGGATTGGTCAGTTTGCATATGAAAAGCATTCCCTGGCAGAGACCTGGGAGGGACAGTATCTTCCTGCCAGCAAGATTTTAACAAACACAATTAACACAACCCAGAGGGCTAATACTTGTTGCAGAGTTCCCCTCTGGGCTGAATGAGGCTGTGTGAGGTCTGGAATGAAGTCTGACTTCTACCCATTTCTGTTTTTCTTTCTTTACTCTTTGCAGGTGTTGATCTCTAGCAGCCACTGCAAATTCTTTCTCGGCCCCTGCTTCTAGAGAACCCAACCTACTACACCTTCTCTTTAGTAATTCTGGCAGCTCTCTCCTGCTGTTGAGTTATATGTTCATGAATAGGCAGTTTTGTCTGACCTGCTTATGTTAAACTTGCTTATGTCCATTATACTTGTGATGCTAATGGTCAATTTTAATGATATATTTCATCTAGTGACATAAAGTAACAAAGTAAGAGTCGGAAAAAGAATGAGTTGCATGAAAACTTAAGTTGAATGGTTTGAGAAGACTCAATAAAGATGAGTTCCTAAAAATTGTTACTGAATTAGCAATTGATGAGGAAACTGTAGAAGATTAGAAAAGAATCATTAAGATCTCAAAAGAATCTAAACTCATTGCACCTTGATGTGCTTATATTTTTTATTAACTATAAAGAAAATCGAACTGGACCTTTTAGAGGCTACGTTATGGGGGTGATTTATGTAATGAAGATGATTAAGAATCCAATTAATAGATTTAAAGAAACTTTTCAGTTGTATACCCCAAACTGATCATTTTTAATGATTCTCTTTTTTAATCTTTTTTTTTTTCATAACCAGTTAACTTTTAGTCTCAACCAAGTTGAAGAAGATGGAAGCGCCATCTGACTTCTTACAGCACCCCAACATCTACCTCAATATTCTCTGACAGATTCTTCATGGGTATGAGCTGTCCACTAGGGCTGGTCAGAGAAAGGCCACCAACAGTTCCACTGACATCAAAGTGACTTTGGGCTGAGAAGGGGCTCTTCGAGAAACTCATCATCTGAAACCAAGAACAAGGAGTATTGGCTCTGTGTTCCAAAGGCTGGAAGGTAACAAGGTCCCTAATGTGAATGATGAGGTTTCCTAGGATGGGACAGATAAGTGGCCCTTACCCTTAAGGAGTGAATGGCCTACCTTTACCTGATGCTGGTTTTCCTAGCATGTGTCTAACCATCGGGGGTGAGGCCTCAGAGATCTGGGTTTAGAGAACCCAGTCAGACTTGCTATGTTTGAGCAGTTACTGGACTATAAAAATGGTCTGAGCCTTTCTTCCAGCAAAGCCAACAAATCTCTAAGAGAAAGAAGTTTGTCTGCTTTTACTGGGACTCACAGAGCAGAGTCAGATATGCCCTAATTTGGGAATGGAAAGGAGCCTTAGTTATGGAACGAAGTTGGAAGAGCATCATTTTCAATAACTAATTGAACCAAGACTCCTGGAGAAATTCTAGAACACAATAGAAAGAGGATAGATTTGGGAGTCATAAAGCCTGGGTCTGAATCCCAGCTCTGCCACTGTGCTTGTAGCCTTGGGCAAGTCATTGAACCTCATCTGTAAAATGGACATCATAATACTGTGTACTTGACAGGGCTGTCAATATAACTGAGCAAATGCATGTTCAAGTGCTTTGCAAACCATAAAGGGCTATTGCCAAAGAGGTTATTACTGTTGTTACCCTTATGTCCACAGGTTCCTGACCATCCTCCATGAAGCCAAGGGAGGAGGCAGCAGGCAAGGTAAAGGTCGCAGAACTGGCAGGAGCAATGTGCATGGAGGAGCTTTGCCAACTCCGGGGCTGTATTCTGGCCACAAGGTAAGAAACAGAGATGTTCACAGAGGGAAGAGAAAGTCAGTGTCAGAGAAATATCTGCATGCCTCTTGCACTACAGGGAGCCCTGTGTTATCATCAGAATAGGTGGTTCAGTTTTGATCTTCTTATATAGTTCTGCATATTTGTGTCAGTAGCTGCAGCATAAAAGGCAGCCGAAGCCCCCTACCCTGGGTTGGAGGCTCCATGAGAACAAGGCTTTAGGCAACTTTGTTTACTTCTGTACCCCCACTGCCTATAACAGTGCCTGAAACATAATGGTAGCCAAATACATATTCTGTTGAATAAATAAATGAGCTTTGATGTGGAAATTTCTCTATGCTTATCTCCTCTACTTACTTGACCTCTGATGTTATGGCTCTCAGCCCCATTTTATAGCCTTTGACCTTATCCCATCTGATTAGATTGGGAACCTGGTTTCAGATGCTACCTCTGATCAGGATTCTACTTTGGGAAACTGCCCCTGGGATCCAAGAGGGCACCCAACAAAGGAACCTTCTCTCATTGAGAAGCCCTTCCAACTTCTAGGTCCCATCACCTCCATGGCTGGTCTCCTGGGCTCTGCCTGTCACAGGGTCTTGGGATGTGGGTATGGAATGAGCCAGATCAGGGGACAGGTTTTCTTGGGGAACCAAGTGCAGTTGGTTACCTGTTTGTGTACACAGAGATGGAGGGGGTGGCCAATGTGGCTGGAAGGCCCCCGGGCAGTCTCCCCAGCAGGAGCACAGCCTGCACATGCTCTATAGCCCTGAGCAGCTGGGACACTGTGGCTGTCTGGAAGAAAAAGCAGGGTATATTGCTACAGACCTATCTCCACATACCACTCTGCTAACTATCACCAGGCTGGTGTGGGACCTTTGGCAGGGACTGAGAGAGGGTAGAGGAATGAAGCAGAGACCGTGATGGGATGCCATTAATTGAGGGAGTGAAGAGTAAGCACTTATAAAAGCTTCCAACACTTGACTTATGTGAACCCTTTTCATCCTCACACAACTAACTCTGTGACGCAGGTGCTTAAGTATCCCCATTTGGCAGACAGAGAAACAAAGGCACACAGAGAATACGTGACTTGTGGAGGTCATACATTGATAAGGGGAAGAGCAAAGACTCACAGTGAGGTATCTGGCTTCTGAGTGTGTGTGTATGTGTGTGTGTGTGTGTGTGTGTGAGAGAGAGAATGTGAATTATGTGTATGTATGTATTTGAGGGTGACTGTGTGTGAATATAAGTGTGTATGTGAGTATGTGTAAGTATGAGTTTGTGATCGTGTGTGAATGTGTGCCTGAGTGAATGAAAATGTGGCTTTGAGGATGTATGTGAGTATAACTGTTAGAGCACGAATGAGTGTGTGTATGTGATTTTGTATATATCTGCAATTATGTGAGAGTCTGTGTGTTTGTATGACTGTGCACAACTGTGTGGCCATGTGTGAGAATGTGACTGTGTGTATCCATGTGTTTATGTATGTGTGTGTCTTAGTTCTTCCTGAATAGAGGTGATAGCCAAATATGGTACAGGACCATGGAGCAGCAAAAAATTGGTTTTGCGGCTCTGTCATAATGATGTCCTGGGAAGCTGTGCCCCTCATGCCCCGTCAGGGGTGCTGGGGACCATATGAGACTGTGCTGTATCTGTCCTTACTCTAGGGGCTGCCTTTCTTCTAAAAACGTTCTGCGTTCTTGGCTAAATGAACCCAGGATTTAATCTTGCAAAGGGGAATATGTAATCTCTTCACTTGATGGTTTATCTAGGATGAGGCAGAGTTCCTGGACCCACAGATGAGGAGGTGAAGATGAGGGAAGTTATGTAACTTGCCCAAGTCACAGGTTTGTACGTGACAAAGCCTGGATTCAAACTCAGGCTGTCTCTTTCTAGAACCTGCACTTGGCCTGCAATACCACACTGCCTCCCAGAAATTCTGGTCTCTGGAATCTCTCTTCCAGCTTCCTAGAAAGGAATTAATCTCTGTGCCTCAATTTCCTAATCCGCAAGGCATGGTTAAAGATCCATCTAGAAATGCTGGTGTGAGCAGGGCATGTAGTAGGTATGAGGGCTGCATCTAGGATACGTACCTGGCTTCCGTGGGCTTCCTCAGGCTCTTCTAGTCTGTCCCTCAAGGAAGATTCTAACACACTGCCCACAGCCTGAAACAGGTCCCTGGTGGCTGCCTGGCGCCTCTGGTCCTCAGGATGGGCCTTGACACTCACTGCCAACAAGGCCTCACTGGCATGCTGCAGAACCCAGGCGGCCTCCCACTGGGCTCACCCAAAAGAGAAGGAAAAACAGCATGAGTTCCTACCTGGGATAGCCATCCCCAATACCATTCAAGGGACAAGGGCTGCTATGAAGGGGAGTGAGATGGGGACACAAACTAGGGAAAATCTGGATCAGGCCCATCACACAAGCTGCTTATATCACTGACTTGAGACCAGGTATTCCCTCCCTGCAATGTGCTAAGTTCCTTCAGGAGAGTAGCCTAGTCCATCTCTGAATCCTTCCCAGAGTGCCAATGCTCAGAACATAGTAGGCATTCAGTAAACATTCATCGATGGGATAGATGGATGGATGGACAGATGGACATAGAACTTATTCCAATTTTATAATTAAATATGTATTTGTGAAATTATTTGTTTATTGACACAGCCTAAGTGGTCTGTGCCATCAGGGCAGAGGCCACGTCTGTGGTTTATCAGCTTCCGCATTCTCAGTGAGTTGCATAGTACCTGGCACATACTAGGCCTTCAAAACGCGTTTGTTGAATGAATGAATAAATTAATGCATGGATGAATAAATGGAAGGATGGAGAGATGGACAAATATAGGTACATGTATAGATGTATGCATATAGATTGGATGCATGAACAAATGAATGTGTAAATAGGAAGTGTGATATTAACAGTATCATGGGCCCCAAAATAAAGGCCAGAATTGCTGGCTTTGGGCCAGGGAATGTGACAACCTCCTGAGAGAGCAAGTAGAGCAGAGCCAGGGCAGTTCTCCCTTCATTGTCTTATGGCTCCTTTTCTAACCCTTGGTTACCATAATGCTGGAAACAGGGTGTTTTAATTCAAGTTCTCCAAGAAGCAGGCCCTGAAGCAAGGATTTGAAAGCAAGTCATTTATTTGGAGATGATCCTGGGAAAACACTGGAAATAGAGGGGAGAAGTGAGACCAGATGAGAGGAAGCCAATCCAGGGGGTGTGATCAAACCCAGTACCTGGGGCTCAGTTCTGCTTGGGAGTTATCCACCAAGAGGGGTGCAGGAGCTGGGGTATCTGTCCCAGCTGATTAGTCACCGGGTACTGTATCAATCCCTGGACACATCCAAGCTGCCATGTGGGCAGGTAGAGTACGTGGAGGTAGGGGGTGGGAGTGTGCATTGATGGGTGGTGTCAGAGATGAAAGAAAGGCTAGAGCTGGCAGCTGAACATCAGGCTGGTGTGCACTGAACTGGGGGCCATGGGTGGTCGACAGCAGCATCTGTACACACACTTGACCACCCAGTGGTTAGTCAGATTCAGTGGGGGAATGAGGTGCATAAGAAACAGGCTGTCACACCCTGAGGGACACAAAGGCTGCAGCAGGGCATCTTCTTTCCCTTGCCACCAGCGATGTAGGACCTTTGGAAACAGGATGGTGGAAGTCTTGGCAGCCCTGTGACTGAGGAACATTCGACCCGTGCTGGGTGAGTTGTCAGCCACCCAATGTGGAGGTGCATGTCCCATGGCCTGGCTCAGAAGGTGAGAACTACTCACCTGGGCCAAGGGTGTGAGCTCCTCACTGCGATGGGTCACTTCTCTCAGCACCTTGGCCAGCCCCTGCACCCTCTGCATGTCTCCCAGTGTGGCGGTGACTACAGATAGTGACCCCAGCACATGCTCTCTGACCTGACACAGAGGAAGAAAGGTGAGGAGAGGAAATGTAATTCCAGTAGCTCGATGAAACCATTTTAGGAAGACTTGAGGTCGGAGCAAGTGACCAGGCTCATCTGGGCTTTTCCAAAGGTCATAGACCTCTGTTTGCCTCATAAGATGTGTGGTGGGCAGAATAACAGCCTCCCAAAGGTGTCCACATCCTAATCTCTGAACTGTATAACTATGTTACCTCACATGGCAAGAAAGGATTGGCAAAATCACTTAGGAGAATCGATTAAGGGTTCCGAGACAGAGTATCCCAGATTAGCCAGGTGGAACCAGTGTAATCACAGGGTCTTTATAAGAGGGAGGTAAGAGAGTCAGAGACAGGAGGAGAGTGAAGATGGAGGCAGAAGTGGTAGAGAGAGAGAAAGGAGGTAAGAAAGAGGGGGTGAGGGAAAGATTTGAAGATGTTAAGCTTCTGGCTTTGAAGATGGAGAGAGGAATGTAGGCAGCTTCTAGAAACTGGAGCCTCCAGATAGTTCACAGTCCTTGAATTTAGCCCAGTGAGATTCATTTCAAACTTCTGACCTCCAGAACTGTTAGATAATACATTTACATTGATTCAAACCACTAAATTTGTGGTAATTTGTTACAGCAGCCATAGGAAACTAATACAAGATGTCTCAAACTTTCTCCAAATTTTCAAATCAAAGCTATAAAATTTGACATCATTTAAAAACAGATCATGTCTCAAAGTGGTACTTGCAACCAGAATGGCATGACATTTAAAAATCAGATTAATTTGTTGTCCTAGTGTGGATGGCAGATCTTGTTGCAGGCTTAGGTCTCTATGTCCCTTTGGAGTGATTGGGGGGCGATGACCCCCATCCTCATCCCCCAACTTCTGCCTTAAGCCAGATCTTCTGGGGCTTCAGAGGCATGTGCCTCCTAAGCTACAAAGCCATAATGAGGGGCTGGCCAGGGGGCCAGCTTGGGCAATGGCACAGAAAAACTAAAAATATCATTTCAGCACTGCCCCATAGAACTTCCTGTGTTGATGGAAACGCCCTTTGCCTTCGCTGTCTAATCAAGTAGCCACTTGCCAAATGTGACTGTTAAGCCCTTGAAATGTGGCCAGTACAACATGGAGAACTGTATATTTTTATTTAATTTCATTTTTATTCACTTAAATATAAGTAGTTAGACTTGATTAGTGGCAACCATTTGGGATAGCACAGATACAAATTAACAGCCCTTACCATCATGGCCTGCTCCTCACTAACCACCAAATCATCTTTCATGGCAGCTGTAGATTTTAGTGAGTCTGCCATTTGCTCAAGGTGTGTACAGGCTGTGGCTTGGATAGAGGAAAGAGTAGAACAGCATAAAAGCTCTCATCAGAATGTTCTAGAAGGGAAACTCATATTGGATAATCTCATGTTTGCCTCGGCAGATCTTCCCACCATCTTCATCACCATCTTGGATACTAAGGCTTGCTGCATGGAGATGTCACTGCTTCTGACCCTCTGGCCAATGGATTCATTCAGCAGGAGATAGGAGAGTAGGAGGAGAGAGAGCTAGAAGCTATTCTCTAGGTGACCTCCCTGCCAGCTCACTGTGGATTGACTGCCTTATTCTTCAGAACCCACCACTCTTACCAGGGAGCCAGTGCCCTTCACACACAGCTGCCTCCTTTAGATTCTGGTCACTTTAGGAGAAGAAAGGCTGAGCTATTGAGGTCCTCTGTCGTCTGTGTGCTCAGGGACCACAGGACATCCAAAGAGAAGTTTGCCACAGGTAATTCTCAGAATGCATGCAACCAAGAACAAAAAGCAGGTGTGTGTGTGTGTGTGTATGTGTGTATGTGGGGGCTCTAATGTGAAACAAAGGGCTGGGTGAGAGGGCTGGGAGGGCTGGAGGTCGATGGGGGAGGAGCCAGACTTGGTTTGAACCCTGTCTTTACCACGTACTAGAAATATGGACCTAGGCAACTTTCTAAAATCCTCTTCTATAACATAGATGGAGATCTTGCCATTTACCTTGTTGGGTTGTTATGGGTATTAAATGTCCTTGAAGCCCTAAATAAGGGCTGTTGGCACATAGTAGGTGCTCAATAAATGTTAGTTACCTCTCTGTACATAGTTACTATGACAATGACCACTTCTTTGTATTAAGTACTTATCACATGCCCTGTACCATGCTGAGGACTTTCATGTACACCCTTCAAGGGACCAGAGGAGTCTTTCTTCTCTGTATGCCCAGCAAATGTGTGTGTTACTGTGTGTGGTACACGTATGTAACATGCCTGGGAGTGCATATTCATATTCATGTGGCATGCACTGGGAGTGGAAGTAATCATGTGTTCTGTAATAGTTTATAATATTAGGGTGTAACTCATGAAATGGCCATTTTGTGAATTCGAACTGGTTGAATGTTGGCAATTCTGTATAATTTGTCCTATAGTTATAGTAAAAGTAATTTTTATTTAACTCTCACCATAACCTTATGAGAAAAATTCTGTTATCCCCATTTTCCACATTGGGAAACTGAGGCTTAGAGAGGTTTAGTCACCAGCCTGTGACAATACAGATGAATAAGTGACAGAGCTGGGACAACATCTAAGTCTAACTCCAAACCATTAACCACCTGACTGAGCCAGGATACTTTTCTCCTCTGGCCTTGGTTTTGCCAGCTCTGATGAGAAGGACTGGAGCAATTCTTTAAATTCCTTCCCACCCAAGAAGCCTATGACTCCATGAGGCTGAGCATGGACAGCAGATTTTCTTAATTTTATGTCACTGAAAGGATCAGAAGAGGGAGGTGATGTCAATAGCTCAGGAGACACCAAAGGCTTTGTGGATTCTTGAACCCTGCTCTCACCCCAAATGGCTCTGTATAGACCCCAGTAACCCCAGCAGAAGGCATAACAGAGTCCATCTCAAGTACCTTCTGTCCAGCATCGGTTCTCTGTGGCCCAGTGGATCCCAGCCCCTGGCACTCCTGGTCCAGCATAGAGGACACGGACCTGGCCAATTGGAAGAGTCGCTCTGGGCCTCGCTCGCCTTGCAGAGCAGTGGTGATATTCTCCGACACTGCCATCTGGAATGCCACATCCTCAACATGGGCATCTCCAAGTCCCACCTAACAGGAAACCAGAAATATGCTCTGTACAGGGAAGACCTCAACTCATTGGTTCTTGTTCAAGAACAAGAGCCTGAGGTCACAGATCTTCATGTGGGAAAGCAGAGCAGGCCCGGATGCCTTTGTACCTGGCATGGGGGTATCGGGCACTTCCTGAGGCTTGAGGGCAGCTGGACTGCTTGTACCAGGCAGCTTACAGCCAACAAAAGCAAGCCTTGGGGAAGTTATTGCTTCACCTATCACTGCCCTCCTCATGGCACTCTCGGTTCCTTCCCAGTCCACTGGCTTCTGACCCTTGGCATTTACTTGAGATTTTACCCAGCCTTTGCCTTGTTGCCCTATTAGCTGATCTTGGTCCTCCTTCCTCTGGACTCTGAAGGCACTGGCTTAACTCATCTCTGGGTCTTTCTGCTCCAACTCCCAACAGGTCTTCCACCCCAGGACCCTCCCCTTATTCTGGCCAACTAATCATAAGACCTGCAAAGATAGAGACCATGTCTGTTTTGTCCACAGCTGTATCCCCAGGGCCTGACACATAGATGCTCTGTAAATATTTGTTTAATGAATGAATGAATCAGCGATTCATCTGGTCGTGTCCTCAGTTCCCAGCCACCTTCTAAATGAGGTTCTAACAGGTCAAGAAGTTTTCTCAGTAAGTAAATAATAGTCACCCCCCACCTTAACTGCTGCATGGGTCTGCCGTCTCTCTCCCGCACTATTGGAAACAGAAATGACCACTGTAAGCACAAAGTCATTGTTTTCTTTTCCAAGTGGCAGATAAACTGATGAGAGGGCAGGTTCAGGGCCACAGTGTAGACAGGTACCTGGCAAATGAAAATTGGACAATTAGGTTCCAAGGAGACTGCAAACCCACCAAGGTAGAGGAGCCTAATGGCAAGGACACAAAAGCCAAGCTCATGATAGCATGGCAGGCATGCAGGGACTCCATACGTTCAGTTAGAAGACAGCCATTTATACTGATCCACTGTTCTTTCTAGGTCATCACATGCTGCTGCGACTTTGGAATACTTTTGCTAAAATCCATAAAAATTTTCTGGAAAAAAATTTTCCATTTACAAGTTAAAAAATTCAGGGTGGCAAACCAAATTACAAAAAGAAGGAGGAAGAGGAGAAGGAGGAGGAGAAGCTTTTAACAATTAGTTCAAAACACATCCAAGCTCACTCAAGTGTTACTTCCTATACAAAGGCCTTCCCTGGCTTCTACCTAAAACAGCAGGCCTCGATGTCTTTGTTTACCAGCTGTCTCCATTACTAGTTGTAAATACATTGAGGTCAGGGGCTTCCTTTATTTTGTTCATTGCTGTATATCTATCACGTAGAACAGAGTCTGACATTTAATACATATTGATTATAAAATGAATGAATGAATATCCTTTGTATCTTTAAAGGGACCCGCCTATCATTGGAATCGCTATTCATTGTAGTGTGCAGACAATCATGAGGTTATTGAATTGCAATTGACAACTCAGTTTTATATGGGCACCCTTCCCTGCCCCTTTGCTTACCTGTGTGAGGCAGAGGGAATTACTACAAGGGAATAACCAGTTGGAACTGGAGCATCTAGCCTGGCCTCTCCATTTAGGGGGATGCAGGTTTGAAATGAAATCTCCTTCTTTCCTTGAATAGTTGTTTCCCTCCAGGCTAAAACCCAGTCACAGCCCTCTTCACAACCCTGAATTCCACATTGTTTGATGGGGTACCCCATAAAAACCACACTTTTCAGGTCTCAGGATAGTTTATGTCTACTTTTCCCTAGTCAAGGCATTCAGTTTTGAACACACTCATAGTGTTCAGTGCTGGATATTGGGGCATACCATGGCAACACTCCTGATGCCTAGGTTTGGAGGAAAGTTCCAATCTAAGCAGA
This sequence comes from Eidolon dupreanum, assembly GCA_028627145.1. NCBI lineage: Eukaryota > Metazoa > Chordata > Mammalia > Chiroptera > Pteropodidae > Eidolon > Eidolon dupreanum. The sequence continues at coordinate 109,198,010 of CM053508.1, read as the reverse complement.
ACATTTTCAGAGTTCACATGAGGGTCACAAAATGCCAAAACCCAACGAGAGGAGACAAGGGCTCAGCTGAGCCCTCCAAGGATCAAACTTCTCCAAACTGGGAGAACTGATGTAGTGTGGGCTACTCACCCCATCTCTCCCGCTGATGCCCAACTGTCCTGCTGTGACAGAACACTGTGCAGGATATTGTGCAATGGGGGTGGGGTCTGCATGCTTCATTCCCTGTAAACCTTTGCCAAAATGTCTCCTTTCACTTCAGCGTGTTCTGTGACATTGCCCATTCCCTTCTGTGGGGTCAATAAAATCATTGAGGGTTCTAGGAACCAGACCCATCTCTGTCCTAAATAGCTCCAGATTTCCAAGGGGTCATAGCTAACTCAGTGAATGTTAGGGGACAGTATCCTGGTAGTGGCCCCACATAGTCATACTTCTGAGTATCCTCATCCATTTAACTTTTTCCACATCCCTCGTGGTACGACAGAGGTCATTTTGGCCTCCATAGTTGTGTAGGAGATACTGATGGCACCTGCTTCTCATCTCTCTGAAGTGTATGGCTAGACCAGTGTGCTGGGGTGTGAGAGTTAAGGTTTAGGGGAGTCTCAATCCTGCATACCTCTCTCATATATGAAACATATTTTTTGCAGCTCCCAGAGAAAGACGGGCCCCATTCTGGGAGAGTAGGAGCCTAGTTGCTGAGAGGAGAGCCTAGCCACGAGCCTGTACCTGATTCCAGACAGAAGCAGTACTCCAGGGGGCCCAGGGTGGCAGGAGTGTTGCAGAAGATGGCAAAGTTCGTCAGAACGGTGCCCTCCTCTGGGGAAACAGTGCAGGTGGGTACCTCGGGGGGAGGCAGAGAGCTGATCATATAGGTGTCCTCCCCATAGGCATGCCCGGTCACTGCTGGGGAGTGAAGACAAAGTGTGCTTAGGTTCTGTGTGGGTCACACAAACTCCACCATACTTGGAGATCACCCAGGGAACTTGTTGTACATGCAGATTTCCTGGTCCCTCTCTGAACCCCACGCCTCAGACCTCTCTGGAGATTCTGTGATGGGGGCCCAGAAATCTACAAATCTAATAACTCTCCAGATGCAGGGCATCCTAGGGTCTCACTTTGAGAAATTGGATAAAGATAGAGGAACAGAATCAGATAGACCTGAGCTTGAATCCCAGTTCTGCCATTTACTAACCATGTGACCTTGGACTTGACCTATTTGAGAGTTGGTTCCCATCTATAAAATGGGGCTAATAAGAATAGCTTGCTCACAGAACTTTGGTGAGGAGAGAGTCTACTGGGAAACATGACTTGCTCAAGTTCACTGAGCTGGAAAGGGCCACAGCCAGGATTGGAAACAGGCTGATCCCACCAGAAACCACGCTCTTTCCAGACCTCCACAGCATTGTGAGTAGCCCCCAGTTGACCTGCACCAATATCCCACATCACCTGATATAATCACCTGGTTTTTCAAAAAGAGTATGTACCTGGAAGAGCTGGGCATGAAGAGAATCTTAATCAATTAAAACTAATTTCTTGGCCTAGCCTTAATACAGAGGGTTTGGGGCAAACTCAGGAGTGTGCATTTTAAATTAGTACCCCAGGTTATCCCAGTGTGGGTGGTCTATGAACCACTTTGAGAAATCTTGAGTCAAAGGAATCCATCCCCCCCAAAAAATCACCCTCATTGTTTATCTTTTTGAGAATCTACACTCTGGGCTTGTGTTAAGTAAGAAGTGCTGAATTGTCCTGGCAGGATGTTCAGGCTCCACAAGCACCAAATGATTTGTTTGTACCACTGGTGTTGTCTCATTCAGCCTGCATAATACAATTTGGAGGCAGGTGTTTTTATTGTGCCTAGTTTACAGGTGAGGAAACTGAGAGACAGAGAGGTTAAATCTCTTGTTTAAAGTCTCCTACCTAGAAAGTGGTGGTGGGATTCACACCAGAGCCTGTGTGTGGCCCCCACCCTGCACTGATGTCCTGTTTTTCAGGGTTTCTGGTTTTTTTCAGGTCTCAGTTCACTTTCTGTGACAGACAATTTTGTGATAAGAGACTGAGAGGAGGCCTTCACACCTGTGACTCTGATTCGGATGACCTGGCCCCAGGTCTGCAGGAGGGAGCTGTTCAGCCGCAGTGTGGAGGTGTTGCTGTGAAGGAGGGTTAAAGAACGTGGCCAAAATCCTTGGAGTCCGCAGGCCTCAGGGAGGGGCTCCACCTGAAAGAGAGCACAGCCCAGAGCCCCCAAGACTATAGTCAGTCCTTTGGACCTCAGCAGGGCACTGGTTTCTGACCCTGGGAGGCCTTTCAGATTTGTCTCTGATGGATGGATCGCAGTCACAGCTTGCTTCCTTGAGGTCAGCCCAGATATCCACTCTTCAGCTTGGTTAGGATGTTTGTCCTAGGTCAGGTTCCCTAGAAGCAGAGCCTGAGAAGAGGATTCCTGTGCAGGCCATTTATTGAGAGAGGGTTGTCAGGGGAAACCAATGAAATGGGGAGGGAAACAGAAGAGGGTGGAGAATGAAACTGGGTGGAGAAATGGTCTCAAGAGGTATCTGGCTTCAGCCTGATCCCTTGGGGAGTTCTGGAGCATATAAGCTGCACCACAGAAGTTATCTCACTCCGAGATAGGCGGCTGGGCTGTTAGACCCCACAGTCATTGGCCCAGGGGCCACTGCACAGCAGACTGGGTTGGAGTACCAAGAGCATCTGCTGTACTGTTTCCCTGTTGGTTTTATTCCCATGCATCCATTCTCTCTTCTGACCAATGCTTTGGATTTCCTCTGGGGAATGTACCTTATCCCCTGGCTCCCATTCCACAGGCTCTGAGTAGAGGTGACCTACTCCCAGCTCTGTCCTGGGCATGTGACACAGTCTGGTCAAAGTAGGAAGGCATTTCCAGTTTTTGAATGGTTGCCAGTGTCCTTACCTTCTCCAGTGGAGTGTCATCTAAATACCAGCTGAACATGGCCACTAGGGAGTCATCCTCCATGGTGACCCTGAGCATAATATCTTCGCCAGCATTCACTGGCCCACAGTTCTTCACACAGCTGAAAAGGATACAGAGAATGGAGCGAGGAAGCTTGCTCAGGCATCATGGGCACTTGCCTGGCCTTTTCTAGTTCTCAAGTTCTTTGAGAAGGTGAGAAAGGGCTTTTTCAAATGAAAGATAGAATAGAAGCAACCCTTGCCCTAAGCAAAACTGGGACATAGCCTTGGCCTTGAAGACAGAGTGATTTGTGACTGAATTCCCATTTCATTCATTACATAGGGTAGTGATCTGGAAAATGCATAAAGCTGAGGCAGGACCCTCAGCTTGAATCCTGCCCCTGCCACTTATGAATGGTCACCTTGTATGAGTCTCTTAAACTCTTTGAGCCTTAGTTTCCTTGTGAGGGGATTAGAGCAGACAATTTCTATGTGTCTTCCTAGTTCTAATAATAATGAATGAATGCTGTAATTTTATAGCATGCATGCCATAGTTCCATTATTATGAGCTTATCCAGTGCTTCTGACAACCGTATGAGTGACATATGAGAATCCTCATATCACAGATGAGCAAACCAGGCTCAGAGAGCTTATGTGATTTGTTTCAGTGACATACTTCTAAGTAGGGGGATGGAACGTGAACCAACATGTTTTAATCTAATTCCTGGTCCTTCTCTGTAATATCATACCCCCTCCCTTGGGCCAATGAGAGATCACTTTGGCATTTGCTGTGTGTCCAAACCATTCCCCAGGTCTTCTCAGTTTAAACTTCATAACAGCTCCTGAATCTTCCTACGTCTCTCTTCATGTCCATCCTAGTACAGGTATGCCAGACATTCTCCATTTACCCTGCAGGCCACTCTGCATCAACTCTTTGTGGCTCTGTGCACCAGGAAACTGATCTCTATAGATAGACTTCATTACCCAAACTTTCACCCTTTAGCTTCTGGTTAGGCTCAGCCCATGGGAAGCATTGGCCGGAGATTGGAGGGTGAGAGGAGAGAGGCTGAGGTATTTATTTACCACTTTTGCTGTTCCTTACCTGATGGGCTATAGCTGACAGAGGCTGTGTTCCTCTGGCCAAGACTACAGTTTCTTTTGGAGGGGCACCTCTCTCAAGCTTCAGATCCTAGAGGGTTCCAGTAATTCCATCTCCCACCCACTTAACCTCTCCATTCTTCAGGGGGATAATGGTTTCCCTTTGTTATAGACCTACACTGTTATCTCTGAGTTGTTCCCTGATCCCTGCCCATATCTATAAAGACCCTTCATCCAGTTCTCATCAGTTCCAGTCTGAGTGAGCCATCTGCTTCCTTCAAGGACCAGACTGATAGACCAGGCTACCTTGAGCTCTCACTTTGATTCCCACAAGAGCCTAAGCAATCTCCCTGTATCCTCTCTTGCCCTCCTCCAGCCCATTCTCCACCAAAGCATTTTGAAGCAAAATGTGATCACGTCCCCAGCTTGCTTAAAACCCTTGGATAGCTTTCCCAAACTCTAGGATAAAGACCAAAGTCATGTCTTTGACAGGACCTACAAGGCCCTGCCAGAACCAGGCCCTGTCTACTCTTCCTATCTCTTCTTGCGCCTCTCTCTTCCTCCGTGCTCTAGCCACACCAGCTTCCTTCACTTCCAGATTATTCTGTGCTCCCTCCCTTTGCCACTCTATTCTCTCTCCAGTCCTGTTTTCCCTGGCCAAGTTAGTTCCTCTTCATTCTTCACATCTCTGCTGAGGGAAGCTTTCCTTCCCTGACCCTGATGTCAGAGAAGTCATAGGTGTGTGCTCTCTCCCTTCATTAATTTGTGTGACTCTTCACTGACCACCAGATAGTAACCCCTGTGAGAACTAAAACCGGGTCTGGTTTTGCCCACCACTGTAAGCTCTGCCCCTAAGTCCATGCCAGCTGGGCTTGATTCTCAGTGAATGTTAGCTGCATGATGAATGAATGGCAACACAACAGGAGTTTGCTTTCTTGGCCCCACCTGACTTGAGGCTTGAGTTCCAGGGAGGCGGACACATAGAGGCACTGCTCCTCCTGTTTCACCAGCTCTTGGCCTTTCCAGAGGGCCAGACGCAGGGTGACTGCAGAGTTGGGTGGTGGCAGGCAGGATGGAGGAACCACCAGCTTCCTCTGGTCTGTGCAGAGCAGCTGCCTCTCAACACAGTCTCTCCACTGAGCCCAGCAACGTCCTGAGAAAGAGAGATGGGCAAACAATATCCATCCAGCAATGCTGAACTTGACACATGTGGCTACCATCTGGTGGGGTTTTTAGAGGGGTCATAGATAAGAAAATCAACTCTACGTACAGATTTTGATTAATAAAAATATTTCACTTGCTGGTTGCAGGAATGGTGCTATAGAAGGACTCTTCTGGAGAAATGACCATGCTTCACTCAGACTCTGAGCAAACCTGTGACTTGAGCATTGAGAAGGCAGGCAAATAGCAGAAGAGGTGCTAGGAGAATACACAGCCCCACCTCGGAGAATGTCCAGGGCAGCTTCTTATCCCTGGTGTAAATCTCACTCTGTGTGGAAGTGACTGTCCACAGCTATATGTCCCTGTGGGGTACAGTGGGAACTGTATCTCTATCTGGGAGGCTATAGTGTCATCTCCCGCTTTGTGATACCAGCTTGGTAAGTCTCTATATCCTTTGCCCTTCAACTATATTGATTGACGTTTTCGCATCAATTACCTTGCTCCCCCCATAGGCCTAAATATGATAATCATTCATAGGGCATGTCTGGGAGTAAGATCATCAGTTCAATTACCTATTTGTAGCCTCTACTAATTCAGATAATAAGAAAAAATATTCAGAAGGATGTTCTGACAAAAGCGTTCAAATTTTACATGACATTTGACCTAGGTACTACACTTCTAGAAATTTATTTATGAAAGAAATCACAGATGTAAATAAAGATTGAACTATAAAGATATTCATTACAGTGTTTATAAAGGTAAGTAATTTGAAACAACCTTAATGGCTAAAAAAGAAGGCACTGATACCCTCTTTTTTGGACATTTAGGTTGACATTAGCTTGGCAGTCTATTAAGCAGTTATTATGAATATCAAGATGGAGAAAAAGATACCATGACATGAAATATGCAGGATATATCATTCAATGAAAAAAGGGTAACAAAAGCAATATGTACAGTATGAATGACTCATTTTCTTTCTAAAAGAATATGTATGTATCTAGGATATATCCTTATGAAAAAGAGGACAACTATTTTTTAAAAAGAAGCACTAGTGCTACAATTTTGGTCTGACAGAAAATGCCTCTTCACTTTCTCCTTCTAGTCTCTTAGTGGCATACCAAGGATGTGGAGGTGATGAGGAATCCACCTAAGAGGTGGAGCTGATTTTCACTGACATTGTTTGTAGTGATAATACAAAAGCAGACTGACATTCAGGGTTAGTTATAGTTCTTAAATTCTCCTTGTTGCCTGCCTTCTGGGGCATCCCCATCTTGGTTTGCCATGCTAACCTTCCATTTCCATGGAATTTGCAAGGAACACAAAATGTCAGGCATGAGTATGCCAATGTGAAGGTTAAGAAAAAGAACTGCAAAGCTGACCACTATCCATCACTTCGTAGTGAGATAGGCCACTTACCACATGACCACTGGAAGCGTAAATCCTTGTCACTATCCGGCCAGCCCAGAGTCACCATCGTGAAAGGATCCACATACCGACCAGGTTCCAGGTAAACCTCCACATCCTCTTTATCTCTCTGCAGAAAAAGCAACTAATTGGTGAGATATTTCTCCACAGTTGGCACCCCAGTCTTTACTTCAGAGCAATCTGTGCCAAGTGTGGTCACAGGGCAAGGAATCAAGTGGAGATAGGCCCTGTCTGATCTGCCTGACTCCCCTTGGGATGGCTGACTGGGTAAGTAACTTTAGTTGGAGTGTGGGCTCAGTGCTAAGGGTCCACCACATGTTCAGCTGCATTACCAGAGCCTTCTCTGGGCCAGGCCCTGTGCTTGATGCCTAGACAAACAAGAATATTAGCAGGCCTCTGTCCTCAGATTTAGTAGGGAAAACAGACAGGACACCAATGATTAAAACGCAGAGTGCTAACTAACTGCTACAGGAGAGGGGACCCAGGAGATTATGAGAACATAGGCAAGGGAGGCAGTAGGTTAAGAATGTAGGCCTTGGAACCAGTCAGATCTCCAGCTGGATCATTGGCCCTGGGACCTCTCACCAGTATCTAAGCTCTTGGAGCTTCTGTTCCTCCAAAGTTTTATAGCATCTGACTCCTGGGGTTGCTGTGCATCAAATGAGAGAAAATAGTGATATGCTTCCTCTTGTGTCCAATGCAGAGGAGGACACAGAGCTGTTACCTCTATAAAGCAGGAAGCTGGCATCCCCAGAGAACAGGACCCCAGAGCTATTGCGAAGGGGGAGGAGTGACGGTGAGCTGGGCAACAGTGTAGAGCATGTGGATTCTAGGAGGAGGGATTGGCTGATATACAGTATGTTCCTGGAGTCAGTTCTGGTAAGACCTGTTAAACAGCTTAGACCCAGTGGGCTTGAACTGGAATAAAATGAGGCTACAACAGAATGCAACCCTCAGTGGTCTCCCATGGCCTGATAATAAAACCCAAATCCCCTTGCCTTGGCACCTAAGACCACATGTGATCTTGCCTCTGTCCATCTCTCTGTAATTTCCTACATCCTCCCTCTCCTCCACAGAGGCCTTGGGGCCTTCATATATGTGTACCCAGAAAGCTCTTTTTCTGCTTTCTAGCATGGCTGACTGTCTTATTTTCATGTCCTTACTTAAATGTTACCTCTTAAGAGTCATTGTCTGCTCATATTTGCTAGACTACCTTCTGTTAGTTGCTGTCATTGCACACTATTGCTTCTAGTTAGACATGTCACATTCCTAATTATATATGTTAATTTGTTTGTTAGTCTCACCCACTAAGCTTCATGAAGGCCGGGATTATGTTTGTTTATTTACAACTGTATTCTCAGCCCCTAATACCAAGCCTTGAACATTATGAAGCACAATACGTCTTACGTATTGAATAAATGCATGCATGAGCAATGTCAACAGCAAGGAGTTGAATTCTTAGTCTTGCTGTAAAAAGTAAAAAACCTGGGCCTGTTTTCCAATATAAGCATTAAGAGATATAGATTTTCCTCTGAGCACTGCCTTAGCTGCATCCCATATTTTTGATAGGTTGTATTGTCATTATCACTTAGAAACATTTTTAAATTTCCCTTATGATTTATTTCTTTGATCCATTGATTTTTTTAAACTTTGCTGTTTAATTTCCAAGATGTCTAAAAGATATGTACATATCCTAGATATCTTATTCTTTATTTATGACATAATTCTGTGGTTAGAGAACCTACTTTGCTTAAGTCCATCTGGGTCTCTATTCAATCAAAAGAAACCTTGGTGATTCTAGTGTCTTGGTTATTAGCACTGAAATACCAAAAGCCAAAAGTAAAACAGATGGTTGGACATCTTTTACTTGTGAGGTTAAGTGTTTTTTTAAAAAAATACTCACATTCTTTTCTTCAGCACTTGTCCCAGATGGTCCTTGGAGATTAGAAGGAGCTGTGAACATAGAGGGAACGGGTGTCAAACTTTTGTGGCGTTTGTAAGGATGCCAAAGGGCAGAGTCAGAGGGTATGTTGAAGAGCCCTGGGGATCTGCTTGTTTTTGGAAATGGTCTAGGGAAACCTAGCAAATATTGAGGTCATAGATAAATGGTCAAAAGCAAAACCATCATGTTCACCTCTGGGCTAAAGACACCTCTTTGGTAGTTAAGAAAGAGGCAGGCAGTGTAGTGTTTGTTAATTTCCATGGTGTAAATATTGCCACCAAGGCAGGTTTCAAGCTACCAAGCAGACCCCAGTGAATGTAGAGAGATGAGCATTACAAGCTCTGGCAAACTGGTAAGAGCCAGCCTCAGCACCTCATGGTATGTTTCTTGATCCTTTTTTTGGCCTCTTACTGGCTGTGTGAACCTGGGCAGGTTAGTTATTCTTTCTGAGTCTCTGCTTCCTAATCCATAAAATGTCTGAAGGCAATCCCTGTTTTTCAAGGCTCCAGAAGGAATGAATGCTATGCTGTACGTACTATCACATTGTAACCTACACATCTGTAAAGAGAGTTCATGCATTAAATTTAAAAAAATGGAAAAGGTATACTCAATTCATATGCTCTAAAGATACTGAAACATGAATATGATTAGTGTTTAATGAAAGAATAGGAATTAGGATAGGAAATTAGGGTTATTCCATGTGATTCACTAGTCACTGATCTATGGAAAATTCCTTCCCAGTGAAATCTCATTTACACAACTGTAGCTTTAAAGGTCTATAAAATTATACAAAGCAAATTAAAATGCCAGGCACAGAGGACTTTCTTAACCTTAAGTAGGAGGATGGTCCAATAACCCTGAATTAAGAGGTCAAGAAAAATAGTTGCTACCTCTGATCTTGCCATGAATTAGCTGAGTAACTTCAGCAAAGTCAATTAGTCTCTCTGGGCCTCAAGTGCCATATGTGGAAAATGAGGGCTGTGGACAGTAGAAAGGATATGTGACAGTTTTTTCCCCTGTCCAGGCACCCATGCCCCCTTCTTTTGGTATAAGCATCTACAGGTAATATTTTCCATGGAGAACCATCCTTCCCTAACTCTCTGTCCTTGGTGTGGGTGAAGCCAACCCTACATCATGTTTCAGGGTAGATGTAATCTTGGTCTGCCCAAAGCTGAGTACCAACCAATTCCCTCCAAACTCAGCAAGGAATCTGGGAGGGAATATGAACCAAGCTTGGGCCAGTGAGAGTCAGCCTCAGGATTTCTGCTAGAAATATCAACAAAGAGGTGTTCTTTCTCTTCTGGAGTTAAGAACTGAAGCCTGGGGCCATCTTGCTACTTCTTGAGAAGTAAGAATCAGAATGAAGAGACCTAGAACCAAGAGATGGAGAGAAGCAGACTTCTGAAGACATCAAGTGTCTGGATCCAGTTGCACCTAAACCCTGGACTTTTTATTTTCTGAGTTGATAAATTTTTCTTTTTACTTGAGCCAGTTTGAGCTGCTTTTCTGTCCCTTGCTACTCAGAGAGTCCTGGCAAACACATTCAAGGTGGTCTTTAAGCTCTGTGACAACTACTGTTGGCTGCCTACCCAACAGCCATTACCCATCCCTACCTCTTGGCTGCCAGAATCCACCTACTCCCACAGAGCTGAAAATGCTGAATATCTGCTTTTCAGCATCCCTTATAGCGGGGCACGTGATCCTACCCTGGTCAGTGGTATCTGAGGAGAAGATTGCTGAGGACTGGTGGGAAGATTTTTCACTAATAAAAAGAGATGTACAGGAAAAAAAAAGCTGTACAGGAGGAAATGGGCTTTATCTGCTACTAGATAATGCTTGGTTGACATGTGATGTCTGGAACTGCAACAGCCATCATGATTGCATGAGAAGCAGCCTAGAGACAAAGCAAAGTCTCTCAGGATGGTAGAGCAGAATGATGGACTGATCCTGGGTCCTCCTGGTGACACTGAGCCACTGAACCAGTCCTGCAACTACTCACCTCTTCTTAGTAGGTGAGATGATAATGCCTTGAACTTGAAGCCACTTCTGTTAGGCTTTCTGCTACTTGTAGCTTAAAGCATCATAACTAATACAAATGTTTTGGAATTCCGTATCAATGGTTGAATGTTTTACTGCATACATCATTGCCTCTTTAGAGTAACCAGAGCATTCTTAATATCTGTAGAGCAAGATAAATATTTAAAGCCCTGATTTGAAGAGCCCCTCACTAGATTCCAAGCAAGTGCAATGCCCTAGACCCCTGATCACAAGTTTTATACTCCCTTGCAGAAAGCTCTTGCCTGTGACAGTGATGCTTCCAATTTCCAACCTCAAGTTTGAGAAGGCATTCCTCACCAGCACAGTGACTAAAAAGGTACCTGCAATGCAAAAGGTGGAGAATTGTGGGCATTTTAATAAATTGGTTAGACAACTCTCCCAGCTCATGCTTCTTCAGTCCCCTGATGGCAGCATTCGAATCTTTCATCCTCTGAGTATTTAATGAATCTCTGTTGTATATCAGGCATGGTGCAAGGCTCTGGGACACAGAAATGGTCTTCATCCTTAGGGCCTTATGGTCTAGTAAACATGCAGGACACTAAGTGCCAAACCACTTAGGAATTGACCTGGAGGCATTGTGGGTATGGGGTGGGTGGTCACTTTAACCTCAGGGGAGAAAGAAATGGTTCAAGGGATGGGGCAGAGGCTAGAGCAGAAGTTCAAAGGACAGTAGTACTCATTAGTCAGATTAGAGAGGGGATTCCAACAGAGAGAAAGACATGATAGGATTTTAGAGAGGGTGGAAAGGGGAGAGGATTTATAAGATTTATTTGGAGAAAGCTGCTAATGTATACATATCTCACTCCTTCTCCCTCATGGGGAAGGGTGGTGCCATCTTATCTGAAGCCTAGAGAGAAGGTCATCAGAGGAGACCCTTGGAAAGCTGGATGTGTGTTCCTTGAGGTTGGGAGCCCTCATGGACCGTTTTGTACTCATGCTCTTAAGGGAATGGTCTGTGACAAGCGGTAGAATGAGAGGTAGAGAGGGAGAGTTAAGGGCTGCATTTCTGCATTTGGGAAAACTATAGTTGCCTGGTAGTAGGCCAAGGAATGAATAAGAATTTTCTATGGACCAAATGTTTTCTTTGGGGAGAGAGGGTGCTGAAGAGGGTAGTGAGAATGAGGAGAAAAGAAAGAGAGAGTGACCCTGTTGGTGGTCCAGGAGAAGCAGCAGCTGGGTAGATGTGGCCAGCTGAAAGAAAGGTATCACCCCAGCCCTGGAGTGGAGGGACCCAGGGGGCCTCTAGAGCCCAGAGAAGTTCCTATGAAAGGCAGCTGCAAATATCTGCTGGGCCCTGAGAGCAAGCCCAGTCAGGCCTGGGCCAGGTTCCCTTTCCTTCTTCCTCACTGCCTTCATCCCTGGAGTTGTCTAAATGTTTTTCTTCTTGGGAGAAAACTGATTATTATCTTAGATTATCATCTAAGAATGAGCCAGTAGTTACAAGGCATGCTGAAATTTTATCTATTGTCTCCTACCTAGTAACTTTTATAGGAGACAAATTAATCTGCATTTGAATTATAGCTTATATATTGTTTGTATTTTCCATTGTCATTTCATTCTGGATTCTTCTTGTTCCAAGTTGGACCTTTGGTACCTGGAAGAGTTCCAGTATTTTTTTTTCCCTGCATCTATTGTCCTTTCTGCAATCTTTTGCCAAATCCCTTGCTGAGGGCATGGTAGCCCCATACCTGCATAGTATCACCTCCTTTCTTGCATACCTCTGAGATCCAGGGCAGGGAACTCTGTGGTCAGGGTCTTGGATGTACTAGAGACTCTGTGACCCTTACCACATTCCTTCCCGCTGATATCACCACACTGTCCTCAGTGACTCTCTGTTCTCTACAGATTAAATGCATCCTCTGCTGTGGTCTCCTCCCCGTGCTGGTGCCAGCCAGTCTGTCTCCCAGACGGTATGTTGCTCTACTTCTATTCTAGCCAACATTATGACACTTATTCTCTTGTCCCTCTCTCCTACTCTTCAGGTTTTGCCTCTCTCTCCCCCAAGGGCAAATTTCTTGAACCACAATCTCTTCTAGAAATGATGGAAGAGGTGGAAATACTTTTGCTCTTTTCCAGTGGTTCTCAATGGGAGTGATTTTTCTCCCCAGGGGACAGTTGGCAATGTCTGGAGACATTTTTGTTGTCATGACTTAGGAGGCTGGTGCTACTAGTGGATAGAAGCCAAAGGTGCTGCTAAACATCGTACAATACACAGGACAGCCCCAACAACAAAGAATGATCCAGTCCCAAGTGTCAGAAATGCCAAAGTTGAGAACCCCTGTGATATAAGTTCTATGAAGGCAGATAATATCAACCTCTTTATTATTTTGTGACTCAAGCTGGATACCGTGAAACATGTTTGTGTTCAGGACACACTAAAAACTGACCGGCAGGACCCTGGACTCTAAGTCTGAAAGGGAAGGGAAGAGAAGAGACAGGGGAGCCACCAACCCCAAGTACCTTCAAGAGGAACTGCCACATGGTAAATCCCAGATGGCCACCCGAGGCTCTCTTCCTCATGGGAAAAGGATGCATTGAGTCCAGCTACCTCAAAGGTCAGCTTCTCTGGGATGCCATGAGCCACTGAGATGTTGACCAGTAGGTCCTGTCCAAGCTCCAAGTGGTCAGAAGCCCAGGAGGCCTGAAGTCCTGACAGAGGCTCCATGAAGTGGGCTGTGATGTTTGTGGAGAGTGCAGAGGTGGTGGTGTTGCTGGTAGCGCAAATCTCCAGGTGGTGCATCCCTGGGCCCATCCATTGCTGGGCTGCTCTATCCAGGGTCAGATTGTAGGGGAGCAGGCCTCTCTGTGTAGTGGACTCAGCCAGGGTTGTGTTACCTAACAGCACAGTGTAAGTCACCACTGTTCCTAGATGAGATAAGAAATATTTAAGAATGTTGCTAACAACCATGTAGTTGATTATACTGAGATAGTTCAGACTCATATTCAAGCTCCGAAGTGAGATTCTGGATATAAACATGAATATGGATATAGCTGTAAAGAAATATGTAAGAATATACCTTGCCTCTGAATATTAATAGTGATTATCTCTGAGTATTGGATTTATGTGTAATTTTTATTTTGGGATCCTCTTTTCTTATTTGTATATTCTAATTTATACTATGCATATGTTACCCCTAAACTTAAAAGTTTATAATAAAAATATTAGAACATTTCATTGACAGGGATATCCTTGTAGGAAGGAACACCAAAGAAGAAGCATCTCTTAAGACTATAGCTAACTTTTTTGCATGAAAATTAGCCTCAAGTTTTGTTTTAAGCGATAACAGGTAAAGCCATGTCCTTCCACTTCTATGGCTGACTGTCTGAAACACTACTGAATAGGAGAACTCAGCCTGTTCTCATCATAATAGGGCTCTCTTACAGGTTGGAGCTGGTTGTCCTAACTGGATGCTAAATATTGTGCTTGACCTTTAAAATATGATTTAAACCAACAAATCAGGATTCTTTCCAATAGAAACCAAGCTAGTGTGTTTCTTGTTTAAGTGAAGATGAAGATGATGGTGGTGATGATGATGATTATGATGATGGTAACGATAACATAAGCCCTCTGAGAGCAGGAACCCTGACTTTCAGGTTTACTTCTGCCTTTCCCACACCTGGAAAAGAGTATACATTCAATTATATTTGTAGAATGAAAAAATAAATGAAAGATTTTAAGTTTCCTCAGGTACACATAGCACTCATCTTCAGCCAACAAGCACACCAAACAGAAGGGGGCCTCACACCACCTGGATCCTCACTCATACAGTTACAGCTATGAGTGAGCATCCAGGTGGTATGAGGTCATGTGAGGTCACACCTTCACCTCTGCAGCTCTGTGCTGCACTGTTTCTATCAACAGGCCTCTGTTTAGATCTCAAACTGGACCCATCCTTGAGGAAAGATGCTGCCTTGGGTAAGGATGGGTTTTTGTTGGGAGAGTCTCTACTGAGATAAGGGGTGGTATTCAAAATATTTAACAACTGAAACTGCATGGACACCAACTAAGTAGAATGGATGTTCTGATAAATCAGAATAGACATTGTGACCAATCAGAATGGACACTGTGACTAATCAGAATGGATACTGTGACCAATCAGAATAGATGCTGTGACCAATCAGGTTGGACAATGTGACCAATCATAATGGATGCTGTGACCAATCAGAATGGACATTGTGGCCAGTGAGAAATATTGCTGTGACCAATCAAAATGGACACCTTGACTAATCAAAATGATGACCAATTAGAATGGCCTCTGTGACTTATCAGAATGGACACCAGCCATAACAGCTACTATGGCTGTAGCAGTATGTACAGCTGAATATCAGCCCTGACTTGGGACAATGTAATTGTGCCAAGTTGGTCAATGCTGGCTGCACTGAGATGGGCTCAGGCCCAGCTGGTAGCACTCCTAGTCCTATCTCAATCCCCCCAATAAGGAGTGGCTTAGGAGTTCAGTTCCTGTGACGGGCATGCAAAGAAGGGCCTTTGGAAGGCTGGGAGCTCTCACTAATTTACTAGCCTTGTGATTTTGAACCTTTGACTCTGAACCTTTTCTCTATTTCTTTGTCTGTCAAATGGGGATAATAATACTAGGTGGGCTGTATATGTAAAGCACTTAGATCAGTTGCTGGCACACACAAGGTACTAAATAAATGAATAATTTAAAAACTTACTTGATATATGATTGCTGTTAATATTTATTAAAGCCTGGGAGTTGGATAGATAGATTTGGAGGAAATCAGGTTGCCCTGACCTTGACCATTCCTGCAGACTCACCTCTATCAAGCTCCACCTGAATCCACATAGGGTCCCCAAAGACAGCCCAGCAGAGAAGGCTGCCTCCTGATTTGGACAGCCCAGAGCACCCAGTAACACTGAGCCTCTCCATCTTGTCTTGCATTGTCACTTGCTTCTGAGCTGTCACATGCCATTCACTGGTTGTGCACTCGGCAAACACGGTGAATTCCCCAGGGTTCGTGAACTGGTAGATCACATTGCTGGACAAACTGCAAGAAACAGAAATGTTACCAGCGCTTGGGACATGCAAACGTGTATTCACACAAGCATACACATTTTATCTGCTCTGTAATGACAAACAGATAAAGAAAAAGATGCTACACAACTAAGCTCTTCATGTTCTCAAGGTTACCAGAGCAGGTGAGAGTGGAAGAAATAGCATTGACCTAACCAGGGAGTTGAATATTAGATTGCAAGTCTGTTTTCTGCCATTTATTTACTCTGTGGCTCACATAAACCCCATCTCTGAGTCTTCTTGCTTCATCTGTAAAATACTATGCCCCAACCTAAATTTCTGAGCCTTATTTTCCCCATATATAAAATAGAATCAGATTCCAAACATATCAAAATTATGTGTTTCGTTGCTGCTTATTTTCCCAAGGGGATTAATTAAAGATCTCTAACATGGCCTGCAAAGGTCACACACTTTATCTGTTCATTGAGGCCTCTTTTTTAGTTTCTAGAACATGCCACCTCTTGCCCATCTCAAGGCCTGCAAGTGCACTGATCTTTGCTGAGAAGGCTTTTGCCCACCTTTTGCTCACACTCATGTACCAGCTTTGGTTCTCACCTTAAATATTGCCTCTTCAGGAAAGCCTTCCTTAGGTTCCCTTTACTGCTGTAGGTTTGCTGCTTCTAGGTGACACTCATCCCTTGTGTGCTTGCTTATTCACTGTCATTCTTCCCTGCTGTTCTGTCAGCATAGACAGTATCTGTCTAGTTCTCTGTTACATACTTGGCACCTAGCACAGAGTCTAGCATGTAGTTGAGAAACAGTTGATAAATGAACATATTTGTGAAAAAGCTTAGGAAACAGTAACCTGATTCTTGGAGCCAGCCAAGATAGAGTAAGCCCACCATAGCCTATTCTACCCGAGAATTCTGAAAAATAAACAACTGAAGATAAATTGAAGAGGAAAGTCAAAACTTTAAGAATCACACATAAAGATTAGAGTTTTCTGTTTTGTGTCTTAAAAAAAAAATCTGTATCTCTTGGCTTTGTTGGCAGGGTAGCCTAAGTCATGAAACTATACAGTGAGTGAAGAAAATAAAACCCCAAGAGAACCAGGAAAACGGACCCAGTGAGCCTAAGAGTACAGAGGAAATACCCATTTTTGTTTCATGCTATTTCTTTCTTTTTCTCCTGGCTCTACCTCAAACTGTCCTCTCTCTGCACTGACTCATGGGGTGATGCAGACTCCTAAATATTCAAGAGAAAACTCATCTTTCTAACCATAGGAATCACGAAAAATATCCTATAGGAGCTGGAGACTGGGGAGAGGAATCCTGAAAAAGAGAGATCTGGAGATGAGGATTCCCTGATTCTGTGTATGACCCAGCATAAATCATGAACTCATCCACAAACTATGCATGTGTGGAACAGGCTCAAGGGAACATAGCAAAGACTTTGTGAACTGAACTACAACATAAAACGACCACCCTGAGTGGTACATGAATGGGCAGAACCAAAGAGCTTTGAAAACTGAACTGGCGTGGAAACTGCCACTCATAGAAGGCAAGTCAGAATGTGTAGTCTGAACTTAACTGGGTTGGTTGCTTGCTAAAACAAAACAAAAGCAGCATTTTTCCAGAGGATTTTAACAGGATCCAGAATTTTAGAACCTACTATTGAAAATGTCCAGAATACAATCCAAAATTACTTGATATTCAAAGAATTAGGAAAATGATCAAATTTCAAGGGAAAATATAATCAGTAGTTATTTATGAAATGACTCAGATATAGTACTTATCAAAGACTTTTAATCATCTATGATAACCATGCTCCATGAGGTAAAAGTAAATGCTCTTGAAATGAATGAAAAAAATAGACATTTTCAGCAGAGAAACAGAAACTAAAAAAATAACTGGATATTTTAGAAATGAAAAACAATATCTGGAGTGAGAAATTCACTAGATGAATACAATAACAGAATAGAGGTGACAGAAGGAAAAAAATCCATGAACTTGAAGATAGAACAAGAAAAGTTATCCAGTCTGAAGAAGAGAGGGAAAATATATTAAAATTTTAAAAACGAGCAGAGCATCCACAATCTGTATAATATCAAAATGGAAAATATTTGTGTCATTAGAGCACCAGTGAGAAGGAAGAGAATAGTGTAGAAAAATGTATTTGAAGAAAGAATAACTAAAAGCTTCTCAAACTTGGCAAAACACATAAAGATTCGAGAAGCTCTGTTAACCTCCAAATGGAAAAAACTCTTGGAGAAAACCATCCCCACACTTATAATAATCAAACTGCTAATAATCAAAGATGAAAAAAATTGAAATCGGCCTGAAAAAAATGACATATTACATATAGAGAAAATGGTTATTTGAATGACTATAGATTTCTCCTCAGAAACCATGAAGGTCAGAAGACAATGAATGATATCTTTAAAGTGTTGAAAGGAAAGAATTGGTAACACATAATTCTATATCCAGTGAAAATATCTTCCAGGAATTAAAGCAAAATAGAGAAAATCTCAGGAATAAAGAAATACTCTAAGAGAATTTGTTGCCAGAAAATCTGCATTAAAAGAAATGCTGAAGGAATTTTTTTCCAGCTGAAGGGAAATTAGATACCAGAGGAAAACCTGAAACTTCAAGAATGAACAGAGAGCACAAGATATGGCAAATAACATGGTAAATGTATAAACTATTTTCCTCTTAAGTTCTTTAAAATACGTATGATTGTTGGGAGGGGTTTTTAATGTATGTAGATGTCCTACATGTGACAATTATAATACATAGATGGGTAGGCAAAGGGACCTATATGCTAATAAGGCTTCAATATTTTACCTAACGTGGTAAAATATTAACTATAAGAAGACTGTGAAAGGTTAGACATTGAAATCCATAAGAGCAACTACTAAAAAAGTAATTCAAAGAGATATAACAAAAAAAATTGATAAGTTAAAATGGAATACTAAAAATATTCAAATAATCCAAAAGAAATCAAGAAAGGAGAGGAATGGCAGAGTGGTAAGGATAAACAGAGGGGGCAAACAGAAAACAACAAAATAATAGACCTAAATCTAACTATATCAATAAGTATATTAATTGTAAAAGGTCTAAACACACCAATTATTATGCCATATGGGATATTAAAAAAAAAAACAAGACTCAACCATATACTGTCTACAAGAAGCCCACTTCAAATACAATGACATAGCTAGCTATAAAGTAAAAGGATGGAAGAAAGATCTACCAGCCAAAACTAATCAAAAGAAAGCTGGAGTGGCCATTGTTAATATCAAGAAATGTAGATTTTAGAACAAGAAAACATAAACTTGTTATGGACATGTGAAGGATGGTTTTTAATAGCAAATCCATCCTGTTTTTCAGTGATCTATCTGGAAAAAGCAATTTCTTCTGTTCTTTGAACTCTGGTGCCAACTGAAATCGCCCAGAAAAAATGCAGAGAAATGGATTTTTTCTGATTTTTCTCCCAGTGATTCACCCAAGGGAGAAGACCTCACAGTAGTTTTAGAAACTGCTGCCAGCAAAGGGAAAATATGCTCAGAGTACAAAAAGATGGAGACAACTTTAAAAATCATACTATGATCCTACAAGCCAGCAATTCCACTCATAGGTATAAACCCAACAGAAATGTGTACATATGTGCACCAAAAGACGTGCACTAGAATGTTCATAGCAGCACAATTTATAATACCCCAAATGGGAAACCCCTCAAAATGCCTATTGATACTAGAATGGATAAGTAAATTGAGGTGCATTCACACAATGGAATGTTACACAGCCATAAGAAAAAAGGAAACACAATTATATACACTCATGTGGATCTCAAAAATGCACTACTGAATAGAAGTCAGACACAAAAGAAAATGTACTTTATGATTCCATTTTTATAAGTTTCAAATACAGGTCACACTATTTGGTGATGTTAGAAATCAGAATCCTTGGAGAGAATGGAGGATTTGGGGGAGACTAGTTATGTTTTGTTTCTTGATCTAGGTGCTGGTTACATGGGTCTGTGCAATGCGTAAAACTGAGTTGAGCCGTATCTTTTTGTGCACTTTTGTGTATGTGTATTATGCTTCAATGAAAGGTTTAAAAATTGGTTCAAGACTTATTCACTGAAATTTGCACACACTGATATTTGACATTAATGGGATGCAACTTTTATTTTAAAAGTGGAGAAGAAAGCTCACATTTTTGGTCTTTGCTCATCATGTCCAATGGTTAACAACAAGATAGACTTGTTATTTTGTGTATCTCCCTCACAAATTGCCAGCCAGAGTGGTTGATATAGCCACCTGACAAAATTGTGCAGTGTGGTGGAAAAGAAATGAGATCTCCTGGGGCTCCTGGGGTTACCTGCATAACCTAATAACTCAATTAACCTCTTTGAGCCTTAGTTCCCTTATCCATAAAATGAGGTGAGAGTCCTTTCCAGGTGGGTCGTTGTAAGGTTTAAATGAGACCATGGCTGAGTAAGTGTCTGGCATGCAGTCGACTCAAATATTGAAGCTTTTTGTATACTAGGATGACATTTATGTCCTTAGCCTATTAAATAAAAGTAGAGTGTACTTTTATGTAATATTAATGTAATAGTAACAATTACTCATTTTTTAGAATCAACTCTGCACCAGTTATTATCTTCTTTTTAGTCTCATTTACTCCTAAAAATCACTGAGTATTAGTCATACAGCACTAATAATCACAGATCATGTAACTCTGTGGCCTAAAGATTCTTGTATATCCTCTGTAGTGGATTTTGTGGGATGTCACCCAGATTCCACCCTTCAAACCGAGGTCTGCATCCCCCCAGCTTCCTGGTGTGATAGAGGCTGAGGGCTCAGAGCTGAATCCATCTCCAGGAATTCTCCTTAGCCAAAGGGAGTCATCTCTTTCAAAGGGCATCCCCTCCCCAGAGATGTCCTGCATCCAGTGGCTGCTCAATGCCAGGGCACAAATAGTTTGCTCTCTCGATTCAACTCAAGACAAGTTCCCCCCCAGAGCTCTCTGTAGGATCCATGAGGGCTGTGCTGTTACTGTATCCCAGTCCAGCTTCTCCCCCTGCCCCAATCAAGTACACCCAGGAAAACTCCTGTACCCCAAATCAGAGCCTGTTTCCTGGCACTTAACCTGCATACTCTCTTAAAAAGAATCTCTTTAAGCTGGTTGGTATCAAGGCTCTTTGTCACCAGACACCTTTTGAGTGTTCCAGCACCATCTTTCATCTTTCTCACATACACCTGAACTCCTGGTGTAGTGAGGTGTTTGCAGTTATCTGGGGATGCTGTGTTTCTCCCTGTGCATGACTTCCATTTCTCTACATCCTCTGCTCCTGCATCATGTTTCTGGTCCCCCGTAAAGGACTTCAGCTCTATAATCCTTTCTGACCATCGTCTTTCACAGAGTTCTCTCTTCTGCTCCTGTGTACATCTAGGTCATTCTAGGGCTTACATTGTCTTGTGAATGATGGATTTCCAGGGAAGTCCCCCTCCAGATTCAGCTGTGTGTGGAGGTGACAGAATACTGACTGAAGAATAACAGCAATTCCCTGATCTGTCTGTAGGTGGTGCTGAGTTACCTAACGCTGGACTTAAGGCAAATTGTTCCATAAGGCACATAATACAATTTCAGAAATGTAGAAAGTTTTCCACAACAGAGAAACAAAACAGCCTGCCATGCAAATGTACACAGTCATGGGGAATGCAAGGCAATAAAAAGCTTCTAAAGGAGAAATCTTTTGACTTTTATTATGCTGTTTCTGTTGGAGGTTGTATTTTCATCAGCTCGTTATTTGTCTACAATGGAGATAGAGCGTCCGATTTAGGTGTTAGCCTAACCAGGAGTTAAGCAGAAATAGGAGTCTCTACAAACACATAAAAGAAAAGCACAGTGACGTCCACACAAAGTATGTGACTTCTGTATACTTAAAATTCATGCCATTTTTCATATTTTAAATTGAGTACTGAAGCTGCTAATGCTGATTAGAAAGCATCAAAAAGATACCTCCCAATGTTAATAAAAATTATAGAAGAAGGTGGGTGAGTAGTTTAAAGGTCTAACAAGTCTTTAAAGGAGAGGAAATTGAATTATTCAGGTGGGGTGATTGTGGAGGGTGTCACCACCTCTTATGAAAAAGAAAAAAAGTGCCAGTTGCTTTCATTTAGAGCTAATGCCCAAGGGATCGAAAATGTAATGCATTGCTTATTGTTGTTTCTCTTGGATTATGAAAAAAATTAATCACAAAGAATTTCAGAGAGTAATAGGACAAACACCCTTGGACTCACCATCCAGAGTTGACAAATAATTTGCATTATGTCCCATTTGCTCCAGTTTTTAACTACGGTTTGTTTATTACTGGAAAGTCCTTGTGTAACTGAAGGTCTTAGCAGGGCTACATACAATTTTGACTTATGCCGAATTAAAGCTCTATAAAATTTGAGGGTTAAATATTGTGTAATTTAGCATTTGTTGTTTTATTGATGAAATGGTTGCAAATGAGAAGAAACCTGCAGAACAATGCCACAGGTATTTGTATTACTTGAACATTTTCGCCAAAAGCATCTTCACGTGTCATTTTTCATTTTACTCCAATCAAGGTAGCCATCAATGTAAATGTGACAAGGAAGGAAACAGAAACTCAAGACCAGGGTTTGTCTCAAGGTCCCATGTCATGTTTGCAGCGGCTGGGATTAACAACCCAGCCTCTGGATGTCATTTTGTTTGACACAAAGCCTGAAACCTCAGAGGACTGCTTATTTTGAGAACTACACTCACTAGGGCAAGATGTGGGCTGGTCCGCTGTTTGCCTCACCACACCCACAGGTTTGGGGAATGCTGGGCACCCACGGGGCTAGATTCAGAACCTCTGGCTCCTACAGGGTAAAACCAGAGATGTTTTGGAGTTAGGAGAAGGGCTCATGGGCCTCTATGATTTCCCTGGGGATCCATATTGAACAGGAACCCCAGAACCTAAAGAAGACCTGGATTATCTGAAACAGTCTGGGCACCCCTGCTGCTGGGGCACCCAGCAGGGCAGAACGCAGCTTACCCAAGGCCCAGGTAGGGCTTTGAAATGTGATGGACTGGATTCAGCTGCTGTCAGGTTGGGACGGTAACTGTTCCCTGGAGGATATGTACTGCCCACAGGCCCTGATGCTGTGTGCTCTATAATACACTAGGGGCCTAACACCCTGAGCTTTGTTCAATGCCAGACAGTCCTGGCTTGCATCGCTGCGCTGCCACTCACTAGCTATGTGGCTTGGGCAACACTACCTGTACTTTTGTAAAAACAAGATAATTATCTAGCCCAGCACCATCCAACAGAAAAAGTATGAGCCACATGTGTAATTTTAAATTTTCTAATAGCCCCATTGAAAAAATAAACATGAAATTAATTTTAATAATTTCTTATACCCAACAATCCAAAATACTATTATTTCTGTGTGAAATATAAAAAAATTTTACATTCTTTTTTGGGGGAATGGGGAACTAAGTCTTCAAAATGTATTTTGCACGTACAGCATGTCTCAGTCGAGCACGGCCACGTTTCATGTGATGAGAGGCTATTAGGCAGCACAGCTCTGGCTCATAGGGTTGTGAGGATTAAGTGAGATATGTGAAAGCTGCTTGGCTGGACTATTACTAATATTGCTACTATTATTTTTATTATTCTTACCAACAAAAAAAATTGTTCCCACACCCAGTTGAGCAGCTTCTTCACTCCATTACCGACTCCTCAGACAATGACCCAGAAGAGATTCTGCAGAGAGCCAAGTTGAAAGGACCCAGGTCTCCATGACTATTCATGTGGCCTCTATAATGGGAAATCTGTGAGTACCAACTCCTCCCATTCCTGTATGTTGCCCCTATGTACTGTGGCTCTGCCATTCCTTCTACCAATAGGTAGAGTCTATTTCTCCACCTGTTGAATATAGGCTTGGGCCATGAAACTTGCTTTGTTCAAATTAGAAAATGTGACACAAATACAGATCTGAAGTATGCTTGCATATTGGGCCTTGCTCTTACTCCCTGCTAGCAACCCTTCTGCCGCCACACAAGTAAGTTGAGATTAGCCTGTTGGGTGATGAGCAGCACGTGCTCCTAGCTAACATTCTGCTGACCACAGGATTTGTGAGTGAGGCTTTCCTAGGCCATCCAGCCCCAACTGAGCCAGCCAGGATATGAAAAGCCACCTAGCTGATCCAAAGACCCATAGAAATAATAAATATTATTGTAAGCCACAAAGTTTTGAGATGCTTTGTTATTCAACAAAAATTGACTGATACATCCTAACTCAAGGCTCGAGATTCCTCTTACCTCGGAGGGTAGTAGGGATCAAAAATGTGGCCATCTCCCGTACTGATTATACAGGACAGGTTTCCAGTATAGGGAGAGAGGAGCCATGTCAGGGAGATGGTAACATTGTCAAAGGTGAAACTCTCATTGGAGACTGTCAGCTGCAGGCCTGCAGATGAAAACACAAAAGGCTGTGTGCCACTGCAAAGCAAAATTGCATGTTTCTGTTTAAAAACGACTCCTATGCACCTGTCCTTCATCTTTAGATGGGGCTTTTAAAGTTTTTTCTTTAATTAAATTTTTACTTTTTAAAGGTTTTTTGAATTTTATTTTTTGTTCATACATAATACATAATCAGGATACAGAATTTGAAGTCTATAAAAGGGTATACAGTGAAAAAAAAGCTCCCCTCCCCACTGCCACACCTCAGCTCCCCAGAGGCAACCATTGTTATTGGTATCCTGGGTCAATTTCCAGAGATATCTACACATTCACAAGTGCGTACATGCTTTGTTATTTATACAAATAGTGCATACTATATTCATTATTTGGCACCTTCCGTTTTTTTCACTTAGTGTGTCTTGGAGATTGTTCTATATAAATTAGGTTAGAGCTGCCTTGTTCTTTTTAATAGCAGCACAGTGTACTATAATTTGTATAATCAAGATTCTATTGGTTGTCCAAATATATTTTATGTTTAAAAAGACAAAAGGCAAAGCACCTTTAAGAAAATATGCTTGGCTAAGGTGGCTGATGAATCATTGTAAGCCACTTAGTGCACATTAAATTTTACAAAACCTTGAGCTTCAAAAGTTGACATGGTGGATGGGGTGAGGGATAGAATTTACTGGGCCTTCACAAAGCCCTGGGCTAATTTGTGCAGCATAATCTTTCAGTTTCTGAGCACAAATGAGAAGGAAAAAGGTATAAGAAGCTGAATGAAAACAAAAAGAACTTTCTCCAGCTAGTCAGAAAGCCGTTGAGGTCCTGATTCACAGCTATCTAAGGAGAATCAGGATGCAGCTGTGCCTTTCTGGGTACAGTGGTGGGGAGTGGGGGAAGGCTGCTGGATAAAGTCCCTCCTTTTACGAATCAGAAACTGGTTGTGATCAGTACATGCTGATTCACAAGGACATTTGAAATCAAAGAAATATTTGGTCTATGTGATTGCCAGACCCAACTCACCGCCTGCCCTAAGCTACACATTTGTCCAGTGACAGCAATACTAGGACTGGCAGATCTCCAAAGTGCACTGTTTGTCCATTAGCAAAACCAGCAAATGTGAAGCACTGCCAAGACACGTGGCCTCCTCTTCCCAGAAAATAAAATTGAGACACCTTGCTCACTCTTTTTACACCCAAACATGTCCAGCAAATTAATGTTACTGGTAAAACTTATCTTCTCTGCCACCCTCCCCTTCTGACTCTTTCCTCTGTGTGGCCCCCCCCTTCTCCTGTACCCACAGACCCTGCTCTGCTGGACAGCCCCTGTGCACCCCAACATTCCCTGACTCATCTTTTCCCTTCAGAACTTCTTGCACCATTTTGCATGCTCTCAATAGAAGTTGCTGTTCTGACCAATTAATTTGTTGGACAATGGCATAATGTAGTTTCACAGTTGTTGGGGAAATTGGTGCTCTCATACACTGTAGTAGCAATATAAATCAAAACAGCAACAACTTATGGAGGGTAATTTGGCAATATCTATTAATATTTAAAATGCACATACCCTGTGACCCAGCATTTCCACTACTAAGGATCTCTTCTCTAAAAAGGATCCCAGGCACATGTCAAGAAACATATATGAGAATGCACAACAAAGCATAGCAGAGTGATATGTAACAACAAAAAATGGGAAGCAACCTAAATATCCATCAGTAGGGGAACTAGTCAATACATTTTGGTATTACTTATGATGTGATATATGTAAACATTAAAAGAATAAGGTAATAACTTGGAGAGACATCCAAGATATATTACCAAGTGAAAAAAATTATATTTTTATAAAAATATACATATATAAATTCATACACAGCCATGTTTATGCAAACATTTTTATAAGGAGGGAAGAATTTATTCTTAATGGTTGATAGTGGCTGCCTTGTAGGACCATAATTGTAGAATTGAAGGGAGAGATTTTTCCTTCTTCATTTATAAAACTTTTATAAATTGCGGTAACATGGGTTATTTTTATGGCTTTCAAGATTTGTATTTTTAAAAAGTCCCTGTGTGTTCTAAAATGGCAGCCTATGTGAAGCATGGTGGGTGAGTGGGTATGGCATGTGGGAGAGATCTTTTGACTACTTTCAATCAAGTAACCTTGGTTTTGTCTATTGTGTTTATTGGGTCACCCCACAAAATTTAGTTTGAAGGGTCTTGAGGGTAAAAAAAATTTTTTTTAACTCTAGCTTGACAGCTTGTTTCTACAACAGAACCCACAAACACTTTACTTCCAGGCTAAGCCAGGTGGGGAGGTCACGCCACAAAACAGCAGTTTTGGGTAGAGAATTTGTATATAGCAGATCAACCTCTATGGTGGCTGCTCCCTCTGCTCCAGGTAGGGCTGGACCTGGTGCGGAAACAAGAAGGGAATTCCCACACTCGGGCACATTGGGGACTCACCTTCCCGACACTGGTACTGCACCCACAGGTAGCTGCCCTGGGTAGGGCACAGGTCTCCAAAGAAGGTTGCATTTGCTGCCACCTGGCATGCCTGCAGTCCCTGACACTGGCCTGGGAAGCACCCGCATCCCAGCAGAAAGCAGGAATGGTGCGAAGGACATAAAAAGATAGGTTAGACAGAGATGAATGACCTTGCATTCATTCATTCACCCACCATACCCCCAACCAATATCTGTTGCTGTCTACTGAAGACCAGGCACTGGGCTACATACAGCGAGAGAAGATTCCTGCCCTCAAGTAGCTCAGGGTTCAGCACAATGGTTCTCAAATTTTAGAATGCACCAGAATCTTCTGAAGGGCTTGTGAAGACACATATTTCCAGACCTCACCCACTGAGATTCCGATTCAGTAAATGTGGAGGGAAGCTTTAAAATTTGCTTTTCTAATAAGCTCCCAATGATGTTGATGCTGCTGGTCCAGGGACTTCATTCTGAGAACCACTGGCCAAGTGGCATCTATTTAAATGGCCTAAAGTTGAAACCTATACCTTGCAAACTGGCAAAAAGAGGACAAGATTAGGAAGCCTGTAGCTACAGGGACGCCAGGTGCCCACAGGACAGAGAGGCGAAGCAAGAAACTTTAGGGTCATCCTAATCTCTCTCCCTCCTGCTTATGTATGTGAATTAAATGCCTACAGAGTAGTCTGGGAGAAGGATAGGCAGGAATATAGGCTTGTAGCAGACCACCTGCTTTCATGGGGCCGTGCAGGCCCAATAGCAGTCATGGCAGCAGAGAGGAGAGGGCTCCCTGTGTCCTGGACAACAGTGGTTTCTGAGGCTTTTGTGCCCCCAAGAGCGTTCAGAGAGCCCCTGTAATCCCTTAAATTGAATCATTGCCATGGAGCAAATGGAGCTCAGAGGTAGATTTAATCTGATTTAGAAAAACAAGGTCCTAGGGAAACTCTCCCATGGGAACGACAATTGCCACCAGGAATGTTTATCCAGCATTATTCACAGTAGCAAGGATTAAGACACAACCCATACAGCTCTCAACAGAAGAAGAGACATATTATAGCATAGTCATAAAATAGATGAAACGGATAAACTAGCACAACATGTATCAAGATGGATAGTATGCCTCGGAAACATAATGTTGAGGGGGAAAAAAAAAATGAAGGAAAAGAGAAAAAAATGTACACTGTGGAATGACATATACAAGATGATATATGCAATGCAATACTATGTAATGCTTGGGTTGCACACGTAGTAGGCAGGCGGCAATAAGAAGCCACATATGTGATTAATAAGCATTGAATTCACAACAGGAGTAGACCAGGGAGGGCTTTACAGGAATGTTGGCTATGTATCTAGTATTGTATTTGTCTCTTTAATAAGGGAATCTTAAGCAAATATGGCATAATGTTAAGATTTGACAAAGTTGAGTAGTGGGTCTATGAGAGTTCACTGAACCTGGGTTGTGTGAGGAGCAAAATGCCCACTGTCAGGGTTTGATCCACTGAAGGAGTGAGCTACAGCTCCCTCGCTTCCCTGCTCAGTGCTGTGGGCCTAGAGACTGGCCAGTTTTCCCATTGTTGGAGGTTCAAGGTCAGATAGGAAGATTGTTTGAGCCTTCCAGACCCCTTTGCTGGGCACAGGACACCAGGAACTGCCCTGAGCACACAGCCAGAGCTGTGGAGCCCTTGGGCCCTACCTGCCACTTCATCCTTGACGCTGACCCAGCTGCATTCCTCTTCCAGGTCTGAAGAGTGCCCAGCATCTTGGATGCAATAATGGGGAGTCTGGCGCCCATAGAAGGCATCCTGGATCTGGATGACCTCCCCAGAGCCACAGTGCATGGTGGCACTGAGGCCTTCGCAGGCCAAAGTCTGGCCGACACCTGTGCAAAGGTAAGATGACAACTTAGGGGGGCTGATGATCATAGATAGGCAAGTGCTTGGTTGATGGGAAGTGGGAAGGTCTCAGGGGGCAGGACTGTGAGATACAAGGACACACTGGAAGCTAACTCAGCAGGGATGAGAGTATTGCTCTGGAGCCAGACTGCCCAGGGTCAGATCCAGCCTAGCTACATGCTGGTCGTGTGACCCTCTGCAAATTACTTCGCTTCTCTGTGCCTCCTCTGTAAAGGAGGGATTTAATACCGCACCCCATAGGGTCACTAGGAAGATTAAATGAGTTGACACATGCAGAATAAGGGCTATATAAGTGGCAACTATTATTCCACCTATTTTGAGTCCCCTCCTTGAGCCCTATCTGAAAACAATGCCTGACATACAACAGATGTTAAACTAGCATTTGTTGAATGAACGAGTGATTTTAATGAGTCTTCATATTAGTCCTATGAGCTGAGCTGTTCTCCCCATTAGGAACATCAGGCTCAGCGGGTCACTGTGCTGAGACTCCACTGTAGCCTGGTTCATACTCAGTAAACATTTGTTGAAAAAGAATGACCTGGTTAAGGTGTGCACAGCCAGAAAGTGCTGATTTCAAACTGCATTATGGGAATGATGCAAAGTAGGGGTTGGGACCAAAATCTGTGTTGATTTCCTATGGCTGCTATAATAACTTACTGCAAACTTAGTGGCTTAAAACAGTACAAATTTATCATATTGTAGTGACGAAGGTTAGAAGTCCAAAAATGGGTCTTACTGAGCTAGTATCAAAGTGTGGGCAGGGCTAGCTCCTTCTGGAGCCTCTAGGGGAGAATCTGTCCCCTAGCCTTTTCCAGCTTCTAGAGGCTGCCCACGTCCCTTGGATTGTGGCCCCTTCTTCCAACTTCAAAGCCAACAGCAGAGCATCTTCTAGTCTCTCTCCTTCTGACCATAGACAAACTAGGTCCAAGTCCCATCTCTTTCACTTCCCAGCTGTGAGGCCTTGAGCAAGGAACTTACCCTTTCTGAGCCTTACTTTTCTTGATAGTGGGGCTACAATAGAATAGTGGAGTGACTTCTGTCATGGTGAATAAATGTACTTGGAGTGCCGAGCTCAGTGCTCAACTCCTGCTTGATACGTTAGCTGTTCATAGTGTGACCCTGGTGTGGCTCTAAGACCCAGGGAGCTGACAGAGTCTGAGAGACAGACTTGAAGCTGGGGTGCAGGAAGGAGCAGGGACTTAAGGGGACTGTAACAAAAAGAGAGAGAAGTTACGTAACACACAGATCCCCACAGCTTCCATGTTTTCAGAAACAGCCACATAGGGGAAGTTAAGCCTATGTGCACCTATTTAAAGCTGAGTACGGGGCGGATAGAGCAGGGGCCCCTCTAAGTGTCCAAACCCAGAACGGGGCCTGGGAGCCAGGAGCTTCGAGCCAGGAAGCTGGGCCCAGGAAGCTCAGAAGCTTCTGTCAAGCCTGGCTTGAGGGTCAAGGGACCAGAGGGAGGCTCAGATCTAAGATTAGGCCCCAATGCCAGTCCCCACATGGCAGGCAGGACCTGGTGTGGGACCCCGGACCACTCCTGCAGGGACTTTTACACAATCCCTAGGGAGTGGTGCACAGGGGATCAGGCATGGGCAGCCGCTGGAAAGGGCACAAGAGCAAAGTGGTAGAGATTTGGAAGTGGAGTGTGGGGGTGGGGTGCTCAGATCCAGGCTGGCTGGGGAATAGAAGTCAAAGGTGAGGGAGAGCAGCCTGCTGGGACAGCATCTCCCTTCATGTGAGGGCTTGAAGAGGAGTATAATGGGGCTGAGCATTTCCCCATAGATCCAGGTATGTGAGGAGGAAAGACCGAGAGAGACCAGCAAAACTAGTAAGTGGACAGGGAGAGCAAGGATGTGTGCTGGAGAGACAGCGTGAGACACAGAGGGACATAGCATCACATAGAAAGAGGCAGGAAAGCATTTAGGGAGAGAGAAAGAGAGACAGATATAGAGATAGAGACAGAGAAACAAAGAGAGACAGAAAGAGAAACAGTATCACTCAGAGACTGATAGGCGTTTAGAGGGACAGAGAGACACACAGAGAGAAATAGAGAGACACTGAATAGAGGCAAAGAGACACAGGGATAGACAGAGAGACATGGTGACAAAAGAAACAAGGACAGAGAGACAGAGAGAAAGAGATGGGTCAAAGGAAGTAGACCCCACAACAGAGGCCAGCTCACCAAACTCGCAGATGAAGGCAAAGGGCTGCGTGCAGTTGTCCGAGGCGGCCCACCTGGAGGAAGGGTCCCTTCCAATGTAACCGCAGGTGTTGGGAGCAGGAGCGGCCTGCCCTCCATGCCAGTGACTGTAGTTCACATGTGAGGTGTCCAGCCAAATCCCCAGCCCTGGGATGGGAATACAGCCACCAGGACTTGGAAATATTCTTCTGATCCCTTTTTACATACAGAACTTGCCTAGCTCTGCTCCTTGTGTGAAGTAAACACTCAATCAATGCTGACAGACTGACGGCCTCAATTTCCCATGCCAGCAAAGGGCATTTCCTAGCTGTTATCTTAAACAGGAGAACTCAGCCCAAACACCAGATGCCAAATTGAAGAACCCACAAGGTGGTTGGATTAAATAAATGACACTTCAGCTCTATCTAACCATGATCTAAAAAACAGCACAGAAGTGTGCCACAGGTTGTTAAAAGGCATTCCACACAGAAGAGGGCCCTTGTCAAGTATATCTTGGCAGTTCTGAGTTCAGTGGAAGCAGTTTTTGTTATTTCAGGATCCTTCAGAGCTTTCAATACACCGATGTGACTCTTGAAGAAGTGTTAGGTATGTGGGGGTATGTGTATACTACAGAGCATTTCAAGGACACTAGCGATCTAGAAAACACTAGATATAAAATATTTATTGTGAAGACTCAAAAATGTGTTCATTAAAAAACACCTATAAAAAGAATCCATACAAATGGTTAAAAAATTCAGAGTGAAATTGAATGAAAACATCTTCCCTCTCCCAACCAACCTATGGACTACTCCCACTATTGTTGTTTCTTGTGAGTTATTCTGGGCTGAGTTTTATTCATCTATCAGCATCTATGAGTGCCTGAAGTATATTTACACAATGCTATTGTATTGCACAAAGCATTCTGTCTTTTGCTTCCTAAATAACATTACATATTGGAGGTTGTTACACATAAGGCTACTTAAATCTACTTCATTTACTATAACATTCATGCAGTATCCCTTGAAGATTTTATTTTTTATTTTTTAATTTATTCTATTTTTCAATTACAGTTGACATTCCATGAAGATTTTAAATAGATATAACTCCTTTAACTACACATGAATGGACAGTCAATATACAAAAACCCACCACAATTACTGCATCTACAAAGCAAGAAACAATTCAAGAGTTATTGCCTGAAGACTTATAGTAGAATTTATATCTCTTGGCTCTGAGTTTCCCAAAATGAGCTCCCCTGATTGCTTCTTTATTTAGGCATTTCCATCCACTGTGGTATGTTTCTCTAGATACTTAGCTCAAACCATGTTACTCATTTCTAAAACCCAGTAGCTTCTACAGAGCTATATATGACGTGACAGGACACTGGCTCAAGACCTCACTGCCCTTTGCTAGCTGTGTCATCATGAGCAAAGTGTTTCCTCTTTCTAGACTTCATTTTCTTCACCTATAAAATAAAAGTAGCAATGCCTACCTCATGGGGTCGGTGTTAGGATTAAATACCAATGTTCTTTTGTCCAGTTTTTGATATGTATGGGCACTGAGACAACAAAAAATGGCCAGAATATGGTTCCTCCCCTTGAAGAACTCATTGTCTAGGCATGGGGGAAGATATCTAAATTACTAAAGCCATGTCAAATGGGCACTTGGAGAGATGTGGACAAGGTCCTACAGGTATACAGAGAAGGACTCACCCGGCTGTGCTAGGGGTAGGGGAAGGAGTCCTCAGAGAGTAAAGGTTAAATGAGAGTTTCCAGGAGGACCATTAACATCAGATGATCTGATGTGGATTGAGTCACAATAAGTATTTATCTGCTTCAGTTTCATAACAAGGTGGGGGGCGGGGAAGACATGTGAAAGTGCTTTGAAAATAACTTAGTAATTATTCCCTGAAACTCAGTTCTCTCACCAGTAAAATAGGGACAATAATAATTAACTCATTGGTTATCATAGGATTCAATGTGATAATGGACATGAAGCACTCAGGATAGTGCTGGGTACTATTCTACCATGATCCAAAGTTGTAATAGCTGGTATATTTATTAGGCCCATGCAAAGAAATGCACATTACTAGAGCATCAGCTATGTTCCGTATTTTGTGCTAAGTACTGCACATGAATTATTTTATTTGATGCACAAAGAGGAGAGTATCTTACCACGAGTATTGGGGTATTGGGATATATTAATATGTTCTATGGAGCTCTGGGTAAGACGCAATGGTCAGAATTGCAGCCACAAACTCCTGTAAAACATAGTTATCGCAGCACCTACCTTCTGTGGTTCCATTCTGAGCAGAGTTCCCTGTGAGTCCAATCCACCATTCCCTGTCCTGGGAGATGTGTTTCTGTAGAAACCACTGGGTGCCTTCATCATGAATAAAGACCAAATGGCCACCTCGCCTCTCACACCAGTTCTGGGCACCATAGAAGGAGCGGCCAAGAGGCACAAATTCATAGCAAGAGTCTCTGAAAGCCACTTGGCTCTTAGAGCAAAAGCTGCCCTCCTCTGGCCTAGCAGTAGTGGCCATAAACCTCAGAGAGAGTCCCAGGAGTACCAAGCTTGCTGCACTCATCCTTGAACCACTAGTGGAGAGTCTAGATGGAGCTAGCTCTCCGTCCTTCATATGCTATTGCCTTTACAACCAGCTGCCATCCATCATCTTCCCTTCTCTCTTTGTATCAAATAATAGTGACTACCTCTTGTTTAAGAAACAAAGGCTCAGGATGAATGTGTCTGCAGTTTTGCTTCCTCCAGCTCTTTGTTCAATGCCAGTTCCAAATCCAATTAATTTGCAAAATGGTCTTCTAGAGAAAGATAAAGCAGCTATATCATCCGTCTGTTTGTCATTAGGTCAGCTGTTAGCTTCCGATAAAAATACCTTGCTGTTGGTTTTGTCATTACCTTTGAAGGCCAAATGCTTCATTAGAAGCTATCAGCATGTGGGAAGTATGTGATAAAAGAAAAATGGCAGGGAAGTTAGAGTTATGGGATTGTAAAAAACAAAGTTGCACTCATATCCAATCTTATTGTCTAGAATGGCCACTGTGCCCAAATGATAATCACATTCTCCCCAGCATGGCTTAATCTTAATGGAGATTTTTTTTCCTTCTCTGATTCATCACATTACCACTCATGCTTATTAGAGAATAAAGGTTTCCTGTAAAATTTATTTGACGTCATCATGAAAATAAGCTCTTAAAACTTTAAACCTTCCCATCTTCGTCTGATGTCTGAACCCTCCAATAGCTGTCCATGGTCTATGGATCAAGTTTAAACTTCTTAGCTTTATATACAAGGCTGTATATGAACTGACCCCTGACAATTATGTCCAAGCACACCCCCCAAAATGTGGGAAATCAGGCTTTCTTACCCATTGCCAATGGAAGTGTAAATTTGTACAACCTCTATTGTGGGCAATGTGACAATATTAAAATTTAAAAAGCACAAGTGCTGTAATGTAGCAATTCCACTTCTAGGAATTTCACCTACAGATAAATTCATACATATGTGAAATGTCATATGTAATGTCATATTAATTGTAGAATTTTGTAAGAAGGAAAAATTGGAAACAACCTAAATGTCCATTGATGGGAAACTGGTTAACAAAATGTGGCACATCCTATATACACACTAAAAAATGAACAAATTCTTTGTATTTAGAAGGATCTCTAAGAGTTTTGCTAATATTAAAAGCAAATTATGAGACATTGTTGATGGTCTAATGCCTTTTACATAAATACATATGACTATTTATTTGTATGTATATAATATATCTCATAAAGACATACAAGAAACTTGCAATAGTGATTGCCTGGGTGGGGGGACCAGGTGAGTGGGAGACAGAAGAGGGAGCAGACTTTTGTTTCATTGATCACTTTTTTTTAAACTTTCTATTTTGTGCCATGTGAATGTATTATCTGTTCAAAAAATAAATAAATTCTTTTTTAAAAACCTTATGGGCCCATCATCTCTCCCCCAAGCTCTAAGTCACAGCTCTTCCTAACTATCATAATTAATTGCTGGTGACCTTTCTTCAGAGCTCTTTGTGCTTCTGTGTTGTCCCTTTTTCCAGGAACTGCTTTCTCCCTAGTGCTTCCTGATCGCCTTCAAGATTCAGCTCAAATCTCATTTCCTTTGTGAACTTTGTAGAACTTGCCTCATATAATACACTTCTCTCCTCTGAATTTTATTTCATTTTTAAATAAATCTTTACTAAGATGTAATTCATATGCTATACAATTCACTCATTTAAAATATACAAATTAATGTATTACAGGTATCTTCACAGTATTGTACAACCATCATGACAATCAATTTTAGAACATTTTCATCACACCAAAAGGAAATTCATTAGCATTCACATCTCGTTTTCTCTTCCCCCCAGCTCCTGACAACCACTAATCTGCTTTCTGTCTCTATAGATTTGTCTATTCTGGATATTTCATGTAAATGGAATAATGCATATGATGATGGCTTTATCGTGACTGGCTTCTTCCACTTTAGCATAGTGTCTTCAAGATTAATCCATCTTGTAGCATGTATCAGTGATTCATTCCTTTTCATTCGAGGGGGCACTCAGTGCAAGTTTATAGAGTAATAGTCGAATGAACGGTTTTCCAGAACTAATGAATCTCTACCTTCATTTGCCTTTCTGAATAATGTTTGTTGTTAATGGTTATTTCCAAAATTAATGAAATTTGCCAAAATTACTATGTTATTTTAATGGTGGAAAAAATTGTTTTAACTACAAATCCCAAAGTTGTTCTTGGAAACCTTTTCTTTAGAAAAATACCTGCATAGGCCAATCGGATTGGGATAGAGGAGACACCATGAGCATGGTTTATACTATTACAACAAAAACAGTGCTGGCTAAAATGGTCTGCATAGGAAGTTAGTAATTCAAGGTTGAAGAATGGAGCCATGCAATATGATGAGACCCAGGAGCCTTCAAAAAAAGGTGTCAGGTAAACAGTCTCTCCTGGAGGGGTGGTTACAGAGTTTAGAGAACACAGTTGTCTAATATTTGATTTTAAGTTGTAACCTTGCTCTGACATGTCTTTTTTTTGTTCCCTGCCCCTTTCACCTTCTAGCCTCTGGTAAACCTACCCTTTATCTCTATGGATTTACCTGTTCCAGACATTTCATATAAATGGAATCATGCAATATGTGATCTTTGTACCTAGCTTCTTTCACTCAGCATAATATTTTCAAGATTCATCCATCTTGGAACATATATCAGTACTTCATTCCTTTTTATGGCTGGATACTATCCCATTATACAGCTAGACCATATTTTGTTCATGCATTCATCCACTGATAGACATTTGGGTTGTTTTATTCTGTGAATTTCTCGCAGGGATGGAATAATGTCTTTTAAAATCTCTGTTTATCCCACGGCTGGCACTTGGTAGGACTCAATGAACATTTGCCAGCCCGACCCCATTGCCTAGGTCCCTGAGGCTGATCCTTATACCCTCTCCCTTTCCCAGAAGTCCTTCCAAGTCCTTGGGAGTAGCCCTGCCAGACAGAGCCCTGGGCAGGATTCGATGTCATCACTGAGTCACAGGCTGGGCAGAACTGGTCTCTTATCTCTGGGAGCCAAGCTTCTAATTACTTCCATTAGAAAACTATGTGGAAGGCCTCACACAGAGATAATGTATCTCCTGGGTAAAGGCTCAATTTATGTCACTGATGGAACATGCTGGGAGACATTTGATAAGTAATGCAAGTCTGCAGGCTAAATTCCATTTTCACATTCTTTACATTCTGATAAACTGCAGACTCCTGGGCATGGAAGCAGTCTTGATGATGTCAGCTCCCAATGTGCCTTAAACTCTGTGTATATGAAGAAAAGAAGCAGGATATGGTTGAATGCATGTGAGTGTGTTTCCAATGATCTGATGCAGCTGTCTGAGCCACCTAATCCCGATTTTTAGGATGAGCAAATGAAAACAGGTTTAAAAAGAACCAAGGAAAGAACCATAAGAACAAAATCCTGTCGCCTAAACATCCCAGTCCTGGGAATAGACCCATTTTGTTTTGGGTTCCCCCAGAAGCCAGCTGAGACAAGAATTCAAGTGCCAGCAGTTCATTTGCGAGGGAAATGCAGGAAACAGTGGCAGATGAGGGGGTAGTACGTTGCTCTGTATGAATTGGTGTTTTAATTGGTCATAGTGAATCTCTGTCCTCCATTTGATCAAAAACAACATAGCAAAAGAATTCTCATGATCCCATTACCCTAATACATTTTCATTTCTTTGTGGTTCCTTCGATTGCTTCTTGCCTTGAAGATAGATGTTTACCCAGAAAAACTATAGTGTACATATAATTAGTTTATATTGCACTTGCATTTCCCACTTAGCATTTGATAATAAGCCTTTTTCATGTTGCTCAAGGGCTTTGAAATTGGCATGATGGTGGCTGTGCCTTCTTTCTCTAAATAGACATTACAAAACAATTCTCATGTCGCTAGATATTTTGTGTGGTGTTAGTCATCTGTTTGTCATATGTTCAGTCTTGCTATTCTAGTCAACACTGCTGTGAACATCTTGTACTTACCTATTAACCTGGGCTGAGTTAGCTCCTGAAGGTTGTAGCAGATACTGTCAATATCCCACCTTAACCAATCACACTTACCATGTGAGGCTTCTAAATGTAAGCACCTGCGGCTCTTTGCCTCCCTTTGCATGGGAGGGGCAGGATGGAAGTACCTGGAAGTTAGCATCTCTTGGGAGAAACTCTCACCCTTGACTGATCAGAGTTGGTGGATCAATCCCCCAGCTCCCTCAAAGTAACTCTGAGACATGTTCACACCATCTCTGGAGTCCCCCCAGCCAGATTGAGCTTTGGTTGCCTGCAGTGGTAATGGCCTTGATAATTCACCTAATGTTTCCTTCTGTTTCACTTCCCCACTCTGTTGGCTGGCCTTTCCTGAGTTCACCCCCATATAAACCACTTGTGCTTAAATCCTTGTCTTGGGGTCTGCTTCTGAAAGAGCCGAAATTTAGACAGGTCTGTTTTCAGGACTGTGATGCTGGCCCACAGGGCATGAGCATCTTTATGATTCTTTGCAATGGACTCGATGCCTATTTAAACTAAGTTAATTATCTTTCTGTTGTTCACGTTGCCGATCCCACATGAAGACGCAGACTGCCAGATCAAATCCTGGGAAATATGTTCACACAGCTAAGCTGTGTCCCCTATACTTTCTTGATGGTTTCAGTTCTATACTTGGGGACTGTCTCTGAGCAACTGATAACCTCAGTCATTGGATGGTGAGCAGTATTCTCTAGCTCTTTCAGACATGTATGTAGGTGAGCCCTTCATGTTTGCTCACTTATGCTATGGTGTTTGCTTCTTTAGGGTGTCTGGTAACCTGGATCTTGAAGGACGAACCAGGAAGAAAGGGGTGGGTGGGGGTAGGGGAAGGGAAGAGCTGGTAGAAAGGGCGTCTCAAAGAGAAGCCCAGAATGCCAAATCCTTATTTCTTGTTAGTGTCCCAGAATCAACACAAACTACAACACCCTACATTATCCCCCATGGGTGGTCTGCTGTGGCCCATCACCTCCATGCTTTTGCACATGATATCTCTCTACTGAAAATGCCTTCTCTTATATGCTTGCTTGTGTACTTATTCCTTTTTCAAACATAGTTCAAGTATAAACCTCTTCTCAAACCTTCCCAGGCTCTACAGAGTTAATAACTACATCTTTCATGTCCTCAGAGCAGCTTAACCTACTTCTATCTTAGTGCTGTTTAAAAGTTTTTAGCCTTAAAAATGAAAGCAGAGTAAGAGAGAAACTATGAGAACTTGGCTGAAAAAAAAAAAACAAATCTCCTTACAGCCTTTTTAATTTCTACTTTTAAATACTTCTTTTGCTTAATAACTATTGTAAGTTCCATTGTATCCTCCAAAAAGATATGTTGAAGACCTAGCCTTTTGTACCTGTGAATATGACCTTATCTGGAAATATGGCCTTTGCAGATGTGATTAAGTTAAAATGAGGTCATGTTGGATTTTGGTAGGCTTTAATTCAATGACTGGTGTCCTTATAAGAAAAGAGAAATCTGGACACAGAGGCACACAGACAAAAAGGGAAAATAGATGACAGAAGCAGAAGTTGAAGTGATGTAGCTGCAAGTCAGGAAACATCAAGAATTTCTAAGCAACCACGAGAAGTTGGAAGAGGCAAGGAGGGCTTCTTCTCTGGAGACTTCAGAAGGATCATGGTTCTGCCAACACCTTGATTTTAGACTTCTGGCCTCCAGAATTGTGAGAGAATAAAGTTCTGTTTTTTTAGCCACTGAGTTTGTACTTTATTGTGGTAACCCTAACAGACTAATACAATGATAATGTAGCATAATGAGGCCATGTGACATTCATCCATTCAGTAAATAAATATTTGTTGTATACCTACTGTGTGCCAGGCACTATGCTAAACTCTGGATTTTAAATAGGAGGGTGACATGATCGGGTTTGAATATTAGCCGGATCACCTGGTAGCATTAGAGAAGACAGATTGGAAGGGGTGGCACTGGAGGGAGGGAGACCCCATGAGGAGGCTGCTCCCAAGAGGTCAACAATAGTGAGGACAGTGACTAGGGGGCTGGAGGAGAGAATAATCTGAAAGATTATTTAGGAGGTAGAAATGTCAGGACTACAGTTTAGTCTATATAGTTATTTTTTAAATTGAATTTTTGTCTGGCCTCACTGATTGGGCCCTGCATACATGGTGGAAAATTGAAGTGTTCCAGCTCATTCATTAGAAGGCATTTCCTTTCTACCAGTAATGCCCATAGTATTTCGATCTCATCAGTTCTACTTCCCAAGTGTTGCATATTATTATTATTAATAATAACTATTACTGTTGTTATTATTATTTGCATTCCTTTCTCCCTTGTTAGTCTCTGAGCTCACTGAGGTTAGGAGGTATAATTTCCCATTTTTCTATCTCTAACACCCAATATGACATTAGTTTCTGCTGTCCAGTAGGATTTTTCGGAATTAATGAGTGCTCTTAAATGTTAATTGCCCGTGTGGTCTTTCCTTTAGTGATGAAATATTCACTCCAGCCATCCTAGGGTGGCTCTCGCACCACTCCCTGCACCCCGCTCCCCGCACCCTGCTCCCTGCACCCTGCTCCCCACACCCTGCTCCCCGCACAGGCCTGTGGAGAGTGCAGGTTCTCACCACTATGCTTCTCCCTCAGGGGAGGCAGCTGCCACCTTTGCTGGGACTTTGCCTGTCACCTT
Source organism: Eidolon dupreanum (assembly GCA_028627145.1). Lineage (NCBI taxonomy): Eukaryota > Metazoa > Chordata > Mammalia > Chiroptera > Pteropodidae > Eidolon > Eidolon dupreanum. Next base: position 109,158,104 of record CM053508.1, on the reverse strand, counting down.
GAACCCTGCAACTTGGAGATTTCCACGTTATCTACTCAGCTTATCACCCTGGCTAATTAAAGGTACTGTTTAGAAGGTAACTTAATTGGAAAATTGCAAAGTAATTTAGATATGATAACATTATCTCCAAAAGGGAAATATTAACTCATTTTAGGCAATAACTTTGTAATAGAAGATACAAAATTGTAAAATAAGGCTTTTTTTTTTTTTTTATAGTCCAAAAAAAATTTTTTTTGAATTCAGTTTTGACTTTCTTACCTAATAACTGTATTATGGGCACAGCACATTTTGTGGAATAAGTGGCCTCAAGGAAGGGTAGCCTCCTCTTCTTGAATCCTTCCCCAAAATTACAAATTCAGAGGATCCCACAGTTCAAACCTTCCACCTCTGCCACATGTCTGTGATCTCTGGCCCAGGGGCACAAACTCCATTTGCTTCCTCGATAAAAAGGAGATAATAATAGTGCCTGCCAGGTCTGTGCCAGGATTAGAAGATATGATATGCGCAAATCCAGAGGAGGGGCCACCCATCTGTGAATGCCCTTTCCTCTCCTTCCCAAAGGGAGGAAGCAAAGCCTTCCTGCTTGCCCTGGGAGCATCTCAGACCTCTGAAGGGCAGACCAGAACTCTGTAAGATGAGTTACTTCCTTTCATGTTCTCATTGCCTTATTCTCTTATGCACTGGCCAGTTTTCATCCCATTTTAAGACACTGAATGCATTATAGAAGTTGTTTGTGGAACACCATTTTTGTTTGTATATGTCCTCTCTTCCTCAACCAGGAACTTCAAAAAGTGGGAAGCAGTACCGTGTAGTGAGGAAGAACATGCACTGACTAGCTGTGGGCCTTTAACAAGTCCCTCCACATCTCTGAGTCTGTGAAAGTAAGACTGAGATTCCCTTGCAGGGATATGGAGGGATTAAATAAGACTGTTAATAAGACACTTAGCATGGTACTTAGTACTTGTCAGGCATCCAGTGAATGGCATTTGTCAGAGGCTGGAGGATAGGCCAGGAGATAGCTCCTACTGGTGACAAGTCCCTTGTCCCACTCTTCCCATATTAGTAAAGACATAGAAAGCAGTGATCAGGCTTCTGTGGGTTCAGAGCAATGCCAGAGTTTCTTGGGGGAAGAGCAGCTACTGCTTATTACTGGATGCTTGACGTGTGCTAAGTACCATGCTAAGTGTCTTATTAGCAGTCTTATTTAATCCCTCCATATCCCTGCAGGGAATCTCAGTCTTACTTTCACAGACTCAGAGATGTGGAGGAACTTGATCAAGGTCAACAGCTAGTCAGTGCATGTTCCTCCTCACTGCACAGTAATGCTTCCCTGCTGCTTATTATCACTGATTATAAAGAGAGAGGATGTGAAGGCAGTTCCAGGAACCACTGCAAGACCTCTAACCCCATTGGGAAATGCATGTCCTTTGAGATAGGCAGATTTGGCCCCCAAACAAAAAGAACACAATGGGAGCCCAACAAGGCAGAGACTGAGTCTCATTAATCACCTGTATATCCCCAGAACTTGGCATATAGTTGGTGTAAATTCTAAGAAAGCACAGAATTATTTTCCTGTTTTGTTCACAGCTTGTATTAGGTACTCAGTAAATATATGTTGAATGAATGAATGAATGAGTGTGAGAATGCATGAATGTTGTACTGCCTGTAGGTTGCCTATCCAAGATATTCCCTACTTTTCCTTTGCTAATGGAATCCTGATATAATTTGGGTCACAAAATGCTGCCCTGAGGGGTGGGAGAGTGGGAGACTGGTGATGAGTTTAAGGAAATCAGGGCACTCTTGTTCCTCTTTGCTAGGAATTGGTCTAGTTCAATCAACACAGTGTGGTAGATTGAATGAAGCCTGGTGAGATGACTCAGATGAGCTTCTGAGCTATCCAGGACCCCCAGATGACTTGATGTCAGAGACAAATGCACATCTTCAGGGTTTCAGCAGATATTCTGTTACTTTCAGCCAAACGTCTTCTGTTAACTTGTTGAGCCTTCATGATATTTTGGGCTGAATTGTGTCCCCCAAGATGCATATATTAAAACCCTAACTCCCAGTACCTCAGAAAGTGACTATATTAGGAGAGTATGTTTAAAGAGGTGACTAAGTTAAAATGAGTCCATTAGGGTGGGTCCTAATCCAGTCTGACTCATGTCCTTATAAGAAGAGAAAATTTGGACACAGAAAGATACACCAGGGATACGTGCTCCCAGGCAGAAGACCACGTGAGGACACAGTGAGAAGACAGTCATCTGCACACCAAGGAAAAAGGCCTCAGAGGAAACCAGTACTTTGATCTTGGACTTCCCAGCCTCCAGAACTGTAAAGAAATAAATTTCTGTTGTTTAAGCCACCCAGTCTGTGGTACTTTGCAAAGGTAGCCCTAGAAAACTAATACAAATATCTATTGTTATAATCATTTTATTCTCACCATTATCAAAAAAATAATGTAGTTGAGATCTAAATGAAGAGAGCTCCTGGTGGTTCTTCAGTATTATATAACAAAGCAATGATATCAACCCAAGACTGGTTTTCTCAGGGTCTTCTACCCATTGACGGCAACCAGCCTGTCCATTCGGTAAAAATCTAGCAAACATCTGTCCTGCATTAGAGCTATGTGGACTCTCACAGAGAATATGCTCTGGAGTTAGGCTGCCTGGCTTGGCTTCCTAATTCGATCTCTTAGTAACTGTGTATCCTAAAGCAAGTTGGTTATCTTCCCTGAATTTTTCATCTCTAGAATGATGCTAAGAATACCTATTTCATAGGATTATATAAGGCCAGAGAGAGCTGTTACATGCAGAGTGCTCTGCAAAGCACTCGATTCAGAGAATGCGTTCGATGGATAGGGGCCGTTGGTTTTCTGAATATGCAAAATGGACAAGAAAGGAGAACACAGTCATGTTCTCACTTATAATTTCAATATAATCCTTCCAACAAACCCCGTGACATAGATATTGCCATCCTGTTTTGCAGAGTAAAGTGAAGTTCAGAGGGGTCATGTGACAATGGTCACAGAGTTTTGAAATTGCAGGGCTGAGATCCCAACCCTGGTCTTCTGATCTCTAAGACTTGAATTCTCTTGTCTGCACCAGAACTGCTTCCCTTGGTGGTGTGACTTTTTTCCTGACCCCTCAGTGTATTTTAATACTTACATTCTCATTTCATGCTTACAAGAATGCAACTTTCACAACCTCAAAATAAATAACCCCGACACGGATACACATGTTTAGACTAGATAGCAGAATAAATTGGCAAGTTATTATGGGACTTAATGGAAAATGTAGGTCAAAGGGAAGAGCCTTCTGAGAGAATGGGGAAGAAAGGGAAGTAACGATTGATAACTGTTTGGGACCAGGGGCTAGACCCTTGATTTACAATAACCTTGAGATTTTGATATCATTATGCCCCTATTTTACAGTTAAGGAAATGGAGGCTCAGAGAGGATAAGTAACATAGTCCAGATACACAGAAAAAGGAATGCGAATCTAGTATCAATACAAATGTGTAGCATGTTCCACTGGACCTGGGCTTCTCAGTGTCTGCTACACACATACAAATGAGGGCTGGACTCCATCCTCAGGGACTCTGAATCAGTGGGTCTGCAGTGTGGCCCAACCAGGTGACTGGAATGTATAGCCAGGGTGGAAGCACAGCCAGATCAGGATGCTCTCAGCCTGTGCTCTGGAAGACTGTTTCGGCCCAGACCTGACAATCATTACACGAAGCTGCAACAACTCCCCCTTTCCTTGCTCTACCTAGAGAGGAATGGCTGGTACTTTCTTTAAGCAGCATGAGTTAAGATAAGTTTATGAACTCATCACCCAATATTCATAGCAACTTGAATATGGATTTTAGACAGTGGCATTACATTGAGGTGCACAAATACAGGGAAATCCTAAAATCAAATTCACGCATTGTTTCTCCCTCTTGATAGACCAGGAAGTTGAGCCGAAGTTTGTTTTTACTATTCCTTATAGTGCTTTCGTTTTTAAAATAGTCTATTAATTATTATTTTTTGTCATAACCGTTGCAGGATTTCTTTTTTTAAAATTAATTAATGGGGTGACATTGCTTCATAAAATCACATAGGTTTCAAGTGTACAATTCAATAATATTGCATATTTATATTACACTGTGTGTTCATCATCCTAAATTAAATTATTTTCCATCACCACATATTTGACCCTCTCTACCTCTGTGTACCTCTCCTCAACTCTGGTAACCACCAAAATATTGTCCATGTCCATGAATCTCTGCTTGTTTGTCATATTCATTTGTTGCTTTCAGTTTTATACCCCACATATTAGTGAAATCATATGATTATCAAGTTTTTCTGTCTGACTTATTTCACTTAGCATGAAAATGTCAGGATCCATCCATGTTGTTGCAAATGGCAATATTTTATCCTTTCTTATGGCTGAGTAATATTCCATTGTATATATATACCACATCTTCTTTATCCAATCATCTAGTGAAAGACACTCGGTTGTTTCCATGTCTTAGCCACTATGAATAATGCTGCTATGACCATCAGGGTGCATATGTCTTTACGAATAAATGTTTTCAAATTTAGGGGGTAAATAGCCCCACAGAGGGATTGCTGAGTCATACAGTAATTCTATTTTTAATTTTTTCAGGAAATTCCATAATGTTTTCCATAGCAGCTGTACCAATTTACATTCCCACTAGCAGTGTATGAGGGTTCCTTTTCCCTCCCAAAACCTCTCCAGTACTTATTATTTGTCTTGTTGATGATAGCCATTCTAACAAGTGCGAGGTGGTAATCTCATTGTGGTTTTAATTTGCGTTTCCCTAATGGCTAGTGAGGTTGAGCATCTTTTCATATGTCTCTTGGCCATTTGTATGTCTCCTTGGGAGAAATGGCTGTTTGGGTCCTCTGCCCACTTTTTAATTGAGTTATTTGTCTTTTTTTATTGTTGAGTTGTATGAATTCTTTGTATATTTTGCATATTAGTCCCTTATCAGAGGTGTTATTTACAAATATTTTCTCCCTTTCAGATGGTTGTCTCTTTGTCTTGTTAATTGTTTCTTTTGCTATGCAGAAGCTTTTTAGTTTGATATAGGCCCATTCATTTATTTTTGCTTTTACTTCCCTTGCTTTTGAGGTCAAATTCATAAAATCCTCTCTAAATCCAAGGTCCATGAGTTTGGTACCTATGTTTTCTTCTATGCTATTTATTGTTTCAGGTCTTTTATTCAGGTCTTTCATATATTTTGAGTTAATTTGGGTATATGGTGACAGATAGCAGTGTAATTTCTTTCTTTTTTTATGTGGCTTTCCAATTTTCCCAAAACCATTTATTAAAGAGGTTTTCCTTTCTCCACTGTATGTTTTTGGCTCCTTTATTGAAATTTTTTTGCCCATATATACAAGGGTTTATTTCTGGACTCTCAATTTCATTTCATTGGTCTTTGTGTTTATTTTTCTGCTGATACCATGCTGTTCTGATTATTGTTGCTTTGTAGTATAATTTGAAGTCAGGCAGAGTGATACCTCCAGCTTGTTCTTTTTTCTCAGAATTCCTTTGGCTACTTAGGGTCTTTTGCGCTTCCATACATATCTGATGATTTTTTTGTTCTACTTCTATAAAAAATACCACTGGGATTTTGATGGAATTGCATTAAATCTGTATATTGCTTTGGGTAATAAAGTCATTTTAACTATGTTGATTTTCCCAATCCATGAACATGGGATATCTTTTCATTTCTTTGTGTCTTCTTCAGTTTCTTTAATAAGGTCTTGTAGTTTTCAATGTATAGGTTCTTCACATGCTTAGTTAGGTTTACTCCTAGGTATTTTATTCTTTTGTTGCAATTGCAAAATGAACTTTTTTTTAAAATTTCTTTTTCTGAGAATTCATTGTTAGTGTATAGGAACACAATGGAATTTTGTACATTGATTTTTGTATCTTGAAACTTTACTGTATTTGTTTATTGTTTCTAATAGTTTTTTGGTGGGGTCTGTAGGTTTTTCTATATAGGAAATCATGTCATCTGCAAAAAGTGACAATATGACTTCTTCATTCCCAGTTTGGATGCCTTTTATTTTTTCTCTTGCCTGGTTACTCTAGCTAGGACTTCCAACACTATATTAAATAAGAGTGGTGATAGGAGACAGCCTTGTCTTATTCCTAATCTTAGAGGGAAGGTTTTAGTTTTCACCATTAAGTATGGCGTTAGCTGAGGGTTTGTCATATATGGCCTTTATTATATTGAGGTATTTTCCTTTTATACTCATTTTATTAAGTGTTTTAATCATAAATTGATGTTATATCTTGTCAAGTGCTTTTTCTGCATCCATTGATATGATCATATGGTTTTTATCCTTTATTTATGTGGTGTATCACATCAGTTGATTTGCTTATGTTAAACCATCCCTGTGCCCCTGGAATGAAACCCACTTGATCATAATGTATAATTGTTTCAGTGTATTGTCATATTCGATTTGCTAGTATTTTGTTTAGGATTTTTGCATTTGTATTTATCAGAGATATTGGTCTGTAGTTTTCTTTTTTGTGTTGCCTTTGCCATGTTTTGGTAGCAGGGTAATGTTGGCCTTATAAAATGAGTTAGGAAGTATTGCTTCTTCTTCAATTTTTTTTTGGAGAAGTTTGAGAAGAACAGGTATTAAATCATCTTTGAATATTTGGTAGAATTTACTAGTGAAGCCATCTGGGACATGGCAGCAGGCCTGAGCAAGAGAAGTGTGGCTCAAAGGGCTCAAGGGCTCAAAAGGCCCTTTCGATTTCTTTACTGTCGATTGGTTTATTTAAAATTTTCAGTTCTTTGTGATTCAGTCTATAAAAGTTGTATATTTCTAAGAACTTGTCCATTTCTTCTAGGTTATTGAATTTGGTGGCATATAATTTTTCATAGTATTCTTTTAAGATGCTTTGTGTTTTGGTGGTATCTGTCATAACTCCTCCTCTTTCTTTTCCGATTTATTTGTGTCCTTTCTCTTTTTTCCTTAGTGAGTCTAACCAAGGGTTTGTCAACTTTATTAATCTTTTCAAAGAACTAGCTCTTTATTCATTAATGTTTTCTATTGTTTTTTTGTTTTCAATTTCACTTAATTCTGCTCTAATTTTTATTATTTCCTTCCTTCTGCTGACTTTGACCTTCATTTGTTCTTCCTCTAGTTTTTTAAGATATAATTTTAGGTTATTTGGGATTTTTCTTATTTCTTGAGATAGGCCTGTAATGATGAACTTTCCTCTTATTACGGCTTCCTCTGTATCTCAAAAGTTTTGATATGTTGTATTTTCATTCTCGTTTGTTTCTATGTATCTCTTGATCTCGCCTTTTATTTCTTCTATGGCCCAGTCATTCTTTAGTAGCATGTTGTTTAACCTCCATGTATTTCTGGTTCATCCCACTTTCTTTTGCAGTTGATCTCCAATTTCAAAGTGTTATGGTCAGAGAAAATGCTTGGTATGATTTCAATCTTCAATCTTTCAATCTTTGTTGAGGCTAGTTTTGTGTCCCAACATATAGTCTATCCTTGAGAATGTTCCATGTGTACTAGAGAAGAATGTGTAATCTGGTGTTTGAAGATGAAAGGCCCTGTGAATATCAGTTATGTCCAATTGGTTTAATGTGTCATTTAAGGTTGATTTTTTTTTTAATTGATTTTCTGTTTGGATGATCTATACATAGCTGACAGTGAGATATTTAGGTACCCTATTATAATTGTGTTTTTGTCAGTTTCTCCCTTTAGTTCTGTTAGTAGTAGCTTTATATATTTTGGTGCTCTCTGGTTGGGAGCATATCTTTTGATAAGGATTACGTCTTCTTGATATATTGTCCCCTTTATCATTATGAAGTGTCCATTTTTGTCTCTTGTTACCTTTATCTTGAAGTCTGATTCGTTAGATATAAGTATGGCTACACCTACTTTTCTCTGGACGCCGTTTGTTTAGAGTATTGTTTTCTGCCCTTTCACTTTGAGTCTATATTTTGTCTTTGCAATTAAGATGAGTATCTTTAAGGTAGTGTATGATTGGGTTTTGTTTTTTGATTCAATCTGCTACTCTGTACCGTTTTATTGATGGGTTCAGTCCATTTACATTTAGGGCAATTATTGAAATATGAGATTTTCCTATAGCCATTTTATGTTTTGTTTTCTGGTAGTTTGATGTCTCTATTGTTTCTTTGTCCTTGTGATTCTGTCTGTTATTTTAATTTGATAGTGTTCTATGGTTTTTCCTTCTCTTCCCTCTTGTTTTATGTTACGTGTCTCAGTTCAGAATTTTTTTTTTTTTTGGAGTGGTTACCATTAAGTTTATGTAAAGGAAATTTTCAGGTATACAGTAGTTCTTCTTCTGCTTTCATCATCTCCAATCCCCTTGGCAGATTCAGACCTTTACTTCTTCCCCTTTTACATTTTTGTTGTCTCAAATTATCCCTATTTATGCTGTGAGTTCATTTCTAGGTTGCAGTAATTAATGTCCTCTTCTCTTTTTGAAGTGTTTTTTTGACCTTTAACCATTAATAATATTTAAGTATATAATACCTTGTTCTTAATAAGAGTTGCAGTTTCCTGTTTCTGTCTATCTGTTAATCATTCTACTCATTGTTTTGTATTTTTTTGTCTTTTTGTTTCAGGTAGAATGACCTCCTTTAGTATTTCCTGTAATTCAGGCTTTATGGTGGAAAATTCTCTCAGCTTCTATATATCTGAAAAAGTCTTTATTTCTCCTTCATATCTAAAGGGGAAACTTGCTGGATATATTATTCTTGGCTGGTAATTTTTCTCTTTCAATACTTTGAATATTTTGTTCTATTCCTTCCTAGCTTGTAAAATCTCTGCTGAAAAGTTTGATGATAATCTAATGGATTTTCCTTTATAGGTTAATGTCTTCTTTTCCCTGGCTGCCTTGAGAATTCTTTCTTTGTCATTAATTTTTGACAGTTTTAGTACAATGTGTCTTGGAGAAGGCCTTTTTGGATCAAGATGATTAGGTGTTTTGTTTGCTTCTTGGATTCGAGAATTCAGTTCTTTCCGTAGGTTTGGGAAATTCTCATCGACAACTTGTTTGAAAATGCTTTCTGTTCCCTTTTCCCTCTCTTCTCCTTCTGGTATACGCATTGCTCTTATATTGCCCTTTCTGATGGTGTCAGATGGTTCCTGTAGAGTTCTTTCTTTCTTTTTTTTTTACCCTTAAGTCTTTCTTCTTTCATCTGTGTAGTTTCCAGATTTGTCTTTGATATCACTAATTCATTCCTTCATCTGATCAGCTCTATTTCCTAAGCTTGCTATTTCATTCTTCAGCTCTTTTATTGAATTCTCCATCCCCATATGGCTTATTTGGTTCTTTTCTTCCTAAATTCATTGAACTGTTGATCCAAATTTTCTTGCATTATCATTGAGCTTTTTCAGAAGTGCAATCTTGAAATCTCTGTCATCTAAATCACGTATTTATATATCTTTAAGCTTTTTTTCTAGAGATTTTTCATTTTCTTTTTGAGCTTCTT
>CM053508.1:109009057-109148097 GCA_028627145.1 Eidolon dupreanum | reverse complement strand
ACCTTTCCCATCTCTACAGAAGTTTCCATACTGTGCAGCAGGAATTCATGATTGATGGCACTCTAGACTCTGCTAATTCCAGGAGTCTTTGATGGTCCTGACGGTCTCTCTGATTATAAACCACCCCTACCTCCTGGGCTGGATTATTTCTGACAGCATACCAAAGCAGAATGCATGGCTAAATTATCCTGCCAATCTAAACTCAGCAAGAAACTAGCTTTTCTTGGTTAAACCAAAAGTGGAACTGGAAAGAAAGATTTGAGAACACAGTAAGAGGATTAAAGATTAACTAGGACACATGGCTGGGGAATTGATCTTTGATCAAACATAAATAACCATGCAGTTTCCCCACTGGCATGCAAAGAAATAGCAGGCCTTTGGAGAGGGAAAGGCAAAGGGAGAAACAAGTGGCACCAGGAGGGAGGGAGATATTTGTAAAGGAAGGAAGCTGCAGGAGAGCATGAAGGAAAGGAAAGGAGGAGCCAAGGAGCAGTTGCCTTGAACACGGAGGAGTGTCTGTTCACTGTCAATATCGCTCTTGCTCGGCGCCCTGTGCGATGGATGTACTATTTGCCAGAGATAAGAAAGAACAACCGGAGCCTGTAAAGGCCAGAGTGACAGGTGAGCTTTTTGTATAAATGATTGGCTCTTCTTTTATATTTAGAGGTATGCTTTTTTCTGCTTATAAAAGTAATACTTGTAAATTCTTTGTGGAAAATCTGGAAAATAGCACATGGGAGAAAATGACCTATCATCCAGACACGTTCTCTGTGAAAATCGAGGTGCACTTTTATATATTATAACTCAGTTTCCACGTAGAGAGAGTTGTTCTATTTCCAGGAGAAAAGTCCTGGAAATGCTGCACTTGGCAGATATACAATGGGATTATTCTGCAAAATGTGGCCCATTCCAACTGTGTGCTATATGTGTGCAAATGTGCGCGTCTTGAATTAATTTCAAGATGGAGAAACAGGGATAAGCTCTCACTCCTGTACGTGATTTCCTCTCAGGTACCACGAGGGCGATTTTGTTGTGTACTACAGAGCCAGTAAAAGAGACGACAGGGAACCACCGCAGAAACATTCCTTCAGCAGGCTTTGTGTCTCGTTCATTTATTTCTCTGGCTTTCTCCTTCTCTTCTGTGGTGCCACTTTCCTGGTGCCATCTTGTTTAGACTCTACAGGCAGTGACTGGGTCTGAACTCTCGGGTCTGCAGCATGGGGCTTGCTCAGTATTCCAAGAACGAGTGGGTCAGCTCAGGCCCACGAGCAGATTCATCTTCGGAAAGATGGACTGGACGTTTTTCACAAGGAGAGGACAACAGTGAGCATTCTTTGTGAGGAAAGTCAGAATGGAGTTTTGCAACTGAGAAATCGCCTTGGAAATTGCAGAGTGCTCAATAAATGTTCTTTTTCTTATATCTATGGCATTAACTATATGCTCCAATTCACCTCTCCCTGCTCTGCCAACCTACTCCTCCTGCATCTTGGGTCTCTGTAAATAGGCTCCCCATTTATTATGTTCCCCGAGGTAAGAGACTTGGCTGGAATTTTTCTGAGCATTCCCTTCCCCTTTACCCCATATTTAGTCAAACTCTAAGTCCTATCAGTTCTGTGTCGTCAAAGTCTCTTTGATCCACAGTTTTTCTCTGTCCCACTGCTGCCACCCTGGTCTTCTTTCCCATCTTCCTGCCTCCCCTTGGCTCTTCCTCCTGTCCACACTTCACACTCCATCCAGCCAGAGACAAATTTTGAAACCTCCACATCTGAGCATATTTCATTGATACGAGATGTCCAGAAGAGGCAAGCTTTAGAGAAGAAAGTAGATTAGTGGTTGCCTGGGACTGGGGCTGGGAAATGGAGAGTGACTGTTAATGCGTCGGTACAGAGCTTCTTCTGGGCGTGATGCAAATGTTCTGGAATTAGATAGTGGTGGTAGTTGCACAACATTATATATACCAAAAAACCCTGAACTGTATACTTTAAAAAGGTGGATTTTATGTTATATGAGTTTTCTCAAAAAAAAAAAAAAATTCAGGAAAAGATATCTGATTCTATTTTCCCTGTTATAACTGGCAAAGGTGTCTCATTTTTCTGAGCATCAAATAAAAGCCCTTGAGATGTGTTCTTATTAACCTTTGTCGCTTGGCCTCTGCTTAACTCTCCAGCCTCAATGCTTATGATGTCCTAGCTTGAAATTACAGTAGAGTCTTACTAAACAGCTAATACATCTCCTGGTCTTTCAACTGATCTTTGCTCAGTTTGGGTTCCTCCAGAGATAAGAATGCAGGTGTAAGTAGTTTATTTGGGACTTGATCCCAAGAAACACTGGGAGGGAAGCTATTAAAAGGGTTATTGTCCAGACACTGACCACTGGGAGCCATCAGAGGTGAATCTGGGAATAGTGTAAAAATATCCTCACGTTGTCCCAGCTCAGGGAATTCCCTACCCAACAATGTGTGAGAGCTAATTCCAGGGGCATTAACTTTCCAAGGCAGGCAAAGCCCTCACGCAGAGAGCTGCAGGTATTTGCAGAAAGGAGTCTTCAGGGAGAGGTGAATGGCAAGAAGAGGTAGGCAGGGCACCAACAGCGTCTGCTACAGCACCCTATCTTTACAGCAGTGCTGTCAAATAGAAATATAATGTATGCCACGTGTGTAATTTTAAATTTTCTAATAGCCACATTCAAAAAAGTAAGAAAAAGATGGAATTAATTTTAATAGTATATTTTATTTAGCACACCAAATGTATCCAAAACATTATCAGTTTAACATGTAATCGATATTTTTAAAATTGCTAATGAAATATTTTGCATTTTTTTTCACACTTAGTCTTTGAAATCTGGTGTGTATTTTATGCTTATAGCACATCTCAGTTTGGACTGGCCACATTTTAAGTGTTCAGTCACCATATGGGGCTGGTGACTACCATGTTAGACAGCATAGCTCTAGAAAGTTCTTTCCTCATGCCTTTGTGAGGCAAATACCTACTTTCCCTCAAGACTCATCCGGGTCACATCCTCCAGGAAGCAGTCCTTACCCTCCTGTTTTTCCTCCATCCAACCTTAAGGTGAGGTCCTGTCCATGCGGCCCTCGACTAAGTCTGTTACATCACCTTTTCCGCAATGTATTTTGAATGTCTGTTGATTCCTCTCTCTGTCTCTCAAGGATGGTGAGCAACCTGAGGGCAGGGATGATACCTATTCATCTTGGTATCCTCAGTGCTAGCACAATGCCAGGTGTATTATACGCTTTCTGGAAATGACTGCTGAGTAAATGAATGGATGTGGTGAGTGATATGGGGGCTATGGCCTCAATTACTCTCCATGGCCATTTCTTCTAGACATGTTTAGACATGAAAACTAATCATTCTTTCTCTTAACAGGCAAGATTCCAACATGGCTGCAGGGAATCCTTCTTCGCAATGGGCCTGGGAGGCACACGGTGGGGGAGACTAGATACAACCATTGGTTTGATGGCCTAGCCTTGCTCCACAGCTTCACAATTAGAGATGGTAAGAGTGCTATATTAGTTTTCTGTTGCTGCTGTAATAAGCACAAATTTATTCTTTTACAGGTCTTGAGGTTGGGAGTCTGAAATGGGTTTCACTGGGTCAAAATCGAGGTGTTGGCAGGGCTGCATTCCTTCTGGAAGTTCTAGGAGATAATCCATTTTCTGCCTTATCTAGTTTCTGGAAGCTGCCTGCATACCTTGGCTTGCAGCTCCATCTCCACCGTCAAAGCCAACAATCAATCAATCAATCACTCTCTCTCTTTCTCTGTTTCCCTCTGTCTCTCTGTCTCTCTGTCTCTCTGTCTCTCTGTCTGTCTGTCTGTCTGTCTGTCTCTCTCTCTCTCTCTGCTTCTATCATCATATCTCTGATTCTAACCTTCCTGTTTCCCTCTTATAAGGACCTTTGTGATGACATTAGGCCCACCCAGATAATCCAGGATTATCTCTCTTCTCAAGATCCTTCATTTAATCCCATCTATAAAGTCTCTTCTTCCTTGTCAGGTACTATATTCACAGATTCCAGGGATTAGGATTTAGACATCTTGGGGAGGTGGTTATTCAGCCCACAATAAGCACAAATTTCCCTGGAAGGGTGACCAGGGTTCAACTTGCACAATAATATATATTCTCAATAAGGCAGGCAAGAGCAGGTGAAAGATTGAAGGCTTTAGAATCAATCACACATTGAATCAAAATAGAGTACAGAGCTGAAAAGAACAAGGGCAAAGTAGAGCCATGTCACTCAATCAATATGTTCAGTGGCTCTCCCTGAATGGACACCAATATATAGAGAAAATAGAAGGTGCCACAAATAAGGTAAAATTTGGAGTTTAGGCGACTGGCTCAAGAAGTGGATTATAAACTCTTTGCTGTTGGCATTTGAGCTGGTTTGTGTCACAACAGTTCTCAAAGAGGTCCAGAATGGATTGCATAAGGCTTTAGCAGACTCAGGGGTCACACGGTGGGCAAATTTGTGTCCAAGAACTTCAGCTTGGTGAAATTTTTCTTTAACCCCTGTGTTTTAGCATGGGCAAACTATGGTCACATCACCTCCCTTGGCCTCAGTTTTCTCATCAGTAAAAAGAGCTTAATCATCCTTCCTGAAGGGCAGTCATGATGATTAGCAGTATAGACATATAGCAAGGGCCTGACACCTGGTAGGTTCTCAGTAGATTAAAAACCGCCATCATCATCACTGGGTTTGAATACTAGCTGCACCATCCTAGCTAACATGCACCTAAGCTATGTGATCTTGGCCAAGTTACTGACCCTTTCTGTGTCTCCGTCTCCCATCTGTAAAATGGAGATATCAGTAGCATGTCTCATAGAATTGCTGTGGAGTTTAAAGGAATTAATGCCTGTAAAGCTTTCTGTGTCTGAAAAATAATATGTGCTCAATAAACATTAGCTATTATTTTTACATAACTATTAATTCTTTCAAACTGATCAGCAATTATTTTTTGAGTGTAGATTCTATGCCAGCAACTTGCTCAAACATTTAGGAATGGAGGTACCATATGTGAAAACCATGAGCTTTGAGTTTGCAAAAACTTACAGATTTTACTGAGACTCAGCTACAGAGTGGGTAGTTTAATATTTCCTGACAGCCATAAGTCTTAACAATTCTCTCCTTTTCTAAACAGAAGTCACCAGTGATTCCGTGGAGAATAAATGTTTTTCTGGTTGAGGTGTATAAAAGGTGGCTTCCTTTCCACAAGGCTTTGCTTCACTTGAGTTGCCAGGTCCTTCATGGTCCATTTCTTGTGCTCACATTAATGCTATATGGGAGATATTCTTGTCCCCTCTTAGCAGATGCATAAATGGAAACATTAGTGATAATGAGTAACTTATCCAAGGTCACTGAGGTAGGGCTGGGATCTCAACTCATGTTGTCTGGACAGTTTGCAGCAGTCACTCCCTATCTTCACCACAAAACACACACACACACACACACACACACACACACACACACAATCACTCACCAACTACCTGAGAAATGGTAGGTTGCTAAAGTAACCCCTCATTACTTAGCAAGTAGTGGCTCTGGCACCCTTCCATAGAGACCTCCAGGGATAAGGGAACCAACAAAGGGATGACTGAGCCATGGCTATCTTGCAGAAGTATGGCCACCAACCACCCAAATCCTCGAATAGGATAAATAGGCAAATGACCAAAGTTATTCTATGTTTTTTAGACTTTCTAAAGGCTTCTAGTAGGTTTTTGAACTAAAAATTCATTGTCAAAGGTAAGTAGCTATTTTGTATCCTTTTATGAGATGGTCAAGTGGGTGTGACCACAGGAGGAGACACAGAGAGGCTCAGGAAAACAATGGCTATTATACTTACAGGTCCTAGGGACAGGAGGCACAGCACATCATGCAAGGCCACATGGAAGAACACCAAGGTGGTCAGGAGGCAAAAGACAGGAGCAGAGGAAGCACTTAGGCCACAGCCTTTATTGGGGTTTCAAGGGAAAGGCAAGACAGGGCAGGATAAATGTCTTAGAACTGGCTTGTATAAATAATTTCAGTGGGCTTTGAGCTATAGTGGTGGTCTCTAGTTGCCTGGCACCTAGCCCTCCCATGATTAAGGCAGAGGATATTACCTCCTGAGGTGTATGGACCAGAGAGAGAAGATTTGGCTCTGGATTGGTTAGTTTGTATGTCAAAGACATGCTGAGTCCTTTGTTACTTCTAAGAATTGGCTAGTCCAGGGAGCAACAGTCTTTCCCCAGCTAGAAAGGTTTTTTACGATGTCAAAACATCATAATACACAGAAAAACACACACACACAATACAGTAGCATGAAAGACTCAATTCTATTCATAATCTGAAGGTGGCTGGAAAATGGGAAGTATGGAGACTACACCCAGTTACTCACTCTTCCCCTGTCCTGCTCTTGAACCTGGGCATGTGTTGGGAGTGCATGCCTTACTCTGCTTTGCAATGATCAATTTGCCATTCTTCAGCATAGGGTGGGAGACCCCAGAGTGCAGGGTCTCTTTTCAAATAGTTATATCTTCATCACCTAGTATGGGGCCTGGCCCAGAGGGGCACTTTGAAATTCTTTATGGAGCCAAAATGACACAAATGAGGTAAAGATTGTTTTGTTAGAAGGAAATAATACTTTCCCAACCCATCTCTTCAATACTCTCTACTGGAAGTACTTGCTGGCTACTGGCCTAAGTGCTTCATGCCCATCCACACCTCAGCCCTCACTATAGCTCCTGAGGTAGGTACCACTGTTACTATCTCAATTTTGCAGATGAGAATCTAAGGCCCAGAGAGGCCAAGGAACTTGTCCAAATGCCCAGCTAAGAAGTGGTGGTCAGATATAAACCCAACACTCTTTAAACCCAGAATCCCAAGTCCTAACCATTATGGAATTCTTCTTCCATTACCCAATCTTGCCAGCTACTGACTTTCCCCTGCCTCTCCAGCCCTATCCTCTCGAGGCTGCCAGATCGTTGGTGTTGGTGTGGCATATCCTAGCTTCATCTCTCTCCTCCTCTAGAACTCTCAGTGGCTGCCCATTGTCTAACAGTGGAGATATAAATCAAAAATTCTGAGTACTACTATACATGATTCAAGAGGGCAAGCAATGTTCTTGGATTTGAAGAGAACACAAAGCCCATATTTCTGAAAAGATGATTTGTGGACCTCTTGCATCAGAATCTGCAGGGATACTTATTAAAGCTACAAGTCCTGACACATATACATTTCACCTTCTCATCTCCCAGGGCTTGAGTGAATCAAAATCTTGAAGATTAGGAACAGAGCATCTGTGTTTCTCACAGATTTCCTAGGTGACCCTGAGCACACTGAGGTTTGGAAAAAACCTCCACTGTGGACCTCCACCCTGGCTGCCCAGTCCCACCCAAGACCAAAGCTCATCACGGTGCTGTGGGGGTGGGGTTCAGGCTTCTGTAATTTTTTTAAAGTACCAGATGATTGTAGTATACAGATAGCATGGAGAACCCAAAATAGTGCCACGCCAATAATACTTTGAAATAAGAAAGCAAAAAGACAGAAAAATGGCTTGTGGCCTTCAGCAGAGGCCAGAGAAGTTAATGCTTTAAAAAACTAACAAAGATTTGAACACAAGAGGCAGAGTGGAGAAGGGGAAGCTGGGTGAAAGATGTATAGGAGTGCTCTTTTCTATAAATTTAAAATGATTTTAAAATAAAATGTTTTTATAAAGCAGGCACAGAGATGTGTAAACCTAAGTTTCCCTTAGCAGTTTATTCGATAATTTTCTAAGAGGCAAAGTTGTTGTCCCATGAGGATTTGAACATGTGAATTCCAAGAGCCAGAGTCACCAGGATTTAGAGACAAAAGAGCTCTTGAATATTTAGCCTTTCCAAAGCTGACTTTCTTTAACTGTTAGAACTCCAAAGTAGCCTTTTGGGAAGTTTGCTTAAAAAAATTAAGAAATCTCTCTCCCTCTCTCTCTCTCTCTCTCTCTGCACACACACACACACACACACACACACACACACACACACACACACACACGTATATATATGAAAGTATATATATTTGTTTACTTATATATAACAAATATAATTTTTTACATACATAAGTATATGTGTGTGTGTGTATCCCCCTTTCCCCTCACCCCCAACCAGACCCAGTTCTAGAAGATTTCAGGCAGGAGTATGTTTACTTGTGTCCCTTTAGAAGGAATGTGGCTAATGGAACTCTCCCACAAGCAGAGCGGTAGGGGACGCATGGTGGCTACTTCTTTAATCTCAGCCTCAGAGTTGAGTGTCAGCCTTGAGTAATTCCAGAGACACATTTTCCTCTGGCCCCCAAGTGCTCTGGTGCTTTGGGGCTGGTTGTTTATAGGAAATGGCCGCCTGTCAACAACCAGCCTGGGCTGAGGGTTTACATTTCAAGTAAACAGAATTCATCATTTTAGGTAAAGCACTACAGGGCCCAAAGCACCTTAGCCAATGCCTGTGGGTGGTGATCCTCGGAGAGAGTAACCAGAAAAAGACAGGCCAGCTCAAGTGGAGGCCAGGGTAGCCCCAAAGCAGGTTATGTGTAGCATGTAGCTGAAGACCCGTGTGTGTGGCCTCACCAACTCCCAGGTGAGTATTCCTGCCTCTAAGATTTTATTGGACAATCCAGAATTTCAGCAGCCATCACTTATCAATGTATGGCAGTGGCCTAAACTTCTATATCTTCCTATTTCATTTAAAACTGCCAACCCTAGTTGAGGAAGACTGTATGATCCCCAACTTCCAACTGAGGAAACTGAGGTTCAATGAGATGAAGAGACACCCATAGTCACGAGGCTTAGATTGGGACTAACCCCAGATCCAAAGCCCTGCCCTCTCTGCCCACTGTATCTCAATAGCGTATGTAGCTTTTATTGAGCACCACATGCTAAGTGCTTAACAGGCCTTAAATGATCCTCACATCACAGCAGAGGGAATGAGGCTGCCTCTGACACAAGGCAAGTGCATGGCTGGTAGATGATGGAGCAAGGATTCAATAGCTCTTGCAGAGATAGAGCTCTTGCCTGTCCCAGTTACCATTATATCCCCTAGTAAAATCTCTGGAAAGGCTGAAATAGACATTAAAGCCCTGTAAAGGTGTCAGCCTGGGATGATTCTGTTTCTTCTCTTTCAGGTGAAGTCTATTACAGGAGTAAATACCTGAGAAGTGACACCTACAACGCCAATATCGAAGCAAACAGGATCGTGGTGTCAGAGTTTGGAACAATGGCCTATCCAGACCCCTGCAAAAATATATTTTCCAAGTAACTGTCCATTTTGAATCTGGTCATGCTTTTCGATATCCTTGATGGTCAAAACAACCAGCGTTTGCTTCTCTGACAGTTGTCTTTATGGTAGATGAAAACTTCTCATGACTGGCCTTTGCCCATATAGGCTATGCAATTCTTGATCACTGAAAGCAAGTGAGGCAAAGAGCACAATAGGGATTATTAGGTCTTCTCTCACATGGCTGGTGGGAGAGCAATTTCGAGTTATCTATCAAAATTACAAATGCACATTCCTTTCAGTCTAGAGATATACTAGTTTGTGTCCGAAACAACAAACATACAAGGTTATTTGTGGCTGCATTATTTGTTAGAATGAGGAACTGAAAATATCCCAAATGTTCAACAGAGGAGTAGGTAAATAAGTAACAGTAAAACTATACAAGAAAATACCAGGCAAAAGTAAAAAGGAAAGGGAAAGCTTTCTATGTACTGAATGGAAGGATTTCCAAGATATATTAAGTGAAAAAAAAAGCAAGGTATGTAAGAGTAAATAATATACTATATTTTACATACAAAAGCAGAAGGAAATCTAGATTTATTTTTGCTTGTATGTGCACGAAGAAACTCTCAAAGGATGCATAAGGAAGTGCGAAATCAACAAATGGGGGGGAAGAATAGGGGAAGATTTTTAATTGCATACATTTTAAATCATCTAGGCTATGATGCATGTGAATGTATTAAATATTTGATAATCAAATTGTTGGCCATGGAATCAGGCCTGCTGTCAGTATCTTCTTCCTGATATTTTTTAGAGGTAGAAGAGTTATGAAATGTGTTAGGGGTACACTGGCCCAGAAATGGAAGATTGCTTTTGCTTTTCCAGAACTGTTTTGAACTCACATTTGCAGATGGAGGAAGAGCTGGTGAGGAAATGTGGAGGGGGAGGGAATTAATTTAAAACCACCACCTGTGTGACATACTTGCTGTTACATTATTTGCCAGTAGATGGAGCACTGACCAATATGTGGATCCAGGATTTTTCTTCCAGCTTTGTTTGCCTTCTGATCAAATTAGTTATGACTTCTTAACTCAAAATTAGTTTGCTTTCCTTTTTTAAAAAAATCTCAGTTCCTGGGCAAATTTGAGATAACCAGTGTGATCTCACATTCTTACCCAAAGCAGGGAAGAGCTGCTTTAAATATTTTAGAACAACCCACCAGCACTTTCTGGCTCTAGTGTGGGAGACCTTTGGATTTTTGAGAGCCCAGAAGGGATCAGTTGGTGGCCGCGTTGTCCCAGCTGACTCACTCCTTAGCTGATTCAACATGGTGGTATCTTTGGGCAACTTGATATCTGAGTCCTCAAGATTCTTCAAGTGACCTATTGGGACTCAGTATTTTTTTCTTCCTCAATTGAAGGAGAACATTTAAAGTGGTAGGAAAACTAAAACCATCTCAAGCAGAACTTTCCAGCTGGGTGGACATAGCTATTGACCCCACTGATTTGCTTTCCTTTCCAGAGCTTTCTCCTACCTGTCCCACACCATCCCCGATTTCACAGACAACTGTCTGATTAACATCATGAAGTGTGGAGAAGACTTCTATGCAACCACGGAGACCAATTACTTCAGGAAAATCAACCCACAGACTCTGGAAACTCTGGAAAAGGTATCAGCAAATCTACAACCAGCATCACTTCCTGACTCAAGGCAGGGACCCCTTGGCCTGCAGGAACTCATGAGTGGAACCCCCTCCCCTAAAGCCACTGGCTCTGGGGTTTCTCCAGCATGCACTTATGCTAGAGTCCAAGCTCCCTTAGGGCTAGGACTATATATTTACATTTTGTGTCTGTATTCATTCCTAGGGCTACCATAACAAGTACTACAAACTAGGTGGCTTAAAACAACAAAAATTTACTCTCTCATGGTTCTGGGGGCTGGAAATCTGAAATCAAGGTGTCAGTAAGGCCATGCTCCCTCTGAAGGCTCCAGGGGAGGATCATCTCTTGCCTCCTCCAGCTTCTGGTAGTTGCCAGCAATTCTTGGTGTTTCTTGGCCGATAGATGGATGCATCACTCCAATCTCTTCTATTGATATAAATCACTGGATTAAGCCCTACCCTAATCCAGCATGACCTTATTTTAACTCGATACATCTACAAAGTACCTACTTGCAAATACAGGTACAAGGAGTTAGGATTTCAACATATCTTTCTGGAAGACACAATTCAACCCATAACAGAGTCCATAGTCCTTGGCACTGAATGGGAGCTCTGTGGGAGTCTGAATGGATGACTGGAACACCCAGGACTCCCAGTAGCCCTACCTTGTATTGACCTGAAGAGGGAGGCATTAGGCAGAGAGCAAGGGTACAAAATAAATGCCCAAGCAGATACCTTCCTGGGCAGATTCAAGTCAACACTTTTGTGAAAATCAATAGACTCACTTTCAATTTTCTCCACCTGGCTATTCAAAGCCTCAATGTCTTTGTAATACATTTTAACAGTCTGTTAAAAGGAGTGCTTTTCTTAGCTGTGAAATTATGTCCAGCTCCTTTTAAGCTAGGCAACATATGTCCAACTGATGTATGCATTCCACAAAGCTGCAGAGAGGAAACACTAGGGGAGAATTAAGCACTGCCTGACTTTTTGGCTGGAGGCTGAGCTATTCTAGGGGAGGAAGGGTGGACAGCTGGTTCCCCCGCCACAATTGTTCTAAGGTTGTGGCCTGTTCAGAGCAGGATCGTTATTAAGCTTGCTAGTTGAATTTTGCTTTGACCAAATGTTTTTGTAACCTCTCTGTTCTCAGAATAATCCTATGAGATAGGCCTGGAGATTTCTGCCTCTGTGGAATGCAAAAGGTGAGGGTTTAAATGACTTAAGCAGAAGGACCCAGAGCAGTGGCCACAATTAACACTGAAGCTGCCTCTCTGCACAAATCATTGCTCAGAGCTCTTTGCAGTGAGGCATCCTGTTTCCACTCTGAGGACCCCAGCAGGGCCAGGCAATAGGATCCAGAAAAACTGCCACAGAAACCACACAGCTCACTAAGCCCCCTGTAAATAATTTGCTGTAGGAGGCACCCCAGGAAGTTATATTAGGTTGCAAGAGTAAACATCCTCTTTAAAGGTGAAGTCTGCCTTATTTTAGATCAGGAGATATGCGAAAGTAGCCATCATCTCTCTGAACCTGGAATCCATCAGCTTTTCACAGGATTTTATCCTCTCCACTTTTCAAACCCAATTGCCTGTCATATTTTGCAGGTCGATTATCGCAAATATGTGGCTGTGAATGTGGCAACAGCGCACCCCCATTATGATGCAGCTGGAAATGTTCTCAATATTGGTACAGCCATTGTGGACAAGGGAAAGACAAAATACGTGCTCTTTAAGATCCCTGCTACAGTACCAGGTAGGTCATTCTGGGGATATAATGAAGCACAGACTTCAAGGGTGCTCCTTTGAAGAGTGCTGACTTTTGTTGATGATACAAAACTCAATCTGACGCTTTACTTCCTACATGATTCAGATGACATGAATTCACTTTTTTTCTTTAGGAGAAAAAAGGTATTACCTTGCTTCCTTTTGGAAGAAGTGAATCCCCTTACTATTCTAACCTCCTTTTCTTTAGCTTCCAGTTCATTAATTCATTAATTATCCATCCATCATCCATCATCCATCTATCCATCCATCCATCCATCCATCCACCCATCATCTACCCATGTATTTTCCCCTTCTTCCATCTTTCCTTCCTTCCAGTTATTTTTTCAGTCTTCTGACAAACCTTTGTATGTCAAGGCTCTGCCACCCACCCTCTTCCCAGCCCCCTGAAGCCAGATTCCCAAGGTTGTTCAGGGAGCTCAGCACTGCTGGGATCTACTCCAGATCCCCACCCTGTTCTCTGGGCCTTCTGGACCTTCTCCGCTTAGCGCTGGGATTCTGGAGAGAAGCCCAGGCCAGTTGTGATTATACGTTCCTGGCGGGGAGGAAGACAGGGCTCCCAGCCTTTACTTGTCCAGGACCTTCCTGGGAACCACACCAAGACCAGGCCTCCATTGGTGGCTAGAGACAGGGTGAACTATGCAGATGCTTGTCCTGACCACCTGGTTTAGGAAAACTGGTTTCTGTCTGTGATCCCTGCTGTTCCCTCTCCCCACAGTCCTGTAGAACCTCCTAAGCAAGTTACCAGGCTCTGTTGGCAGATGTGAGTGAGTCCCTGAGGTCGGAAGGTACAATGAGTATTCTTGTTAAATGAAACTCCTATTAATTAAGCCAATAAAAGAATTTAAGGTCTAGCTTGGAAACCTAGAATGTCAGACCTGGGGATGGTCTAGGCATTTAGATTTGCCACCTCATATTACAGAGGAGGACTATGAGGCCCAGGGGATCAGGTGACATGCCCGTGGTCACATAGCTTACAGGAGCCGCCAACATCATGCTTCCCTGGGATCACACCCATCTTCTGCCTGCCAGGCCAGGGTGCTTTTCATTACAGTTCGCTTTGTGCTTCATTTGTTTTGTTGGGAAAAGAACTAACCCAAAACCCACAGTCTCCTTCCCACCAGCCAGCTGTTCACAGTGTGCACAGGTGGCCACAAGGAAGGTAGGGAGCTTACAGATAACTCATTAGAAAGCAGCCCCAGGCCTGGGTGGGGAGGACTTTTGGCCAGTGGGTGACTCATCGTTGCAGAGAAATGAGAAAATCAAACATGTACTGAGCACCTTCTGTGTTTGGGCACAGGGTGAGGCCCTACTCCATGATTTCATTCTGTTCACTGCCTTCATGCTGTGAGTGTTATGACCCCTAACATAACAGAGGAAGTAGCCAGGCTAAGGGGCTATGCCTTCTTGGCTTAACCCTGTAACTTTGGCCATAATGATAGACCGTTCTACTAAGCCTCAGTTTCCCATCTATAAAATGGGAATCGTATAGTCAGCCTTCCTGGTTATAATACGTGTAAAAGCCCTTCATCACAACAGGTACTTAGTCTCATGCTCAGGTGTTTCAGAATAGACAATGCCAAGAGAAATTCGTGGAAACCCTGTGAAATACATGCCTGTATTAGAAAAACTCCAGTGTTCCCTTCTCTGCTTCTCTCCATGTGTCTCCTTCACTTTCATGCTACTACCAGACTCACAACACTTCTCACACTAGCTGGGGAGTGGCGTGGGGATTCCCCACACCAAGCAATTCTCTGCAACACCAACTGGTGTGCTATAATTTAACTCAATACGAGGGCTATCTACTTGATAGTGTCAGACCCTGCAGGTTAAGGGCTCAGTCCCACAAGACTGACCCCACTTCAGGCACTAATTGCAAGTAGTAGGTCCCCAGGTTACCACAACTTCATCTGACTTGGCTACAAATTGGGGGTTTCCACAACCACTACCTTGGATTTGATTAATTTGCTAGAGTGGCTCACAGAACTCAGAGAAACAGTTGTTTTTACCAGTTTATTCAAGGATATGATAAAGGACACAGATGAACAGCCAGATGAAAAGCTATACAGGGCGAGGTCTGTCCCATGGAGTTGGGGTGCATCACCCTTCCGGTATGGTGGATGTGTTTGCCCACCTGTAAGCTCTCTGGACCTCATTCTATTGGGAGTTTATGGAGGCTTTCTCACGTAGGCACCATCAATTATTAACTCCATTTTCAGTCCCTCTCCCCACTCTGGAGGATGGGGGGTATGGCTGAAAATTCCAATCTTGCAATCATGACTTGGTCTTCTTGTGATCAGCCCCCATCCAAGAGCCCATCCAGAGTTACCTCATTAGAACGAAAGATGTTCCTAGTGCTCTTATCACTTAGGAGTTTACAAAAGTCTTAGGAGCCCCACGTCAGGGACAGAGTCGAAGATCAAATATTAGAACCAGAGATGCTCCTAGTTGAATAGTTGCAACAGAGACTACATGTCTGCAAAGCCTCAAATATTTACTCTTGGACCTTTTACCAAAAAGCTTTGTCAGCTCCTGCTCTGGAGCAATGCTTCTCAAACTAACATGCATACGATCATCTGGGGATCTTGATGAAATGTGGCATTTGACTCTGTGTGCAGGCTGGGGTCTGAGGTTCTGCATTTCTAGCAAGTGCCCGGTTGATGGGCCACATTGTAATTTCTTAAGTGATAGGAGTAAAATTACAAAGGTTTTGGGAGCTCTATGCCAGGAATTGGGGCAGAAGCCAATGTATATTTTTTCTATTAACAATGTCAAATGATGGTCCTTAGCAAAACATCAAAGCATAACCCTGGGAAGCTGGCCCATCACCTGGGCTCTTGATAGAAATGCAGAACCTCAGGCCCCAGCCCCACAGACTTCACATTTTATCATCATCCCAAGATGATCCGTATGCACCTTTAAGTTTGAGGAGCGTTGTTCCAGACAGCGGTCAACAAACTTTTTCTGTAAAGGGTCCAAGCGTAAATATTTGAGGCTTTGCAGACATGTGGACTTTGTTGCAAATTTTCAACAGTGCTGATGTAGCTTGAAAGCAAAAGCAGCGATGGACTATACATAAAGAAGGGATCATGGCTATGTTCCAAATAAACCTTTAAACAAAAGCTGGTGAAGGCCGGGTTAGCCCCTGGGCTGTGGTTGTGGACCCCTGGCCCAGAGACCTGACTCTGTGATTCCATGTTTTCAGATTATAGAACCAGGTCTCACAAAGGGGGTAGACCTGAGCAGAAGCAGTCAGCTTCTGCCCCTGTGTCAGCCAGGCAGCGGCCCCTTCATCTGGTTTACTTGTCTGCTCTTATTCAAAGTTTCTTCTTAGTGACCGGGTCAGTTTAAGAGGCTCAGCTGCAGGCAATGGTGGCATGGTGCGGGGGAGCCATGGTCTGGGGGAGGCCCTATGCTGTGCCTGAGCCTTGCTTTTTTTCAGAGGACAAGATGAAGGGAAAGAGCCCCTTGAAGCGCACGGAGGTGTTCTGCTCCATTGCCTCCCGCTCTCTCCTCTCCCCAAGCTATTACCACAGCTTTGGGATCACCGAGAACTACATCGTTTTTCTTGAGCAGCCTTTCACTATGGATATTCTCAAGATGGCGACTGCATATATCAGGGGAACGAGCTGGGCTTCCTGCCTGGCCTTCCACAAGGAAGAAAAGGTAAGGCCTGGCTGGGACCACCAGCCCTACTGGGCCTGCAGAACCCCTACATGAGGACAGCCAGAGCGAGGTGTCCCCAGAAGCAGAAATGGAGGTTAGCATGGAGGAGGTTTCTTAGGGAAGGGGGAAGTGAGCTACCATGCAGTCTCCCAGAGGCATCAGCCAACCTTTCAGAGAGTTCTGAAGCTGGGATTGTCCTTCAGAGTGGTCCCAAGTTAGAGCAAGGGAGCCCTGGCCTTTATGCACCCACATCAATAAGTCATTAGAGTAGACCGTTCCCAAAGGAGGTATGACTTTGGACAAGGTGCCCTCATCAGCCAAGGCAGTCCCCACTCACCCAGCAGCAAAGGGGCTGCTCTTCATCCTAACCAACATTTGGACTCCTTCAGCCTCCACCATCCACTGACAAGGCCCTTTCAGCATCCCTGTAGCTACTGTGTAATGCCAGGGAGGGGATGCCATAGATTATTCAGACGTCATAATGATAAGTGTTCCACCAGATGGTATAACAGAAACATTTTCAAGGTAGGTACACCCAGGTGCTCAAAGTATGTATGTATGTGTGTGTGTCCCCATGTATATATAATGTCTATATGTATGTATACTCATGCGTGTATATGTATCAATATGTGTATGAATGTAAGTATGCATGTATGTGTGAATGTATGTATTTATTTGCTGTTTTGCTTGTGAAAAATATCAAATAATTCTCTGTGTCATCTATTTAAATAATACACAAGTATAGAAAGCAATATGTCAAGTCCTCTTCCCACCTCTCTGTCCCCTCTCTCACCCCTCCTATCTCACTCCTCGCTCCAGAGGGAATAATCACTATCCATTCGATACCCTTCCATTCCTCTTTTTATGCACCATGTGTAATTTTATGTACATATACAAATATATGTCCTGTTGGTGGCCACCTCTTTAAGGCCTATCTTCTCAGGGAGGAAAGTGAGGTGTTTGAGGGAACAAAGGGGTTAGGTAAGGTCCCTCCTCTGCTCAGACCTTGCAGTTATTTCCCTTCTTCCTTGGAATAAGATCCTCACTCATGACCTATAAATCCTCACACGCCCTCATCACAACCACTGGCTCCCTGCTCACTCTACCTCCTCCTATATTTCCTGTATCTCCAACCAGCCAAACATGTTCCTGCCTCAGTGCCTCTACATTTTCTGTCCCCTAGAATGTTCTTCCCCCAGATGGCTTCCTCCCTTAATTAATCTAGGTATCAGCTAAGGTGCCCTGATCCCGAGGCCTTCAGATCCTGCCCCAGGCTTTCTGTATCCCCTGCTCTGCTTCATTTTTCTCAGTAGCACTCATCAACCTTCACACATTACATATTTGATTATTGGCTGTTGGCCTCACCCCCACTGGAATATAATCTCCAGGAGAGCAGGGGCTTGATTTTATTTGTCTCTCTAGTTCCTGAGAAAGTGTCTGACGTGTCATAGGCCCTCTATAAATGTTTGTGGAATGAATGAGTGGAACACAGGTGTAGCAGGGAAGCCAGCTGAAGTGAGGTTTGCTTCACAGCCAATTCCCTGAACACACAGAGGGGCATCCCACTAGCAAGAGCTACAGGGACCTCTAGGCCTCCGATCTGAGGCCCCTGGGGATTCTCTGGCCTTGGGGAGTCCCATGGGGAGAAGACAGAGCCCCCGATGGCAGGGCAGAGAGCCCTGGGAAGGGCTTTGGAATGCATTTCAAGAACTTTCTGAAAATCCCTGTGGCTGACAGGGATTGAGATCCTGGGGAAGAAAAGGGCCTAAAGTAATCACCCCGCTACTCACCTCCCTATACTGACCCCCACCACCGCACTATCAAAGTCTTCCTCCTCTGTGCCCCTTTAACATTCAGAGCTTGATTTCAGGGGAAGGTAAGAAAGAAGCAAACAAGCAGGAAAGAGGTGATGAAAGAACAGCCTGGAGTAGTCTGTCCCGCCCTACCTTTCAGATGGAGGGTGGTTGGGCCAAAGCTGCCAAATGATAGAAACACCCCCCTCCATTTGTATTAGGCAATTGGGGCTGCAGATATGGCTAATTACCACCCAGAGTGATACTGCCTGTGACGCCCAAAGTGTGTGCAGAGGCTAATGAGCTGATACCCACGTGGGCTCCTTAACTAGAACCAGGTCACTCAGCCCTCCAGGGCAGGGGCGTTGCTGTGACAACTGCATCCTGGTAGTAGGCTCTGAAGTGGAGGCTGGAGAAGGGACCCAAAAGGATAAGTGTGATTTTAGTGTTTTAGGGGCGCTGGCTGTGGATGGAGCCCAGGGAGGCCTGGCAGTCTGGTACCTGGTCAGGTCTCCCCAGCTTGGCTATTTCCAGGAAGCTGACATGTTGCCACCCACCTGGAATCACAATCAAGTGAAGGAGGGGAACCAGGAGCGGAAAGAGGCGCCCCCTGGAGCCTCTCCTAAACGCTGTCCTCTTGGTGATGTAGGAGCCCTGGCCCCTAAACTTCCTTCCTGTCTATCAGAAAGAGGTGATCACGAAATGTAACAACTGACAGTCCCCATTTACTCAGTGCCTCTGCATGGCTGGCACTCTGGAGGTGGAACACAGATGGTTGGAAGGGGGAAGGGACACTCCAGGGGCATGAGCTAGTACATGGCAGTGCTGGTACTTGTCCCATACCTGAAGCCACAGCACTGAGCCAGTGGAGAGAGAGCTGACCCCTGGATGTGCATCTTCTTTCAGACTTACATTCATATTATCGACCAAAGGACTGGGAAGCCCGTGCCCACCAAGTTTTACACAGACCCAATGGTGGTCTTTCATCATGTCAATGCCTACGAAGAGGACAGCTGCCTTCTATTTGATGTCATTGCCTATGAGGACAGCAGCCTCTACGAGAGTTTCTACTTGGCCAACCTGAACCAAGACATTAAAGAGAGCTTCAAGTTCACCTCTGTCCCTACCCTCAGGAGGTTCGCTGTGCCCCTCTGCACAGACAAGGTAAAGGCTTAAAGGAAGACCCATTTTATTCTTTGGGAGATGTGAGCCCAGGTAGGAAGTTACTTTGGCCCTGATTTGATTGATATTGAAATCCAAAATGAGCTGTTCTTAAAGAGAATGTTTTCATTATTTCCCCAGAAGTGGTGGATAGTCATAGTAGAAACTTTAGAAAGTACAGATTAAGTAAAAGGGGAAAAAATCCCCCATAAACTCCATTGTGGATATATCCCCCCAGGTATCTCTCTCTATTAGATAGATAGGTAGATAGATAGATTAGATAGATGATAGATAGATGGATAGTTGATAGATATACATACATGTTGATAGATATGTACATATTGTACATATATAATTGATACATGTATACAGTACATGTAGATAGTATGACATACATATATATGTGTATATATATATATATATATATATATACACATATATAGTCATTTATGTCTGACTCCTTTCACTCAGCATAAGGTTTTCAAGGTTCGTCTGTGCTGTAGCATGACGTAGTATTTCATCCCTTTTCATGGCTGAATGTGTACATACTCTTTTGTGTACTGCTTTTTTCACCTATTTACATATCTAAACATCTCTCCATAACATTAAATGTTTGTCTACAACATCATTTTGATATTTCCTGACAGTACTCATGGCAGGGAGTCAACACCATTAGTTTACCCAGTGCCCTGCTGTGGAATAGTCCTGTTCTTGCATTAGAAATGACCACTAGGTCAGACGTTATCTTCAATTAGGATGATGCTGCCAGGGCCCTGGGCTTGGTTTTGGAGGCTACAGAGGCTTCTGGCTCCAAAACTCACTGACTTCATGGGCTAATTAATTTAAATGAAACCAAATTCAATTCAATTCAATTTTGATGGCTCATATTTACTAAATGCACTCTACATGCCAGATACTTTGCTAAGCTTTTTATTTTCCTTACCTCACTTCATGATCCAAACAACCTATGGGAGAGGTCTTCATATTAGCCTCATTTTACAAATGGAGAACCTGAGCCTCAGAGAGGTTAGAGAATGTTCCCAATGTCACAAAGCCCAGAATGGCAGAATCAAGAGTGGCATCTGCACCAGCCTGTCTCTAAACCCATCCTTGTAGCTGGTAAGAGGTATAACTCTGCTGTTCTCCCCAGCAGGCCTAACTCCTAGAAAGAACCCCAGATGAGTCATACTGACACTTCTCAGGGCTCTGCAGGCCTAGGGAATAGAGGGCACTCCCACAGTGCCCAGGAGGCCTTCTCCAACTCTCACAGCTGGGCTTCTCCATGCCGGGGTTCAGGCATCTCCCAACCAGTGACTGGGGCCTACATTTAAACACCAGGTTTGTTTGTTCCTGTCTCTCCAGCACATCCCCATCTGAAGTCATCTGTGTGTCTCTATCATGGTCTTTACCATATTTCCTATCACCTCTATTTAACATTTACAAGGTCACATTTTTGTTTAAATCAACTCACTCAAGAAAGGAAACATATCACTATACAATAGAAAGCCAGCCTTGCTTGCTCCAAGTAAAAGGCAAGCATAAGAATAAAAAATGCAAATAAAGCAGAGGTCTTAAGCTCTGGCCAGATACTCCTGCTTGCTAAGACTTAATCTCTCTGTTAATAAGAAAATTGTAAAAGTATTAGTTGTTAAAGACATAGTGGCACCTAACTGAGACTCTCTCCTTGACCCAGTCAGAAAGATCTGAAGAGAAAAAGGAATTAACTTTCTCTCCAGGTGATTCAGGGCTATTGAATAAGTGGCTATTCCTCACATGAGCATCACATGTGCCACCAGCCTTTGCAGCCCTTGCTTTGGGCAGTGCAGGGCCTTTGACCTCATGTTCTGGTTTCAGGAAGCAATGGGGGTCACAAAACACACAGGTGGCAAATCCTTAGGCCCAGCCCCCGCCTCATGCTGACCTCAGCCAGGGGATGATAACACAGAGAGGAAATGCGCCCTCCCACTGCCCACACATCATAGGAGTTTATAACCTTTTATCATGCTCAGAAATGGTCTGCTTCCTTGGAACCAAGCTAAGAAGTTTAGCATGCACATTTTAAAAAGGCTCTGTATGAGCCATCTGAGTCTTTGAAACTAGCAACGAAGAGTGAGCCCTGGGAAAGGTAGCTCTGGCCACGCTTTTTAATTGCTATTTATTGTCCCTTAAAATTGTCTTCTTGCTTCACTTTCAAGTTGCCCCGCCTGCATACTGAAGTCAGAAAGTCAAGCAGGCGGACATGGCCTATATGCCCAGATCCGGCAGCTCTAATTTCGTCCTATCCAAAGGCTTATAAGGGAAGAACCGCTGGAGATGCCACCCTTTCTAAAATCATTTTTAGCCTGGGGCCTTTGAACATCCCTGTCCCTTGGCCTGCAACCCTGTTCTCTTCCCATCAGACCACTACTTCAGTCCTGGCTGCAGGAAGACTTACCTGGGGGCTCTGAGATCATGCCTGCTGGGCCTCAGCCCAGACCAGTGAAGGCAGAACCTTGGGGTGAGACCCAGTGTGGACATGGTCTCAGAGCCCTCAGCAAATTCTAATTCACATCCAGGGAGCAAATTCCCGCTCATCCTTCAGGTCTCAATGTTACTACTCCCCCAGATGAGTTCATATACACTAATGGCACCTGCAGCTTTTTGCCCAACATTTATCTCAAGTATAAGGAGCTTCTTCAGTCACCTCTTCCTGTTGAAGCTCTGAGAGGGAGGGCCAGGACTCTGTATCTTGTCAGCATTTTATCCCCTGCACCCATCATAGTGTCTGGTACTCAGAGACTCCTCATTAAGCTCTTAAATACTTTCAGTGAATGAATGAATGAATGATGAATAAATGAAAACATAAAACAAAGTCTCTAAAAAGATACAAGGTCTTCCTTTAGCATTGGAATATTTCCTAAGTGGAAAGTGTTTTCCATGTAGAGCAAAAATGAAATGTATTCAAAAGTCTGGGACCTCGTAGCTACCCCAGATTCTCTTGTGTTCTGGCCAGCTGGGGTCAAAGGAAGGAGGGGCCTCTTGGCACCCTCAGCCTGTTTATGTAGGGTGGCGCAGGGGTTGTCAAAGGTAGGGCTGGGCTGGGAGGGGTGTGGGCATGTGCAGACAGTCCTGCCAGTGCCCTGCCCTTGTCCTGCAGGTGGGTTCATAAGCACTGACTCCCCTCTTGACAGCCATTTACACGTAGGAGGCCATCATGGGAGGGGGGTATGAGGTAATATGCATGTTGGACCTAGAAAAGGTAGCTTCAACTCCCAGCTCGGTAGTTTTGGTTTTTATCTTGTCTCCAAATGCAAAAATGACTCAGTATTATAAGAGCAGCCACCATGAGAGCTCATATGTGTCAGGCCCTATGTTAGATGCCTTTTCTGCTCTTAGACCCTGGCAGTAGGGGCCCTTGCTCTGGTCTTGGCACTTTGGGGGCCCTGATCTGGACTTTCTCCAACTGTATCCCTTCTCCACAGAGTGAGGGGTCCCTTCTTCACAAGGCGATGGGGTCATGCCCACCCAGAGAAGCACCCTCCCCAATCCCAGCCATGAACCAGCTACCTGGAATGACTGAATTCCCTGCCTAAATAGCCCCAAGCCTGCTTGCAGCACCTGCCCCTGTCCTCTTCAGGGCCTGTGAGGTAGCCAGGGCTGGCTGTTAGCTTGGTTGTGTTGACTGAGCTATGGTATCCATGTAGTGGGACGGAAAGGGGCAGGGACAGGGAGCCCAGACCCAGAGGCTGGCCCTCATTCTGCCCCCCCTATTCCAGCCAAGGGGTCCTAGAATTCTAAATTCATACTCTTCCTTCCAGACCAGCAATGTGCAAGAGAACCTGCTACGATGATGAAACACCCTCTCTCTGTCCTTCCAATATAAAAGCCACTAGCCACAAGTGCTATTGCAATATGGCTAGTGAGACTGAGGACCTGAATTTTAAATTTTACTTAATTTTAATTTAAAATTAAATTTAAATAGCCACATGTGGCTAGTGGTTGCTGTATTAGACAGTGCGGTTCCACAGCTTTATGAAGGTCTGTATGTCAGGGTAAGGGAGAGAAAGGTATTTTACTTAACAGTTTGCTATATTTAGACCTAGGTTTGGTGGGTCTCCACTCTTATCCAGAGTCCTGGAAATTTTTAGGAACAGTTAAATACTTCACAAGCTTCTCACCTAGTCCACATGACAGCCCCCTGAGTGATTTATTATTTCTGTGACTACAGATGAGAAAGTCACTTGCCCAATATTGCAGAATTATCAGGATTTGAATGCATGTCTACCTACTAACTAACTACAATGGGTCTGGCACTAAACCAGGTGTTTTCATAACCATTATTAAATTTAATCCTAACCACAATCCTCAGATGCAGGTTAAAGCAACCTCGCTTATTATACTCACCATCCATCCAGAAGTTATGAACTGCCTCCGTTTTACAAACAAGGAACTGGGCTCAGGGAGCCTGAACAAGTTTACAGAGAAAGCTGTAGAGTCAGATTTCACGCCCAGGGCAGCTAACTCCAAAACCAGGTTTTAGGGGGATTACTGAGATTATCGCTTCTCATGGAAGTTCCCTTGAGTTTAGGGATTTCAAAACAAGCCTGGAAGATTTTATTAAATTCTGGCTGGAAAGCAATTTCTTCCCAAAGCCGGCGAGCATGGTGGCCACTGAAAGCAGTCGAGTCATGTTCATAACTGCAGTGTCTGTGGAAAAATTCAGTTTATCCTTCAACCAGTCTGACCAGTTTCAGGCTAGAGTTATAAGACATCTCTGCAGATCGACTTCCTAAGAATCAAGCCCAGGACATGCACAAGAGGCCTGTTGCTGTCATGTGACTAGCAAGGCACCAGGAAGGGCCTCACGCCAATCTGTGGTGCTGGGCACGTGGAGGCAGTCAGAGTTTCTGGTTATAAGACACCGGAGATGTACCAGGCACTGGGTGACTTTTCCATGCACCTCATCTCCTTTAATTCATACAACCACCTTGCAGAACACATGTTTCGCTCCTTAACAGTTAAAATCTTGCTGAGTCATGCATTCACTCATTTATTCAGCAGTTACTTTGTGGGAGCTATGTGCCATGCACTGAACAAAAAACTGGACCCTGTCCTTATAGGGAAAGACAAACATAAAAGAAGGAAGCCTTCCATAAAGGAGATAATTACAGCTTGGGACAAATACCTTGGAGACTCTGCAGACTGAGTTGTTAGGGAAGGGGTTGTTTGAGTTGAGACCTGCAGGATAGGAATGGGCCACCTCAGGGCCTTTACACCTGCTTTGTCCTCCACTTGCAATGCTCTTGCTTCTGAGCAGGAGAATCGCCACATGAGCGTCTAGGCCCAGGCCCCGCTTCTCTCTTGACCTTGGACAAGCCACTTTCCTTCTTTGGGCATCAGTTTCCTCTTCTGTAAATTGAGGGATTGAACTAAAATCTCGAAGGGCCCCTAACGTTCAACAGCTAACATGTAGTAAATTTTCTCCCCTTCCCAGCAAAAAGCAGCTATTGTTCAAATAGTCTGTTTTAATTATTAAAGCCCATTTTGGAAAATTTGGAAAGTAGACAGAAGTTTAAATGATAAGTCAGCCATAACAATAATTCTCTCCCATAAACTCCATGAAGGTGGAGACTTGTGGTCTTGTTTCTCATTCTCTGATCAGCGCCTAATTTCAACTCATCCTCAGTAGTAGTGGCAGTAATGTAGCAGCAGCAGCAATACAACAATGTTATATTATCAACAGCAATTAACATTTGTCTAGCCCTTCCTGCTAACCAGGTCTTCTTGTAAGTCATTTGCATAGATTATTTTATTTAATCTGCACAATAATTCAGAGACACATACAATACATATAGTATACCTCATTATACAGATGAGGACTCTGAACCTCAGAGATGCTAAGTAACTTGCTCAGGGTCTTACAGATAGTATGTGAGGAAATAGGGAGTAGTCGTAGATGCTCAGTAAATATTTAATCAATTGTGTTAAATCCCTAGGTTATAATGATGGTGGTAAGATACTGAACAGAGCAAAGTCTGATTGTAATTTGAGACCAAGGAATGTTTTTGATATTTTTCTCCCAAGTAACTTTTATTGAATATTTGTTTTCTTTTTAGCAGTGATACATTCTCTTAGGAAAAATACTGAAGATACAGATAAGCACAGAAAAAGAAATTAAAGTCCCCATGATGCCCCCACTCACTATACTGTTAATATTTGGTATATTTCTTCCAGGTTCTTTTTAATGTAAATTTTTTTAACCTGGTTCAGCTCTGACTGCATATGCAATAAACTCTACTGCTTTTTTCTCTCAGTATTCTATCATGAGCATTTCCCATGTTATTATGAACTCTTTATAAACATCCTTTTAATGACTGATGCAGACTTTTACAGGTGAATCATCCAGTATTTAAAAAGCGAGAACTTATAAGTATGTTAATTTCACCTGTGAGAGATAAAGTGGCCCAGAGGAGGAAAAAAGCCATGGTTTTATGGGCCCCAATCCTACCACCTATCAGCTATGCAATCTTGGGAGTGTCACTTCAAATCGCCAATCCTCATTTTTAACGTGGAAGTCCAATAGTATAATAGCTGCTTTCTGTGAGTAATGTGAGGCCAGAGCATTTTTTAAAGGTACACAGTAAAACAGATGTTTGTTCTGCATAACAAGTTTTCTTTTTTTTTTTGGAAAACTGATTCTTTCAGAATGCAGAAGTGGGTTCAAATTTAATCAAACTAGCATCTACAACAGCAAGAGCCCTGAAGGAAAATGATGACCAAGTCTACTGCCAGCCAGAGTTGCTTTATGAAGGTAAATGCATCCTCTCACCCTATGTTTAGGGAAGGGCAGGATTTCATGAAGATACCCGGGCCTCTATGTAATACCTCCTTCCGATTCAGAGGAGCTATGCTTGGATGAGATACAAAGAGGAAGGCTCTTGGGACACCTCAATGAAAAGCATTTGGGGACAGTTGTCTTTCACATACCTTCAGACACCTCAAAGGAAGGCCTTGACCTACCAGATGGCAGTAGCACCCCCACCCTGAATTGGAACAGCTAAAAACACATCCAGACATTGCTGCGGGGGGCACCATCTCCCTGACTGAGAACCACTGCTCTGGAATATAATAAGCCCAAGGGGTAGGGACCATGTTTCTGTGCTCAGTTTGTTTCAGTCTGGCTTAGCCAGGTCTGAGCTCAGCACTTAAGTGTGAAATGAACAGGCTTGCCCAGGACACTCAAAGAGAAGCAGGGTGTGGCTCTGAACTCAGAGTTTTGCTCCTCACGTTCATCGCCCCATGCTAGGTTCAGGCATCTGGAACGGTATAGTCCTGGAGACTTCCCTAGGATGGCCTCAGATTTGCCCACTAAGAACCATTCCTGTAAACAGCATCCTGTGGTTTCTGTAACCAGTTCTGTGTGGCATCACAGCCTCTTGGAATCTTTAGAAGTGAAAATATAGATCTTGTTCCTGATTAAGGCATCAAGTTCCATTTCCTCTCATTCGCCACGTGTGGGCAGAGGGAGACTTAAAACATTATAGTCTTTTCGTTTCTGAGAATACCTGTTTATTGTAGCAGTCTTGGGCAATATTGAAAAGTATTACCATAGACAAATCCCTGCACCCATAACAACTCTTGGAAATACCCATCCAGTCTTTTCTATTGTGTGTGGATTGCTTAGCATATGCCAGGCCCTCTTCTAGGGGCTGCTCAGACATGCTCGCCTTCCACTCTGGCAGTGTCATCCTGTTATCATTCACATTAGATGAGTTCATATATATGAAGGGCTTAGCTTAGGGCCTGGCCCATAGTGAGAGTCCAGCAAAATTTAGCCATTATTAGAACAACTCTAACAGACAGGTACTGGCACGTATTATTCTTGTTTTAGAACCGAGGTCAGCAAAGCTGAGAATTCAGTAACTTGCCCCAAAATAGGCAGCAAAGCCAGAATCTGAATCCAGGTTTCTCTAACTTGAAAACTCTCAACCTTTGCATTTATACTTTTACCAAATGTGTACCATACCATCTATAAAGTTCTGCAATGGCCTTTTCCACTTAATGAATATAGCATGAGAATTTTCCCACATCCTGAAGATTCTTCAAAAATGTGGCTTTAATAGCCATGCTGGCATGAATCTTACTTTACATAACCAAACGCCTATGGATGGCCATTTACAGGATAAGGGAACAGGTTGGGGGTCTCAGGTTTGAGAGGCCCAGGAGTGTCATGGAGAGTCTCAGGTCTACTTTGGGACCAACCGTGGGTATTCGTTTCAGATTTAAGTATGTGGGTGGGCACTCCTCATGTTCATCTTGATCTGTCTCTTGGAAGTTTCACGATTACTCACCTATTAAATTAGGTATCTTCCCATCTCAATAATCTATTCCCCCTCACTCCTCACTGAGCCTGATAATCATTTATGCTTCGGGTTCTTCTCATGAGGCCTTTATGTGGCAGATGTGTCCATCCCTGCTTCCTCTTT
Source organism: Eidolon dupreanum (assembly GCA_028627145.1). NCBI lineage: Eukaryota > Metazoa > Chordata > Mammalia > Chiroptera > Pteropodidae > Eidolon > Eidolon dupreanum. The sequence continues at coordinate 109,120,336 of CM053508.1, read as the reverse complement.
CCTTGGACATTATATTTTCACCAGCAGTTGGCTCCAACTACTTGGCATATTTCATAGGAGGGAGACTTTCAATTTTGTTTTTAGACTTAGAAATTTAATTTGATATAACAGGTATATACAAGTATATATGCATTTACATGAACAAAATTTTAAGGTTTTTTGGATTATAAAATAAATATAATGAAAATTTCACACAATAAGAAACTTAGAATGTACAATATAAACTATAAACTATAAGGAAGTTATCACCCTAGCATGCTTCTAAACTTTTTCATTTTTAACATAGTGGAGGTAATTTTATAATCAGCCTTTTACATTTAATCTTATGATATGGACACTTTTCCATGTTATTAAAATTCTTTGTAAATATTTTTACATAATGCTATTAAATGAATTCACAGATTTAACTATTTCCTATTGACACTCCTTTCCATGGATTCAGAAGTTTCTTTTCACACCCACACACTCATGTGTGTACACACGAGTACTTTTTTTAAGAGCTTTAAAAAATTGCAGTAGCCTCTGATTTTAATCATGCAATTATTTTTGATTTCTATCTTGGATAATTAAAGATGTTTATATGCTTAAAAACCAGGTCTGTCTTACCTTGCTCCTGAATCTTCTAATGGAGCTGGGGTAATTATCAGAGATTCCCTCCCCTTGCCCTATGACCACCCTGATCTAATCCAGGTCCTGAATCAAGTTCAGGGATCCTGATCTGGGAGCTGTTTTAGTGGACAGAATGCCCAGCCTGGCATGAAGGGCTTGAGCCCTCAGTGATGGGGACTTCATCAGCTGTTATTCTTTCTAGGCTTAGAGCTGCCTCGGATCAATTATGCTCACAACGGGAAGCGATATCGATATGTCTTTGCTGCTAAAGTTGAATGGAGTCCCATCCCAACCAAGGTATTGATCCTTGTGGGATCACAGTCTACAATAATCGTGTCTGTTTGCAAAGCTGAATTCTCAGGTTCTCAGACTGGGTGACAGGAGGGAGGGCAGGAGGGAGTTCCCCTGGGGCTCAGGAGATAGGTCAGAGAGTAAGGTCAGTTTGGGACAAAATACATCTGAAACAATGATGAGCCATGTAGGAGAGGGTGCTGTACCCAGTGGGCTGAAGCTCAAGAAGAGAGATGATGGCTGGAGCTTATCCATTGATTTATTTCATACATGATTATTGAGTAGTAACGATGTGCTGCAAGGTGGTAGGCACCAAGGATAAGGAAGTGAACAGGGGGATCCTATCCCTTGCCCTTAAGGAACTCGGCCTTTCAAGCCACGAACATACAGCTGAAACTTGGGGGGTTCATTTTTTTAAAACTACTAACTGTGGAATGCTTGCTGTATCCCAGGGACTATGCTAAGTGCTATACAGACATCACTTTTCCTTAAAAGCTTCATTTTTTTTTAACAATAAAATGGAAAATCTTTTTTGAAATGTAAACAACAGAAATGTACAAAGTAAGAAAATTAAGTTTCTAACACACACATTCACATACCCCAAGTCACTCCCCACTAATCCCACACCCTAAGGGGAAACAGGCCCCTTGGAGATTCACAGAAGTCCAGGGACCTGTACTTTTAAAACAACTTTAAATGTTTGCATTGAATACATTAGTTTATTTAATACATATAAAAATTGCAATGTAATGCCAAATACCAGATAGATTCAGGATTTTTATTTTGAAAAGAATCAGCTATATGGTGGCAGGAGGACCTTCGCTTAAAGTTGGAAGAAGAAGCTCACTGCTTTCTTTTCTGTTGTTATACTGACCAGAGGTAGATGTTATTTTGGAGTCTACATTGGAGGGGCTTAATCTTCTTTCCCTGTGGGCCTCGATGCCTTCGTATTCACAGAGAATAAGCGTGCTTTTCAAGTCATCTCCATGTTTCTCCTCTTTGGATGTACAGATACTAAAATATGACGTTCTCACGAAATCGTCCTTACAATGGGGAGAAGACAACTGCTGGCTGGCAGAACCCCTGTTTGTGCCCACTCCAGGTGCTGAAGATGAGGATGATGGTAAGACTCTGGGAAGGGGAGCCTGCCCACTGCACTCTGTGATTACCCCTCAGACAGAGATCATTGGTAGCGGTAACCCTGCCCACATTACACAGCTGGTGGAGCCATGCTTTGAAACCCAGGTCTGTCTGAGTCCAAAGCTGCAGAGTTAGGGAGTTCTCAAGACTACCCTTACTTCTGACATCAACTGCAAGTTCAGTGGTCCCCAAGACCACCTTCGGTTTCGATAGGATTCACAGAACACACTGAAAACTGTTTTACTCGTGGTTACAGTTTATTACAGTGAAAGGATGCTGTTGAAAGATGTGCATGAGACAACATCCAGGAGAGTTCCATGAGTGAGCTGCCAGTTTTCCTTTCCCAGGAGAGTCATGGACCACACCACTTTCTCCCAAACCAACCAGGGAAACTACCCGAGTTGCTAACACCTGAGCCCTGATGTCAGAGCCTGTTTGGGGGCTCAGTCATGTAGCCATGGTTGACCTTTAGTCTTCAGCCTCTCTGGAGGTCAAGCTGACTTGCTGTGATCCAGAGACCCCATCCTAATCGCTTTGTGAGGGGATAGGTTATGTGGCTGGCCCCAGGTAAACAAAGACACTCTTATCAGGCATTTCCAGGGCTTAGGGGTCACCTGCTAGCAGCAAAAGACAGATTTCCCTTTTAAGGGGATTAAGTTGTTTACTACACAGAAGCCCACTTCATTCCAACTGATAACACCCCTCTGTACCAGAGCAGATCTTAGTTTTAAAATTCATTTTTGTGGCTGGGTCAGAGTTCTCCACTATCTAAGCATGTCACTTATTTGTGTATCACCTGGAAATGTGTATTTGTGGCTCACCTCTCTTTTCTGGGTTTCCACATGACCAAATGGTCCTTTTCCTTCTTGATTCTGCCTTTGACCCAGAAATGCCCTGCTCATACTCCTGGGGGTGCTAAGGAGGGTAACAAGAACCATGGGTGGGGCTGCCCCTCCACCACTGCGAGCCTGCCAGCTGCTTCCCTCAGATGAGAAGGGAGTGGCTTTCTACCTACTGATCAAGCATGGCACAGCACCAGGTGGGGAACCCAGGGTCATTGTCACCGCCAAGTGGGGTATTGTTGTACTAACTCTTTCTGAGGCCCGCCTTCCACTGGACTCCACAAACATATCCTTTACATTCCCTCCATGGGCAGTGAGTAGCGTTTTCATCATTTCACCAAAGGAGAGGGTCAGAGAGTGAAGTAACTTGCCCAGGGTCACACGCCCACTGGCTACAGAGGTAGGATTTGAATCTAAGCCGATCTGACTTCAATTATGTTCAGCCACTCTGAAACCTGGGAGGCCTTGGGGTAAAGCACAGATATTTGCTGGAAGTTTATGTGCATTATTTTATTTAACCTTTTTACAGAGGGCAAAGCTGAGGCTGCTGCGTGAATTGGGCTCATTCAAAAGCCATTTGAGTCTTTGGCCATTCCACCCTCATGCGCCCAATCTCGTCTGCAAATGCCATTTGAGAGCAACTAGTCAGAGTTTAGCTGAGTGACATATATTAGCTTAATTGCAGCATCGAAACTGATATAATTAGAGTCTCCAAATAAAAGGAAAATAGCCATTCTTCAGTGCTTGCAATAATTTACAAAGTACTTTTATAACTCACCATGTAAAATATTGGCCCAGCAACCCTGTCAAGGTAGGGAACATTATCTCCACTCTACAGATGAAGAGACTGAGGTTCACAGAGGTAAAGGGACTGGCCCAGCCAGGGCTGGAAGCAGGTCTGTTGATTTCTAGTTCCCTGGCCTTTCCCTTCTGCTCACAGAGAATATCAAATTCACTTCTCTTCTGTTTGATTAGGCACTTACGTTCAAAGAGGACAGGGAGACATAGCTGAGGAACTTATCCTTCCAGCTGGAGTAGGTTCAAAGCTGAACTTTTACAAAGTGTCTCTTTTTGTTTCTCCAAAGGAATTATCTTATCAGTCGTTATCTCTTCGGATTCCCAAAAGCCACCGTTTCTGCTTATTCTGGATGCCAAAAGTTTTACAGAACAGGCTCGTGCATATGTTGATGTGGAGGTACACCTGGATCTCCACGGGGTATTCATCCCAGATACAGACTTCGACTCAGGGAAGCAGGCCCCTTCCCAGGAAGTCTGGGACGGGGCTTCAGACTGCCATGTGGTCTCAGAGACCAGACGGGCTTGAGGCCCTGGGAAGAACAGCCCCACTGGCAGGCTCCCACGGGACCCAAGGTTCGATCCCTCCCTGGGTGGAAGGGAGGTCCTTTATTTCTTTTTGTGCTTGTTCTTCAGTGTTTGCTTTGAGAGGAAGATATGGAGTTAGAGTTTATCAGTATCTTTTCTTTCATTTGATTTTGGCTATAAAAACCTTATTTGAAAGTCAATCAAGTACTTATTGATCAGCTCTAGCACTTCTAAGAAAGCCCCTTTCCTATAAAGACCATGACCATGAATCAGAAATTGTTCTTAGAATGAGCAAACATTGACATATTAAAGAGACAGCTAAATATTTATCATTACTCCTTCCTCCCACCCTTCCTCTCCCTTCTCTCTCGTCCTTCTTTCCAGTGGGCTAGATTGTGTGTCTTGGAATTCTAGCTTTCTCAACCATGCCCTATTAATAAATTTTGTGGCCAGGATGAAATGTTGCTTTGTGGTCATTACATGCAAAGCATGGCATAATACAAAATAATAAAAACTTTAAAGTCTCTTCAGACCTTATTTTATTTTTACATGGCTTCTTTCCTCTGAAGTTCTTCTAAGACAATAAAATAGAGTGGCTCAGCTAGATGGTTGGTAGCTAGCTAGATGGCTCATTGGTCAACCAAAGGTTCAGTAGATTGGTACAGGAATCCTCCTTTGCAGGAGCAGTTAAGGGACTAAACACTGACTTGGCTGGCCATAGTTGCGGGGCTAGAATCCAGGATTGAGTGAGTCCCAGGCAAGGGCTGGCAGGAGGAGTTCTTGCCTTATGCTGAGAACCAAGACAGCAAGCCACATCTGTGTCTGTATAGGAAAGAAAGTTCTCCATGATGGTTGTGCTGCCAAGATAGACCAGGCATTTGGGGCAGAGGTGGAAGGAGCTTGGTGGTAGGGATGGAGGACGCTGGAAGCAAGCTGAGTAGGGTCCTGTGTGAGTACTGGGAGCCCCGTGAACATCTGAGTCTTGCCTTTATATCTAGTGGACACCTGGTGCCTGGACAATTTAGGCAGGCTGGACAATTCCCAGGTATCCATGTTATAGGGTTGGGAGGAGAGGCTGGGATTCTACCCTTATTGGACCTGCTTCCTCTTGAGTCTAGAGTCTAGATTTTATTCAATTACTAGTGGGGATTCAATGTCATGCTTCTGGGACAGGAAGAAATCTCTAGTGACAGCACATGAAATACTCCAGAAGGAGCAGATGGTCTTGGCTTTTGCCCTGCAGCCACCCTGAAGCCATACTTAGATTCTATTAAAATGTAAGTTCCATCAGGTCAGGGAGTTTTTTCTTTTTTAATTTAAAATTTTATAAAATTGTAGATTCATGTGCAGTTCTAAGAAATAATACAAGAGATCCTACATGGACTTTACAGTTTCCCCCAATGGTAATATTTTAGTACAATATCACAAACGGGATACTGACATTGATTCAATCCACAAATTTTATTTAGATTTCCCTGGCTCTTTTCACATAGCAGAATTCCTTGAAGATTCATCCAAGTTGTTCCATGTTCAGTATGTTTTATTCACTACTTTATCCTGAGCACCTAGAATACTGCCCTGGTGGGTGCAGGCTTTCATTAAATATTTGTTGAACGAATGAATGAATTCCCTCAATAAACAGATTCAACTGGATAATGTAACAACAAGAAATGGATATTTTCTACTGAAGATCTCCTGGAAAGATGAGGAAGAGAGTTCACATAGAACCCAATGACAGCACACAAAATTTCCTCTCTCCTGCCATCCCTGGTCTCTCCTCTCTCTTCTCCTGTTGGTCCCTCAAAACCTCCTCTATCATCTAGCATTTCCATTTCACCCTTACCTTATAGATCCCCTTGAACAAAACTTGAACCTGGAGATGGCAGAATGAAGCCTATCTACTCTTTCTCAGAATCTCCGTCAGGGATGCTAGCACCTCCAGCCTTGACGAGGCATCAGGAAGAAATCTCAACTATGGTGGTCTAGGAAAAATGTGATTGAGGTCTGCATTCAGGTGGCCAGAATGGAAAAGAGTTATGACAAATGTGACAGTCACTCACTCATTATTCTACTTTAAATATTTGAGAAGAGCTGTGGAATTAAAAAATGCTTCCCCACCTCCATTCTACTCAATTCCAATTGCCAAATAGTACCTAGCCCTAATCATGAAAAAGGGTGCAGTTCTGCATGGAAGAAAAATAGGTCTGTGGTTTGTTTACTTTATTTAAGATGAGAGGTGAAATACCAGACTGATGAGGAAACTTGGCACACCAAATCTTTTTTTCTCGGTTACAGAAACAGCAAAGGTGAATGCCAGGATATGCAATTTATCTTGGTCCTTAATTCCATCACATTTTACACACAGCCCAGGGTAATGAGCTCAAAATGCCACGGGAGCTAAGACGCATGTGCCTTTTTTAAGGCACCACAAGGCACTCCATCTTATCCTCAAGCCTTCCTTGTTATGACTCATGTGGGTGGAATACATGACCAGGAAGTTCTGCAGGAAAAATCAGTCCAGATTTGTTTATTGCTTTGATAAAGCCACAACATTTCACAAGTATTCTAAGATGCAAGCATCAGGTACACGGTAAGCCCTCAAATGTTTGCTGATACGCTAACTTTTTCCTTCAAGGGTTATTCTAAGTTGATTACAATTCTGAAATAAGCTAGATATATATATACAAATCAACTCACAGAAAAAGTCTAAATGCATTTGAACTACATTATTAGCATTGTAATAGCTCATGCTCACTTCCTCCCAACCAGTTACTGCTGTCTGGCTGACTCCATTAAGAAGGTTACTGGTCCAGGTTAAATACAAACACCTTTGATCACCTCCTAAGTTGTTTTAAGACTGTTGGGGTGGTTTTTAAATGAGAAGTTTTTCTCATGCAAATCAGGACATGCAGACAGACAAAAGTCATCACCACCTTCTTTGTCATCCAACAGTGGTGAGAGACCTGAGGTCTCAACACCAACTTCCTTCTAGGTGTTTAGACTCAGCAGCCAGGTGCAGTCGAACACAGGCCTGACTGTACCAGTTGCTGGGCTGCATTAGGAAACAGTCCCTTTAGGTCAAGCAGCAGCCAAGAAGCTGGGGATTTTCTTGGACAAGGCAAGCAAAGAGAGAAGTGGGAGCGCTGTGGAGATAAGCCAGCCTTTTCCAGCCTTCTCTGGTGATCTGGAAAGGCTTTCTGGAGGGGTGCACCTCCAGGGGCTGCCTAGTGGCCAGAAGGAGCACCTGGCAAGGTACTGGTCCTCGTAAGCTAAGGGCACAACTCAGGAGGAGGATTTGGAAGTGGATGTGGTTGACTGGACAAAACAGGTGTACAATGAATTCCCTGAGAGCAGTGGAAAGGGAATTGGGGGATTTTTTTCTCTCTAGTTATAAAAGTCATATATATATATATATATGTTCATTGTAGAACATCTGAATACATTAAAAAAAAATGAGAAAGACACCCATAGTCCCACCACAAAAAGTAAGCCTGGTGCATTTTTTTCTGGGCACAGTTTACATAACAGCCATCACTTTAAAACCTACCCACCAGTTTATAACCTGCTTTTTTCACTTAACATATGATACACACATATTCCTAGGTCACTAAATTCTTCTAATGGGTGCATTTTAGCTCATCTTTGGGACAAGGCATGATGTGTACTACTCTACTGTTGAACATTTGTTTGAAGTTTTGACTATCACAAATAATGCCATATCAGTAACGGTACATGCATTTCTAGAGCTCATTCTGTATTCAGGTACCTGCTTTTGTTAGTTTCTTTGGCTAGATTCCCAACTTGGGATTTCTGAGCCAAAGAGTAGAAAAGCAAGGTTTTGGGTGTTCTTTGAAAGGCCAAATGTTTTGGTTTGATTCATAGGAAACTAAGAAGTCATTCGAGAATCTGAGAGGCTCCAATGGTCAACATGGCTGTAGGGCTGAGAAATCCATATTTCTCGGGAAATGGAAAAAAAATGGGTAAAATAACTTTAGTCCAAATCTTCCTCTTTTTTTTTCGCTATCCTTTCTTATCCTCCATATCTTTCCATTCCGTATATATACTTGTTTTTTTCTCAGGCATATATTCATTCATTCATTCATTCATTCATTCAGTGATAACCAAGACTATGTTGGCATGTAATGGTGAACAAAACCAGTATCTCAGGGAGTGAATAGCATAGTACAGGACACAGCACCAAAGAAACAAACCAACACAATTCAATGGAATGGTGGTAAGAAAATGCTGTCTTGGGAGCCAGGGATGGCCAATATGTGAAGGATGGTAGCAGGAAACTAGGTGATCCCAATAAAGAAAAGGGCAGTGTTTGGGCCTGGAATCAGAAGACAACTTGGTAAACTTGGGAAAACTGAACTGTGGCATAAAAGGTGGGCTACAGAAAAGACAAGTTTCAACCAGACCCCCAATTTATCTGTAAGAAATGAAATTGGCATTAACTAAAGAGAAGTCTCCAAAGGCTTCTTCAAGGACTAACAGTCATTTTTTCCAAAATAATACATTTTTTGAGATCTAATTCACATACCATAAAATCCTCTCATTTAAAGTATACAATTCAATGGTTTTTATATTCACAACCATGTAACTATTACCACTATCTAATTTTAGAATGTTTTCATCATCCCCCAAAAGGATCCCCATAACCCTTAGCAGTTATCCCTTATTCTGTATCCTTTCCCCCAGTTCTAGCCAACCACAAATTTATTTTCTATCTCTATGGATTTGCCTCTTCTGGACATTTTATATAAATTGAATCACACAATATATGGTTTTTCTGTGACTGGCTTCTTTCAGTTAGCATAATGTTTTCAAGTTTCATCTATGTCATTGCATGAATCAGCACATCATTCCTTTTGTGGCTCAGTAACATTCCACTGTATGAATAAACCATATTTGTTTATCCATTCATCAGTGAATTGACATTTGGGCTGTTTCCTCTTTGGGGCTGTCATGAATGATGCCGCTGTGAACATTCACGTGCAAATTTTTATGTGGATATAAGTTTTCATTTCTCTTGAGTATATTCCTAGGAGTAAATTTGCTGTCGCATGATAACTCTATATTTAACATTTTGAGAAACTCCCAAACTGTTTTTCAAAGTGGCTGCACTATTTTACAATTCTACCAGCAATGTATGAGAGTTTCAATATGTCCACATCCTCCCTAATTTGTTATTGTCTGTCCTTTATACAATGAAGTGTCCTGGATACAAACTCATTGTGGTTTTGATTTTCATTTCCCTAATAATAATGTTGAACATCTTTCTCATGTGCTTATTGGCCATTTGTATATCTTCTTTAGGGAAATACCTACTCAAATCCTTTGCCATTTTTAAACTGGGGTATTTGTCTTTTTATTGTTGAGTTGTAGAATTTCTTTATCCACTGTGGATTTAAGCCCCTTATCAAATATGTGATTTGCAATATTTCAACTTATTCTGTGTGTACTCTTGACTTTTTTTTTTTTATTATTTTTTTGGTGACATTGTTTAATGAAATCCAGTTAGTTTTGAGTGTACAATTTAACAGTAAGGCATATATATATATTGTATTGTGTGTTCACCTCCATAGTTATATTTCTTTCTGTCACTACATATTTGACCCCTTTTGCCCATCTACCTCCCCCCTCCCCCCAACCCTTACTCTCTGGTAACCACTAGTCTATGGTCCGTGTCCACGAGTCTGTTTGTCCTGTTTATTTGTTACTTTTAGGTTTATATCCCACATATAAGTGATACCATGTGGTTTTCAACTTCTTCTGTCTGGCTTATTTCACTTAACATGATTATCTCGAGGTCTGTCCATGTTGTCGCAAATGACAGTATTTCATCGCTTCTTATGGCTGAATAATATTCCATTGTATAAATGTACCACAGCTTCTTTAGCCACTCATCTATTGTAGGACACTTTGGTTGCTTCCATGTCCTGGCCATGGTGAATAATGCTGCTGTGAACATCGGTGTGCAAATATCTTTACGGATATGAGTTTTCAAGTCTTTGGGGTAAATACCCAGCAAAGGAATTGCTGGGTCTTATGGTAGATCAATTCTTAGTTTTTTGAGGAATCTACACTGTTTTCTATAGTGGCTGTACCAATTTGCAGTCCCACCAGCAGTGTATGAGGGTTCCTTTTTCTCTACATCCTCTCCAACATTTGTTATTACTTGTCCTGTTGATAACAGCTATTCTAACAGGTGTGAGATGGTATCTCATTGTGGTTTTGATTTGCATTTCCCTAAGATCTAGAGATGATGAACATCTTTTCATATGTTTGTTGGCCATTTGTATGTTTTCTTGGGAGAAGTGTCTGTTCAGGTCCTCTTGCCCATTTTTTGATTGGATTGTTTGGTTTTGTTGTTGTTGTTGTTGTTGTTGTTGTTGTTGAGTTGTATGAGTGCTTTGTATATTTTGGATATTAGGCCCTTATCGGAGGCGTTGCTTGCAAACATATTTTCCCATTTGGATGGTTAACTCTTTATGTTGTTGACGGTTTCTTTTGCTGTGCAGAAGCTTTTAGTTTGATGTAGTCTCATTCACTTATTTTTGCTTTTACTTCTCTTGCCTTTGAGGTCAAATTCATAAAATCCTCTTTAAGTCCAAAGTCCATGAGTTTAGTTCCTATGTTTCCTTTTATGCACTTTATTGTTTTGGGTCTTATATTCAGGTCCTTAATCCGTTTTGAGTTAATTTTGGTGTGTGGTAATAGATAACAGTCTAGTTTCATTGTTTTGCAGGTGGCTTTCCAGTTTTCCCAGCCCCATTTATTGAAGAGGCTTTCCTTTCTCCACTGTATGTTTTTCGCTTTTTTGCCAAAAATTATTTGCCCATATAAACATAGGTTGACTTCTGGACTCTGAATTTTGTTCCACTGGTCTATGTGTCTGTTTTTCTGCCAATACCATGCCGTTTTGATTATTGTTGCTTTGTAGTTTAATTTGAAGTTGGGCCTTCGAATTATAGTGATGCCTCCAGCCTCATTCTTGTTTTCTCAGGATGGCTTTAGAAATTCAGGGCCTTTTGTACTTCTACACATATCTGATGATTTTTTGTTCTATTTCTTTAAAAAATGCCAATGGGATTTTGATGAGGATTGCATTAAATCTGTATAATGCTTTAGGTAATAAGGTCATTTTAACTATGTTGATTCTTCCAATCCAATAACATGGAATATCTTTCAATTTCTTTGTATCTTCTTTGATTAATTAGGATCTTGTAGATCATTATATAGGTCCTTCACATGTTTTTTAGATTTATTCCTAGGTATTTTTAGTCTTGACTTTCTTGATGGTACCCTCTGAAACACAAACATTTTTAAATTTTGATGAAGTCTAATTTATCTATTTTTTCTTTTATCTCTTCCACTTTTGATGTCAAATCTAAGAAACCATTGCTTAACCTATAGTCTCAAAGATTTACTCCTATGTTTTCTTCTATGAATTTTATAGTTTTAGCAGTTACATTTAGGTTTGTGATCCATTTTGAGTTAATTTTTGTATACAGCATGAAGTAGGGGTCCTACTTCTTTCTTTTGCATATGGATATCTAGTTGTCCCAGCATAAAAGTTACCTTTTAAGATTAATAAATCTTCCAGCCAGAAAAAAATAGCTGCATTTTTCTCCATAATTCCTTAGAAGATTTTCCTTCAACCAGCAAGAAGAAACTGTGGGGCAGCTCTCTATGGGTCCCAGAAGGCCTTGGTTCAGAGGCCAGAAAACCAAGATGGAGTTCTCAGTTACTGGTGGGTCCCATGGCTCTTTCTGCAATGAAGATTTCAAAATCTTCCTCCATCACTGGGTCCTGGTGAAATTCCAGGTAAGTCCCACATGCGAGTGCTCAATTCAGACTCACATACCCTGGTAGGATTGTCCAGTATTTTTTTTTTTCGGTATTTTCTTTCTTTAAGTACATCTACTGTATTCCAGGAGAGCGAAGAATGACTGATGTTCCTGGATATCCTACCCTATTCCAGGAGGTAGGAGAGCTGGTGGGTGTTTCGGGGACAGGTGAAAGGCATGGATGGGTTCCTTGATTTTCCCTTCAGCTTGCCATTTGGGTTGGGCAAACAAGAAGTCTTACCCTAGTTCAGGGTTCTTTAAATTACCACTGGAATTAATGCCTACATCATTTGTGCATTCTTCTCTATTTAAGGCCAGGGACTGAGCTTTCTTATTATAACAATAACAGAACAGCTGACATGTATTAACTCATGCTATGTCAGACATTGTGCCTAAGCACTTCACATGCTGGTTCTCATGTAATGCTCACAGCAGCCCTGAGGTGGGTCCTGGTATTGTTTCCATTCACTGAATATCAGACAGTTAAGTAACTCCTCCAAGATCACAGAGATGGTTCCTGAGACCCTAGAGTCCAATTTCTTAACTACTACTTTTATTGCCTTAATCTTATTTACTTCCTCATCCTAGCGGCTTAGTACAGTGCCTGGGACAAAGTGGGTACTTAATAAAAAGACAGCACAATAGGTGGTCACAGGGACTCTACTGCTCACTGCCTGGTTTTTGATCTTCTTTGTACCTCAGTTTCATAATCCATAAAAGAGATAGTACTTGTTCCTCATTCAAAGAGTTGTTATGAAGCTTAAGTGAAGACTGCCTGACACAAAGGAGTTGCTCAGTAAATTTTAATTAATTTATTAATGAGACTTAAAAGCAGTTAAAAGTTTGTATCTTGGTTCCCAACTCTTACTAGTCATATGACCTTTGACAAGTTATTTCACCTTTCTGTGCTTGTTTTCCTCATTTGTAAAGTGAGGGTAATACTAGAACCCACCTCATAGGACTACGATGAAGATCCAATAAATTAATGTTTTTAAAGCCCTTAGAAGTGCCTGCCACTTAGTCACCACATCTGAATTAGCAAAGATTGTGTGGGCAATTCATACAGAGGATGCTACTCATATACCCTTGAATGAAGGAGGGTCCTTCTCTCTTTGAAAGAGCCTTACTCCTGGTGTGAGGAGAGAGAAGGGGTTGGCTTCCCAAGCACCTAGTGTAGTCCACTCCACCCATATGACCAATGGCATCAGAGATAACATAAGCAGATCACTGGCACACCCAGAATAGTTCTTGCACAACAAACCCAGTCTAATTGGCATGACCAGAAGACCCTCAGGTGGTTAAAGAACGGAGTCTCTGAGTTTCATGGTCTCAGATAACCACCACCTCCTAGGACTGATGTGACAAAGGCATACTGCATATCAAGGGTTCAGGCCAGTACTTGGCACAGAACGAATGGTCAAGGATAGGCTATCCATATGGTGAGGATTTTTATTACTTTTGTTCATTACTATATTGTCATCTATAATAGCACTGGATTAGTTACCTATTGCTGCTATAAGAAACTTCAATGAACTTGGAGGTGTAAAACAGCACTGATTTATTCTTACAGTTCTGGAGGTCAGAAGTCAAAATTGAGTCTTATGGGAATGAAATCAAGGTGTCAGAAGGGAAGCTTCCTTCAGGAGGCTCTATGGGAAAGTCTTGTTTCCTTGCATTTTCTAGCTTCCTCATTCCTTGGCTCATGGCCCAGCATCACATCATCCTTTCTCCCTCTGCTTCCATCGTCACATCACTTCCTTCTCTTCTGTAGTTAAACCTCCCTCTGCCTCACTCTTATAAGGATCCTTATGGTTACATTTAGGGGCCACTGGATAATCCAAGATAATCTCCCTATCTTAAAATCCTTAACTTTATGATATCTGCAAAGTCCCTTTTGCCATACAGGTGACATTCACAGCTTCCAGGCATGAGGATCTGGGTATCTTTGGGGGCCATTTTTCAGCCTACCACAAGCACCTCGCTCTTAAAGCACTCAATAAATACTTGTTAGGTGAATGCATGAATGTTAGCCATTTAGTATTGTTACTGGCATCATCTTGGCATGTTCCTTTCAGGAATTACCACAGCAACACATGTGGTCTCCTCACCCTCAATTTTCCTAGATCTCACTCAAATCTTACCTTCAATTCAGATTTCCTGACCCTATTTTAACATTGCACCTTGCTTCCTCCATCATACACACTCCTAATCCTCTCATCCTGCTTACCTTCCTTTCTCTCCCCCTCACACCTCTCCAGGATCTTTTTGTCTTTTAGAATACAGAATTTACTTATTATATTCACTCATATTTGTCCATCTTCCTCACTACAATGTAAGCTCAAGGATTACATTTGGGACAGGGATTTTTTTTTTTTAGTCTCAGATGTATTACGGGTCTAGAATACTGCTTGGCACATAGCTGCCCAATGCACAAGTATTGAATGAATGTATAAATGGCCTCATCAAGTTTCCTTTCAGCTGTGAGTCTGGTTTTTTAACTTTCATGTCCAATTTTGCTTTTATGACAACAAAGTCATTGCCTGTGGTGAGGCCAGTTGATTCTAGGTAACCTATGTATTATCCTGTTCACAAGTCTCCACCCCATTCCATTAACACTGGCAATTTGAATCTCTAAAACACAGATGACCTCAATTCTCATCTCCACCAAAACTTGTGAAAGGTTAGGAGGGAAATGGATGGCTTGGCTCTGCATATTTATTGAAAGATAAACTTCAGAATTCAGATGGCTGCGGAGTTGGAAGGGGAGGCTGTCCCTGGCTGAAGTTGCTGGGGCTTATTATGTTGGGTTACACTGTTTCTACTAGTCTGGCTGGAGGTAATGAGTTTGTGGTTTCTGCAGTTGGTCAGGCTCAGGGTATTCACTGTAAAGGGGTCTTGAGCATCACAGGAGGCATGGTGGAGGGGCTTCAGGGTGCCCGCAGGCTTCCTGACACTGCAGGTCAATTTTTGTGTATGCATATTCTTATATCAGCTTCTCAACAGGGAAAGTGAAGAACTTCTACCCGGACTTAGCTGTGTGGGTTCTGTGATTCTGTGACTCAGGATGTATAACTCAAATTAACAAGCTGTACACAGCTCAGAACGGAAGGGCAATAATTTGAAAGGCATGTCCCCTTTTCCCCATCCCTACTCTGTAACAGGTCCCCAAGTTATTGTGTTAAAGATGCTCAACCGGGTGCTGTTTCAATCTCAAATTGACCAATCTCAGTTTTTGCACTCTGGGCATTACTTGAGACCTCATTTTTTCTCATAAGTAGAACTGGGATGGCTCTACTTTCTTTGATTTTTGTGAGAATATGAAAGTGCTTCAAGGGTACAAAATGCTATAGAATTATTAATGGCAAAGGGAATACGTGCCTTTTTTGCTACGTGGCAACATACTGGCTTGTTCCCTATTCCATCCATCCATCCATCCTTCCATCCATCCTCCCATGAATATTCATTTCCTCACAACATGCATATAAGCTAACATGTATATGACAAAAGCTGTATGTAAAACAATAATCTTCATAAAAATCATGAATAAACTGAGGTTCAGAGAGCTCAGGCCACTTGATCAGCCACACAGCTGGAAAGAGATGGAGCAGATCCTAATTAAAATCCAAATTCTGTCTGATAGCAACATAAGTGTTCATCATCATCGCCCACCAAACACTCCTAAAGACAGAGGGCCAACTAGTCTAGGAGGAAGGTGGGGGAGGGGCTATCAAATATAGCACCTTAGAATCTGTTTTACCTTAAAATGCATGCACATGTTACACTGTACTCCATGTTATACTCATGCTTGTTTTAATATCAAAGAATTTCCCAGCAATCTTTAAGTACAAGTGATGCTTTGGGAAGGAGGTGTACTCCAGTGCAGCTTTCTGCTACAATCCCCACCACACATTCAATTTCCCATATTAGATGTTTGTTGTTCATGTTTGAGTCTCATCTCCTGGGTTGGACTAAAAGCTCCTGGAAGGGAAGATCTGAATCTGATTCCTCTTTTCTCTCTCCCAAGGCCTAGCCCAGTACCCAGCATAAAACAAGTATATAGATAATGAATTTGGCAAATACTTATTGAATTCCTGCCTAACCAAGTCAAGTGCCATGGGAGATACAGATGGATACGATGTGGTCCCAGCTCTCAAGACATTTATAATTGAGCTGGAGAGATCAAGCTTCCAGAATCTGCTTGAAAATGATCTTCTTAAGACCCTTGGCACAGCATTTTAAAAGCTTTAAACTGTAATGTAGCAATAGAGGAAATGGTAATTAGAAAACAAAAAAAGCTTCATTAAATAGGGCAAATTTTGTGAAAAGTGATAACCTGTTCCTCTGGAAAGGTAGCATTGTATCAATTAAAGAGCACACCTTAAAGTCTCAAAGTATAAATTATCGATGTTGAAACTGTCCTTTCCCAAGAGGGAAACACTGAAAGCACCCGCTGTAGATGCTATCTGTTTTGCCAGAAAGGTCTTGGTCTCTGATTGCTTGGCCTTTGAGAGTCACGTTCAGAACTTGAGCAGCGCAGGTAAACCCATGTTCTTTTCTTACCCAACTTGTATAGGTTCTGTGTTTATTAGAGTCAAATTTATTCATAAAATATTTACCGAGCTCCCTGTACAGGTACCAGGCAAGGATATGTCATCAATGGCTGACAAACTTTGCAATAAAGCAGGAAGTCAAAATCCTGGCTCCTTCACAAATCAGCTAAGGGACATGGGATAGGATTTCACATCTCTAAGCCTTGTTTTTTTTAAACCATAGCATGGAGATCCTAATACCTGTAGGTTGCTGTAAAGCTTCATTGGGTGATGGACATAAAACTCCCTGCACAAGGAACTGCACTGAGTTAAGAACTCCACAAATAGGTACTAGTAGCAGTAGCAATTGTAGAAAAATTAGGGAAGTAATCTCTGATTTCAAGAAACACCCAGTCTAGTGAAAAGACCAAGAGGTTAACAGATAAATGTCATTAAAATGATGCTTATGACTATTTAACTATTTTTAAGTGAACAATTACTAAGCCCTTACTATATGCCAGACACTGCTAAACAATTGTACCTGGATACTCTCACTTATTCTGCACAAAACCTCAGATTGCAGAAACCACAATTATTCCCAGTGAGGAACTTGAGACAGGCAGTTTAAGTAACATGCTCGGGGTCACAGAGCTGGAAAGTGACAGAAGTGGGGTTTGAACCCAGCAGTCTAGCTCCAGAGATAGATTTTTAAGGCACAAACAATGAGATAGAAAGCAAGCAAGCGAGGCTTCACAGAGCTGATGCTGGAGCAGTGAGGAGATTTTCAAGCATCAAAGTCATAGGAGGTGTCTAGGTAAAGGGAAAAGCAGATACAAAGAGCTGGCAGGATGGATAGCTCTTTTTGTTCAGGAATTCAGGTGGCTCCGTGCAGAGGGTGTGAGATGCAAGATGGTGGGGGTCTAGAAGATGAGGGTGGGGAGGAAGGAAGAGGCCAGATGGTGGGACACCCCACATGCCAGGCACAGGGACTTGGACTTTTACCTGGAGGAAATGGGGGACCCATGAAGGATGAGAAAGACAAAATCACTGGCATGCAAGGAATGTAATCTATCTGCCTATGTTCAAAGAGGAAATGACTCTGGGCCATATATTTGAATAATTAGGCCATATCATATTTTCCAACTAAATTACTACTTTCTACATATTGTTTATGTTCAAGTCTCACCCTTTCCCCTACTAGTCTATAAGTTCCTTAAATGTTGACTCTAATTTCTTTTGTTCTCTTACAAGTGCCTGACATATAATAGGTATTTAAAAATTCTGTTAAATGAATCAGTGATTAAAAGCATGTGTGAATGAATGAGTCTTAGAACTGAATTTTTTTTGGACTGAATTTTTTTTAAAGTATGTGAAAGAGAAACAAACAAGCTTCTAGAAGAAAGCATAGGAGAGTATCATCATGATTGCACATATTTCCAAATGGAACATGAAAAGCGCTAGCCATAAAAGAGAAGATTGATAAATTGAACTTTATTAAAATTAAGAACATCCGTTCACCAGAGACACCATGTAGAGAGTGAAAAGGTAAGTCACAGATTGGAAGAAAGTTTTGTTTCCATATATATAATAAAGAACTCTTAAAAATCAATTTGAAATCCAGTTTTTAAAAATGATGCAAAACTTGAACAAGCACTTAAAAAAAAAGCTATTCAAGTGGTCGAAAGGCATATAAAAAAGGTGCTCAATATCATTATTCATTAAGGAAATTCAAATTAAAACAAGATACCACTACATATCCACCAGAATGGGTAATTAAAAGACTGATACCACCAATTACTGGAGGAGGAGGAGGAGCAACTGGAACTCTCATACCTGACTGATGGGAGTATAATTCGGTATAACCAGTTTGGAAAACTGTTTGGCAGTATTTGCTAAAGCTGAACATATGCTCACCCTAAGACCCAGCCACTGATCATGGGCACATCCATAAGAGAAAAAAGTGCGTATATCCACCCAATGACGTATTTAAGAATGTTCATAACAGCTTTATTATAATATCCCCAAACTGGAAACAATACAAATATCCATCAATAGAAAAATGCATAATATTCACACAATGGTATGATCACAGTAATAAAGAACCTTAACTATTGGTACAAGCAACGAAATGGAAAGATTTCAAAGATATCATATTGAGTGAAAAAGCTACATATAAAAGTTCAAGAACAGGAAATCCAATCAATAGCAATAGAAGTCAGAACGATGGTTTCCTTTGGAAGATATTGACTGGAAATGGGTCTGAGGGAACCTTCTTGGCTACTGGAAATATTCTTTATTTTGATCTGTGAATCACCTGGTGATTTCACAGGTGTATCCACATGGAATAATTCATTGAGCTGCATACTTTATTGTATGTTATACTTCAATAAAGATGTTTTTAAAAGATAATAAATATATGAAAGTGTTAATTAGTTTCAAAACTTGCTGTCTAAAGAGGTCTAACATATTTTAGAAAATATCAGATGAATTTAAATGTTAAAAAATAAAATTAAAGGCGGAAGCATGAAAGAAAAGGAATAGAATGGGATTTTTAAAGAGCTAGAGTAGGAAATTAAAATGTCAGATGGAGTTAGAAAGTAGATTAAGTTCACCTAAAGGCCAGCATTAATGTCAGACAGAAACGAGAAGTGAGGTAATCAACCAGACCTGGAAAGAATAAAGCTGGTGGGGCCCTGATTGATTGTAGAGGTGAAGAGACTAGATTTTTAACTTGAAAGTCAGCTAGAAGCTAATAATTCCTAACTGTGCAAGGATACCATTGAAAACCAGGATGATGATGGTGGTGATGATGGCGATAATAAATATTAACAGTTACCTTTTATTGAGCACCTATTATATGCCAGACCCTCTTGTTAGTGCTTCACTAGTACCATCTTATTTAATCCTTAGAACCACTCTCTAAAAGTTACAATGATTATCCCAGTTTTGCAGAGGAAGAAACTCAAGAAGTGGAGTATCTTAACTAATCTCTGAGGATAAAGGAAAGAGAGCCAGGAGGCACTGAGGCAATCCAATGAATTAAAGAAATTCACATGACTCCACAATCATTTAAACAGGTCTAAGGAGCAGGCAAATCACTTGCACAATATAAATTCTGCAGAATAAACCAGCTCACTGTACACCCATCAGTATATTGGCTAGAATTCTAGGGGGAGGATAAAAATTCAGTATCTTATGTAGTTTCAGGTATATAAACGACATACAATACCCAAACTAAATTTACAGGCTACAAGTGCAAAGTAGTGTACCGTGAAGAAGGAACATAAAGGTTCTTGCACTGGAAGTGGTTTGAAAGAAGTTGTTAGGGCAACCTATGCCCAGAGTTGTTATTCTAAGATTGTTGTTCTAAGGCTTGTAAGTTTCATTTCAGGTATCTGAATCACTCTTGATAATTCATCTTCCTCCAAGCTGACAATGTCAAGTTAGACAGCAAGGAATGAAAAGATCCAGGAAGATTTGTTTTTTCTTTTTTCTTCCCCTTCCTTCTTTCCTCCCTCCTTCTCTCCCTTTCTTTCTTCTTTCTTTCAGTAAGTATATATTTATTGAGCTCATAACATATTCCATTAATTGTTTTAGAAGCTGGATACAGTGATAAATAAAACAGAAAGTTCCTGCCAGACCTCCTGAAACCTATATTACAGTCGGAGGAGACACATAATACACAAATAAACATGTATAATTTTAGGTAGTGATTAAATGCAGTGAAGAAAAATGAAGCAAGTTAAAAGGCAGTATTAATACAGGAGGATAACTAAGGCCTTGCTGAGGAGTTGACATTTGAGCTCTGATCTAAGTAGAAAGAAAAGAACAAGCTATGAGAATATAAGGAAAGAGATTTCCAGGCTGAGAAATTGGCCAGTGCAAAGGCCCTGAGGCAGGCTTATGGGAGGCCTATTCAAAGAAGAGCAAAAAGGCCGGTTTGGTTAGTGCACACTGGAGGAGAGGAGTGTGCTAGGAAATGAGTTGACAGAAGTATAAGCCCAGATCACACAGGACTTTAGATTTTCTTTTCCCTAAGTTTGATGGGAAGCCATTGGAGGGTTTTGCACTGGGAAGCGACTTGATCTGATTAACTTATGGGGAAAAAGAACTCAGGGGCAAGAGGAAAAGCAGAGAGAGCAACTAGGAGGCTATTACAGGAGTCCAGGTGGAGTTAACTGGTGGCTGGACTAGGGCGGTACTGACGGAGGTTATGAGATGAGGCTGGATTCAGGAGACAGTCTGCAGGAAGAGCGGTAGCATTTGCTGGTGAATCAGATGAAGGGTGTGAGACAGAGGTCAAGAATGTCCCTAAATTTCTGTTCTTCAGTAAATGAAGATGCTGCCATTTATTTGGGGATTTATTAGGCTTAAGGGGTAAAATCAGAAGTTTATTTCTGATACGTTAAGTTGTAGGTATCTATTAGATATTCAACTGAAGATGTCAAGTAGACTGTTGGCTATACCAGCTCAGAGTTCAGTGGAGAATTATGAAAAATAACACCTGAAGTGATCCCTTGTAGACAGAAAAATCTCAGTTCTCTCTACCCATTAACATTTATTCATTCAGGAAACACCTATTGTGAACTTACTGTGTCAGGCACTGGATGCTAGGGAGTACAGCATGGATTTGGACAGAAAGTCACTACCTTCACTACAACAGTTTACTGGTTTGAGATACTTCTCTGAATTTTATATAAATATATAGAAGCAACTCTCAAGAGTTATAAATACTGAGATGTTCTCTGACTCAGCAATTTGGAAGAGCTTAGATTTTCAGAAAGAAAGGAACTATATATGGATTTGGACAAATGACAGATTTACCCAATAAAATCTTTGAAGACTGCCTTAAAATGAATCAGAAGAGACTGTCTCCACCAAATTAATGTTTATGGAGAGTCAACTTGGTGTAATGGAAAAGCTTACAGGGCTGGAAGGCAGAAATCCTAGGCCTGTCTGTTCTGCTTGACGAGGTCACGTGTATGACCTTGATTAAGCCATTTGGCCATCTTCAGTTTTCTCTTCAACAAATTAATCCATTGGATTCCATGATTTCTAAAGAGCTTTCAAACTATTAACTTTTTTCTTTGTATTAATTCTTTTACTGGACTCTCATTCCACCTTCTGACATTTACTAAAAAATAAAACCCCAAACCTCAAGGTGATTCTTTTTTAAGGGATCATTTTTCAAAGCTGTTTTTTTTTCCTTTTTGCAAGTTGACTTTTTTTTTCTGATTGATGAATGTATTACAGTTAATATATGTTCTTGTGAACATCCTTTTTAGTCTTCAGACCAAAAACAAACAAACAAAAAACACGTGAAACAAAGCAAAACAAAAAAACAATTCTTCTCTCTGGGGGTTGTTTAGCCTCTAAACCAGAAGGGGACAGTTATAGTTACCAAAGACTGAAATTGCTGGGACAACATCAGATCTCTTAATTATATGTTTCACAATAGCTGATGTCTTACATCTATGGAATGCAGGGAGACAATAACACCAAATACACCGTTCTGATGGCCATAAACAATATCAAGGGTGGCTCTGTTTGAGCAATATCAAGAAAGGCTGCAAAACAGTCCATAGCCCGACCAGGAGTGGTTCCCACAGAAGATGGAAGGATATGTCCTTCCCCCTACACTTGGACCCTCTTCCTTCCTTCCAGCACCAGGATGAGTTTTCTTGGGGCACTTGAGTTCAACAGTTTTTACTGAGAGCCCAGCATCCTTTTGGTTCATAACTGTCTCAGTAAACCAAGATGGGATTCTGATTACATCTGGAAATGGATTAAAGCCAGATCCTATCTGCAGACATATGCAGCATCTTTATTTCCTAAATTGAATTAGTGGCTAATGTTGAAAAACTGGGACATTAAACATATGAATCTGAATTTTCAGATCTCTTGAAAATTCGTTGGATTTGGCACCGCTGGGTTCTTATCCTATGAGCAATCAGCGAGCCCAGGAGTAGCCTCCCACTTGAGAAAGGGTGTGTGTCCTTCAGCACTTTGTAATCCCACCCAACTCTATTGTGTTACATCCTGCCTCCCCTGCTCAATTACCCAACTTGCTACCTCTAATTATGTAAAAGCATCAGGGGGTACCTACTAAGCACCCTGGAGGAGCTCGCGAACCAACTTATAAACCAGTTAATTACAGTGCAGCACAGAAAATAAGGTCATGGCATAGCACAGGGACTCTGCTCTGAGAAACTGGTTAGAGGTTCCCAAAAGGTCATGTTTAAGCTGGGTTTTGAAGGATGAATATGAGTTACTCAGGCAGTTGGGTTGGTGGGGAATACTGCAAACAGTGAGGTGGTATTGAAAGCATATAAAGGTCTTCTGCTGCTGATTAGCTGCCTGTTGCATATGTGACCCTCTCAAGTCAGCAACTACCTTTCCTATGAGTGATGTCGGTCTGTCTACAACCCTCTGCTCAGGTCCTCCCATTCCTCCCTCCATCAAAACACCAGGGAAGTTTCACCTCTACCAGGAAGAGCCTGCTGGACTAATCCTCACTTACCTCCTGTTACTTCAACTAAGGCAACACTCCAATTTTGGGATAACTAGTTACCTGATGGTGATTCTGTTATATGAGCTTTTTATTTTGTTTTGGTACCTCTGACATTTGAAGAATAGACCAACATTCCAAGCAACTACTGAGTATCAAATATCTACATTATGTAGAGAACTCTAATATATGATTCTTGACCCTAACGACAACCCAGCTGAGAAAGAAGACAAACACAAATAAACTAAAAACAGAGAATACAATCAGATACATTTATTAAGTGCCTGGTATTCACAATTTTTTAAATCCCTACATCCATCCAATACTCACTGAGCACTAAACTAGGGCCAGGCACTGTGCTTGGCACTTGGAAACAGAGACACACTAAAATATTTAGGCTAGCAGGTGACATGGATAAATAAACCCATTACAATACGTTTCCTACCACAGCAATGTTCAAAGTACAGCAACAACTTGGAGAAAGGAGTGTCGACAGCTCCCAGGGATACTGGGTAGGTATGGAGAAGAAAAGCTTGAGCTGCTTATCTTGTTTTCTTACAACATTTTACGACAGACACAAAAATACAGAGATTAGTACAACAAATCACCATGTACCCATAATCTGGCTTTAACAGTTAGTAACTCAGAGCCACTTTTGATTCATTTATACCCCCACCTGCTTCCCTCCATCCCGTCGTTTTGTTTTGAAGCCAATCTTAGACATCTTTATCATTTCACCCATAAATACTGAGCTGCATTTGAAGAAGAAACTGGAAAATGTCTGAACCTTCCACTAGTAACATCCTTCTCCCCATCTATTCTTCTGCCAGTGACTCTGTACTAGAGTTAAATACTGATTCCTGCTAGTGACTCCAAAGCCTTAGGTGGTTCAGAACAAAGACCCAAGACTTTATTGGAGTCTTTGAGTTGGCTAAAGTAAAAGATTGAGCTGACCCAGTGAAAAACCCATCCTGTCTTATCCGGAATGCTGACCACATTCTTTTGGTCCTTGGTCATTAAATTGCTAATTCTTTAGAATCTTATTGAGCACAAAATGGTGGCTACATTCTACATTCCCAATGCCCTCGGCAACCTCTGGGAAAACTTCAGACAGGCCATCTAATCCAGAGGTGCTTCCGGGCAAAACTGTATGTCTGGCGTCTATAGCTTCCACCCTATTCAGCGTTTCCTATCACTCTCTGAAAGGTACTAACATTCAGGCAGTTAGTTACTCAATCCAGAATATTATCCCCTTCCCTCAGAATTGTCTGTTCTTTTAAAGCCATCCACTATTGTCCACCTCCAACATCACCCTTCCATACAGGCCACCATTCCCTTCCCTCAAGTACGACAATATTTAAGCATCATTCTACCTTTAGCAACAACCCTCCCCCCCTTCATTCTCCATGCAGCAGTTGAGTGCTCCTTAAAAAAACCCTGCTCAAAGCCCTTTCATGGTTCTTAACACCTACAGGAATCAAGTCCAATCTCCCCACCATAGCCAAGGAGGCCTTGCAAAATTTGACATCTGCCGCTGACTTCAGCTTTATCTGCTTCATCTCCCTGCTAGGCCACAACCAAAACGCTCTTTCAGGGCCTGTTGTCTAGGGTCTCTGTGCTCTTACCTGGGAACCGGTTTTTCCCTCATAAATAGAGCTATATCTACTGCGCCCTTGCTTACATGCGTTATCTCATGAGTCCACAACAACACTAAGACGTCATCATCTTCGCTTTGCAGATGGAGAAATTGAGGATCGGGACCGTACCCATGGTAACACAGCTAGCGAGCAGAAAAGCCAAGAATCGGGGCTCGAGAAGCCACCGGCTTAACCACAGAGCCCTTGCATACACGTACAACCCTCCATCCTTGTAGCACTCTCTCTTAGGGATGGACAGCCCCTGGTTACGCAGGGGCGGGGACCGAAGGGAGGGCGGTCGACGGGGCAACGAGGCTTCTGATTGGCCGCCTCCGGCTACGACAGTAGAGAGGGCGCGGGGGCGTCGCGGAAAGATGACGTAATGACGCGGCTCCTTAAAGATACCGGCCCCTCGCGCTCCGGATGGCGCAGGCGCGTTTTGGGAGCTCGCGCTTCTTCACAGAACGCTCAGAGCCGGGCCGAGCGGGCGCGCGCGTGCGCGCGGACTGTGCAGACGGGGCGCGCGCCGGACGTGGACAGCTCCAAGGGTCCCGCAGGGCAGCGTCTGGAGCGGGTTGAGCTAGCTGACTAGCCAGCACCACGATGGCCGAGGGCAGTGCCGTGTCCGACCCTCAGCATGCCGCGCGCCTGCTGCGAGCGCTCAGCTCTTTCCGCGAGGAGTCCCGCTTTTGCGACGCGCACCTGGTCCTCGACGGGGAGGAGATCCCGGTGCAAAAGAACATCCTGGCAGCGGCCAGTCCGTACATCAGGTGAGGAGGGGGCTGGGCGGGGCCGTGTTGCCCGGAGCCTGGGAGCGGGGCGGGCCGGGCGGGGCACTGGAGTCCCTGTCCCCACCCCTCAGCCGCTGGGATCCCCCTGGTCACCGTTCAGCGCTGGGTCCCTCCTGTCAGACATTCCTGCAGGCCCCCATGACAGCTCCTGTGGCTTCGCGCACCTCCAGACCAGGCCCCCCACGGGTCACCCACACCCTCCGGAATTGACCCCGGACCCGGGCCGCAGTCCTCCGCTCTCTCTCCGATTCTCACAGCCCCGCGCTCGCCGCGGCCTCCGAACGCCGGAGGCCCCCAGCTTCCCCCAGACGCAGTATTGGGCCGGCCGGGGGGACCTGCACTCGCGAGCAGGGCGGGGCCGCAGCTGGGAAGAGCCGTCCCCTCGGCCGGGCCCAGTCCGCGGATCCCGGCTGAAGTTTGCCCGCCATTCGCCTCCAAACCGACGCATAGTCGCCCGGACCAGGGGCAGGGAGCTCCCCTCCTTGCGGAGAAGCCAAACGATCTACACCCCGGGTGTAGGCAGAGGAAAAACCTTATTGGATCTGCTCCTTAGAATAGGCGATCTGACCCCTCAAGGCCAAAGTTCTTGTCTTATGAGTCTTTTCCACTCCCTGTGGGAACTCCTTTTAAAAGAAGGGCTGTGCGTTATAGACACACGTTAAAGTAAGCTGTAGTGAATTTTAAAAGACAGTGTAATTCTCAGGATGCGGTTACAACTCGAGAACCAGGAGGTTTTAGCGACTCAGGGCATTTTAAAACTTCAGTAAAACATACTTAACCTGATTTTCCATCTCAACTAACCAGGTTAATTAAAGGTTGATAAGATAGTGCTTAACCAAGTGTATCAGATCTTGCAGGGGGCGGTTAACTTACAGCAACTTTCTTGCAAACTGAGTTGCTCTTTTAATAAAAGAAAAAAATGCTAAAAGCTGGAAAAACTGCACAGTAAGCTGGTTAAATACAGACTAATAATAGAGAATGTCACTACAATCGACAGGTTAGAAAAAGCAAAATAATGTGTACTGCATCCTTAGTGCTCTGTCCTAGCAGAACTCAGCACACAAACCACGTTTTAACCTTTGCATTAGGAGACATTTGTGCTAACTCAGAAGCAGTTCAAGTGTTCGAGTGGGGGGAGTCATCCTTACTAGGGGATTTATTTGCCAATATGACAGCTCATAGCTGGCAATTCAGAGGTTTGAGCAGTCAGTCTCAAATTGGAATCAGCAGGCCACAGACTTCCCGGTATCCAGTGTTCTCTGTTTGGGGAAATGCTTAGGAAAACTACTCAAAGGCATTATTGTTGTAATTCTTTAAGTGGCATCTAGCCGACTTAAAAGAAAATCTCAAATCCCAAACACATGCTCTCTATCCCCTTTTCATGCTTTATTTTTCTCCACAGCATTTACCACTATAATGCACCCTATATTTTACTTATTTACTTTGTTGATCTTCCCCAACCACAGTGTAAGCTCAGTGAGGCCAGGGATTTTTCTTTTGTTCATTATTGTGTCCCTGGCAGCCAGAAAAAATAGAGCCTGGTAGTTTAGCAAATGTGTTGAATGAGTGCCTGTCTTTATACCACCACAGATTGGGCATTAGAGGGTTGGCTCTGTTACATTTCCATTTCAGATACTCAGTTATCCCTAATTGAGAAGAGCATGGGACCTTCTTTTTCCTTCAATCTTTTATACTTACAGCTGTGAGTTCTGGTAGGTGACTTGATCTTGGCTTCAACTCATTATAAATGAGAGATAAAATGTGTCTTCATCTCATTTAATCTTTTACCCACCTGTGAAGGAATATTCAATAGTGCTTTGAACATCTCACAGGTCTGCACATAGATCTATAAAGATGGTAGTATTCACTGCTATATCTGCTGAATTAAGAAAGGTGGTGTATCCATTTGTGACATGGTGGCACATAATGCGAATGTTTAGTAATGTGAAATATTACTTATTTATAACAGTAATTTAGGTGTGAAATATTGCCAATCAAAATAGGAGAGCCAAAGGGACTTAAGATCTCCTCTAGTCCAATTCTGTTACTTTCCAAATAAGATAATGGGCTCAGTGGACATTAGTGACTTACCATGAGGTTACTTGTACTTAATGGTTGAACTAAGATTAGATGCTACAGTAATGAAGCTTGTCTCCTACTCATTTACCATACCAAGTTACAGCATTACTCGTATTTAACTATTCTTTGTGTAAACTCTACTACTTACTTGCAAGGTTATGATACTAATCTTTTCAAATACTTTGACATACTGTCTCATTTTGATTTAAATTTTCAACCATCTTGTGCAGTAGATAGGGCAGATATTTTTGACATTTTACGAATCAGTCAATTTATGGTTTTTTTTCAGTAACTAATTGCTTTAAGACTTTTTTGGCTATTGAATTGGTAGAATGTTCTTGGGTAGTCTTTTAAAATTATCAATCTCAAGGCCACTTACAAGTAATTTGACTAATCCATATTACTAGTTAGAAACAATCTGTTTAGTAATTTTTGGTAACAATGATAACTGGACTTTTTTATAATATATGGTTTGTTTGAACAGAACTTTAATTATATTGAAACAAGGAATTTGTATGTTCTGTAATTTGATGTTTCTTAATTTCCTTTTTGAAGCTTAAGCATTGAGGTCAGTGATATCGTTTAATATATGAATTGAGTGTTCAAAAGTTTGATAGTCTGAAGTTTTATAAAAATCTGTTTAATGTCTTTAGTTAGCCCAGTTTTAGTAACTGTCATAAGCCTCTGAAGTATGATTTGGAAACAATGTTATATATTGCCTAACAAAGGGAACCAATCCAACTTTGTCAGACTGAGAAATAAAGCATTCATTTGGCATAATTTCTACTTAATATAGAAAAGTTTTTTTTATCTTATTGGTTTAATCTTTTCCTCTGCTTTATCTTTGATTTAGCATTTGTTTTTCCTTCTGTCTTAGCTATCATACCACACTAGAAAGACTTTTAGTATAAAAGGAAAAAGCCAGAAAACTCAACTTAAGTAACAAAACCCTAATGATAACCTGAAGAAAGGTTGTGTAGAGTATGTGTCATGCAGCCTTAGGATACAGATGTTTCGGAAAGGCAGGCAGGCGGGACCTTCCGTAGTCCATCATTCATTTCAGTACGCCCTCTCCCGGATTTTTCCTCATTTTGATCCCTGAATAACACTTTTTCCTTTGTTTTGTTGGTAAAACTAAATCTTAATGTAGCTGACAACCTTTAAGAGTGCTGAAATTGAATTCATGGCTGTAAGGACCCACAGAATCTTTCCTTTCTCAGCAACCCTGAGACCTTCTGGGAAAGGTTCCTTGAGGCTTACAGGAAATTTCCCTTTCTTCTGAATATTGCAAAGTTTGCTTTGCTTCATGTCTGAGGCTCTTCTGATTCTGGCACAATCCCATCAGTCTGATGTGGAGTTCAGACTCCTTTCTCTCATGAGCTGTAGTTCTTGTGGAGTGATGCATGTGGAAAGGATTTGAAAATGAATTGCTGTATGATTTTGCAGTAACATTATAGTGGCTCTGTACAAGTCCTGGCTCTGTATTCATTTTTGAGAATTTTAGTTTTTCTGGGGATCTGTTGGAATATTAGTTTGGAGAGAAAGAGTCCCAAGATTTTTGGATTCTTTGATAAAACAGTCAACAATAAGAATGGCAATTTTCCCCTCCTTGTTTTTTGAGAAAAAGCTGCTTTAGTGAGGGTTGAGTGAAGACATTGGGCCTAGAATCCAGCCTAGGTCACATTGGACACCTTTTCTGGGACTTAGTTTCCTTGTGTGTAAAGAAAGATTGATTGGGCTACATGAACAACAAAGCCCCTGTAAGTCTAAATTATGTTGCTCTTTGCTATTTTTGTTTTGCTTTGTGTGTATATGTTGTGAGGAGGGGTCTGTTTCTTTTCTTACAGCTTTATTGTATTATTTAAGTTTCGTTTTACATTGACATTAAAGCATTTCCTTTGCCTTGTCATACAGGACTTGGTTGGGTGCTCTCTTATGTAAACCCATCCTTATAGAGTTGTTTTGTAACAAGTATGTATTTTATGCTGTTAATCCAGATGTATTCCAAGGCCTAATTATTGATGAGCCTGGTTTTCCATTTAAATATAAAATTTGACTTGTGGATAATGCTGATGAAACTACTCAAGGAGACTAATATGATCTCTGTAGGAGTCCAAGTTTCATAGTAACACAGAAACTATCATCCTCTCTTTGAGTACCTGAAATTTGCCCTGTAGTTTATGGGCACCAAAGTCCATTAGTATTGTCTGCTGTGTGAAAGGCATGCTATTAGTCCCCAAGTCCCTTTTCTTCCTCTTGTGCTGTGAGTTTATAGTCACCTGCGTATACAGCAGCTCCTGAATGATTGTCATAAAGATTTTGAATAGCGATTTTAGCCTATGACGTTTTTTAGTGCTCAAGGGTTCAAGTTCAGGTAGAAGCTCCGGGTTCTGAGACTCTAACTGAAAACCTGAGCATTTTTAAAATCAAATTGACTATACATGTCTCTTGCTGTGCTCTTACAGTGATAGGAAGGAAATAAGTCGGGCCTGAATGTCTTTTAATGGATCTAGGCCTTGTTTGTTTTTATCCATCTACTATGAGGCATCCTAACAACTACTTAAAAGATGAAATAGATCCTGAAGGGCTTATAGTCACATGGTTGAAAATAATTTTTTCTCTTCCTTCCTCTCTTCCCCCTCTATTTTTTCCTTCCCTTCCTTTTCAGTATTTGCAATCATGTTTGATTAAACCCTGCTCTTATGTGAGTTTTTCAAAAGTGATATTAAAATACGTTCAGTTTCAGAAGATCAAAGAAGTATTTTCTCTGGGCTTCTAAGGAAACTAAGCACTTATAAATTGGAGCTCTAAATTTAACAGATGACTCATGTCAGCTTAAAGTTATTTGTTTACACAAGACAACAATTGCCACCGTTAGTAGCAGCGAATGCTCTAATTCTGGAGTTTTTTGGAAGGTTTCAAATGATGAAACAAATCAATAAAATTCTTGTTAGACTAGTGAATGTAACAAAGTGAAATATTGAATGTTTGGATTTGTTGTAGAACTTTACAGAGGATTATTTTGTGTAATAGTAATGTGATAGAAATAAAACCTACTTTAACGAATACTAATTGATAAGTCCTCACTCTTCTATCTTTGCCCTTAGATTTCTACCTCTTCTTACAATTTGTATTTTCCCTTGTAAGTCCTCTTCAATGTTCTTAGAGTAATTTTTATTATATAATTTAGAGAGTCAAGCAAAGTGCTTTTCCACATAGAAACACTGTTCTTTGGATTTAGATTTGAATAATATAGACTAAGCATCCAGATTACAAAACCACCTTAATCTGTTATTTAAAACTGTTTATTAATTTGTCTCATGATATCAAAGTGAGGCTTAAAATCTATTTATAAGCTGTAAAGAAAACATAATTAGAACAAATAAGAAGTCATTTGGCTTATGAGTAAGTCCTTTGGGGAGCTGTATCATCCTTCTGAAGGATACAGGTCTGTCATTTTGTGTACTGAAACTTATAGAAGTGAATGATTTGTGAGTTAGAATTCTAGGTTAAGGGTGGAGAAGCAGGGGTGTGGGTGTGATAAGTGGCAGGATATGGTTCCAACTTTGCATTTGAGTGCTTCGCATGAGTTCTTTGCCTCCTAAGACATGATGAGTCCAAAATGGGAAGGAAATCAAAGGCTTATGTACAGGTGACAGCTGTAGCTCTGTGGAGGGTCAAGATCATTTGTCCATCTAAATGCCCTCCAATGCTCAGCCAGGGCCCTTGACCCCTGTGCTCAGAAGAGGAGAGTGAAGTCCTCTTCCTAAGTATTTATTACCAAAGAGCGACTTAGCCATAAAATGATGATCTAACGCTTGCTGCTTCTATTTCTCTGTGGGAATAAATTATAATATTTTTCCTCTATTCAGAAATATTAGAAAAATAGAGTACTTAGGGAAAATAAGATCTTGGTGAAATATTTTGTTAGATAAAACAGAGTTAGCCTTCAAGCTATAAAGCTTTGAGAAGCAGTGTATATCATAAATGGAATATGGAAGGACTAGTTTTTAAAAATAGACTGTTGAATAATGGAATATAGCGCAATAAAGTGTCCTGTGTTTTCCTTTTTAAAGTTAATGTGCTATTGGTTATAGAACCTTAAATGTATATTTTTGCTTATAGGTATTTTATGATTCTTTTGGCTACTGAGTAGTTCTGTATCTTTTTAGGAACAATTCTAAAGACCATTTGATGCTCATGATTTTAGTGTTAACATGGTAAATGAGTATTTATATTGTAAAACATAGTTTTATATCAATCTGTCCCTGAACTGGAGGAAACCTCTCCTTTAGGATGTGAAGTTGGTATAAGTCTCTTCTAACATGTAGAGCACAATCATTCACTGAAAGTAGCTGGAAGTTTGAGGAAAGTAGGATTGTAAAAAGCAGTAAGAATCCTTAGAAAGAAAGGTCATTGATAATTGTTTCCTGTTTTCTCCCTACCATAGCCCACTTCTACTTCAGGGATGGAATTGGAGGCCAGCTGGACCCCTCATCTTCTTATAACCTCCCATTTGGTTAGTAAAAGGAAGAACTTTTCATAGATGTTCAGCTTGTCTCCCTACACTAAAGCTAGCATGGGAAGTGTAGACTTACCCTAGCTGATTAGAGACTTCTCTTTGGGTGTGATTTGTTTGCTTGCTTGCTTGCTTGCTTGTTTGCTTGTTTATTAATTTTCTTGCCTGGCTTCTTAACAGTACTGACTTGTGTGAGCAGAGCTACCAACTTTGTCCTCTGCCTGAAAATGATAATCCCCAGTGTTAGCAGGGAGGGAGTGAAATTTTCATTGTCATCACCTCCTGCAGCGGGGCTTTCCTTCGTTTACCATCCTCTTTCCTATTGATAGAAAAGGGGTTTATGAAAATATTCCCCACAGTCACAGCTGTTGCCTCATTCTTTAGAAATGTCATCACTGCTTAATCCATATACTGGTGAGATTGTGCTTACCATTAATAAATTACAGTTCAGAAATTAGCATCATCTAAAAGTATTGAAGTATACTGTGTATTAATTCATCATAGATGCAGTTCCCAATAAAGGGACCTTATGTAATTAGCATTAACTATTTAGGGGCTTGATTATAGGTTTTCATTCATTCAGCAAATACACAAGTCATAACTCAGTATCAGCAGCAGTAGGTGCTGGGGAGACAGTGGTGACAAGAGACAGACAAGGAGCTTACATTTCAGTAGTTTACAGAACACTATGCCTTCCAAGGCTCTGCTTTCTTTCTTGTGTGCTGGCTGCCATTAGAATGTGTATTCAGTCATCTCCCACAAACAGTGTCAGAACTGAAACTGAGTATATGGAGACCTAAGTCACTCAACTTATTTTTTCTATCTCTATGAGGCTAGTAAAGGAAATAAACATAAAACTAACAGTTTTTAAATTATTTTTGATGTTCACTAACTTGTTCAATACTGTATATCCTAGTATTGTGTGGTGGTATCTGGATTTTAAGAATGGGGAAAGAATAGATTTGCTTTGTTTTTGGAGCAGACACTCTGAAAGTCTGCTCCAAAACATATTTCAGTGACCCATCTGATCATTCACTACTATATTAGTAACCCCAATTAACATTTACAGAAACAACTTTTTAGAAGTAGAGAACATAGATTCTTGGTCAAGGTTCCTTAACATGCTTGTTCATTCACTAAACTTTTTGAACATTTATGTGCCACGCTGCCATGCACTGGGTAGACAGGGCTCCAGCGTCCATGGAGTCCAGCTGGGGAGGCAGACAATGGAGAAGTCTGATTACAGAGATGTAAGGGGTGGACACGGTTGCTGCTGTAGATGAGTGAAGGGAACACAACTGTGAGGAAGTGTCATTTAAACTGAGATCTGGAGGAGGAGGAGGATTCAAGGAGAGCAGAGCTGGGGTGGGGGAGCCACAGGGAACAGAAGTGCTGTGGTCTGGAGACAGGAACAGCTTGGCACACTTGGGAGCAGAAGAGCACCAGCATGATGAGACGATGACCAGTGGGTAGAGTGGCATGACACAGGGTCAGAGGGGTGAGTTTAGGTTGGCACTTAAACGGCTCCCCAGTTACTTTCCCTGTAACATTTCCCTGAGTTGCTGAATGTGTATTGGGAGTTTGCTGGGGACGTGGCAGGGTATGGGAAAGAGACCCATAAAAATCCTGCAACTTACTTTTGTCTGGAGAGAGTTTAGGTTTTATTTTAAGGGTTATGGATAGACATTGCTGGGGTGTGAGAAAGAAAAGCTGTAGAAAGGAAAGGATGGCTTGGACAAGGGTTTGTCAGTGGAGTTGGAGTGAAGTGGCTGGATTAGCGAGCGACGTTAGCAACGGGACTTGCCACTTGCCAGTGAGAAAGAGGAAAGACCAAGGAGAGAGCAGTTTCACTTCCTCATTATCTCCAGTAAACACTGCTTATCATCACTTACTGCGAATATTAAATTCAGGACAGTTTGAAAGATTCTGTAAAGTACAGATTTTTATTCACTTATTAAAGAATAGTACTAGTAACATGAATGGAGCTCTACTTTAAAGTAACTTAGTTGTATGTTTAAGGACTGGAAGGAGACGAGACTGGAATTGCAGACTGATTCAGATTAGCACAGCATGGTGGTGTCCAGTGGCCGATTTCAGGGAATAGGGAAGAAAGCAAGTGGCTGCTCTCTGAATATGGGAACTAAAGATGAAGAAGAAGGAATAGATAATTGGTTTTGAACCTGGCTGCTTAAGCAAAGTAGGGAAGATAATCTGTCTGATGTGTTGAATTTGAGGTAATGTTGCTATATAAACACCTTAATGATACTCTTCTAGTTCTTGAACATTCTAAGGAGTACTTGATGTATCTATGAATATGTGTGTTTCCTGTCCTTGCCCTTCTTGACCTCCTTGCTCTTTTCTCACAGATTAATTCATAGTCATCCTTCAGGACTAGGCTTCAATATCCTTTTGTAACATTTTCCCATTCTGCCAAGCAATAACTTCCTCCCACAGGCTCCTTTACTGTATTGCATGTACCTTCAGTGTGCCTTCAGCGAGGCCCGTACCAGTCTTCTATTCAGTTGGGAGAAATAGAACAGACAGGCTGGTGCTTTTAAAGCCCTCATCTTTTATCTCTAAGGCCAGAGGCACTACATCCATTAGTGGAAATTCTTAATGGAAGGAAGTTGAGTTGACTGCAATCTGCAAGTACCGATGAAGAACTAGATCAGAATTCAGGATACTGTATACACACTGCTTCCAAATAGGATTAATGTTTTTGCTATAACGTTTTACTGTGTAGCTGAATATGTATTGGGAGCTGGGGGAGAGGGACAAAATAAAACCACCTTACAACAGAGTTTAACCAACAAGAGAGTCTGCACTTTGGACTGTTTCAGATGGCATGGTCAGCTCCAACAGAGTCCATTTCTGGTGCCAAGAAACCTGGGAGAAGAAAGGACCAAATTCTTTATTCAGAAGTAGCAGCTCCAGTGAGGGAGCTTTTGTTACATGATGACTAAAGAATTCATTGAGAAGTATTCATTTCCTTGACAACATTTCAGAAGGCGTTTTTCAGCTTCAAGTTGTTTGGAGAAGTTTATAATAGTAGATTGATTATAAATTAAGGAGGTGCCAGAAGTAAAAAGGTGGTTTTAAGATTGAGTTTAAAGATGCTCAAGTAAAGCTTACGCAGGACCTGCCTCTCATTTATTAAAGAGAACTGAAAGGGGGTGTGTTTCAGCTGTAGTTGTTATTTTGTGTGTTCTTTTGTTTTTCCCTACTTCCACTATCTGCTTTTCTAAAAAACAAAACAAAACAAAACAAAAAACAGTTTCTTAACCTTCACTTAATACCTTGATTTGAATTGCTTTGAAAGTACCCCTGAATCAAAGGGGCTTTCTCTTGACATGACCATTTGTATGGGGTCTTATGGTTATAGATGGAGACTCTTTTAAATAGCATCTGAAAAATCGCACCTTAGTAGAAAATCTGGAACTATTTGACAGGTTGAGGCACGAATGTCTTTCTTTTATGTATATTTCCAAAAGGTCAGGGTGTGACCAGAACAAGGAATCAGGCTTGTTTCATTCTAGAAGAATTTTTTGCTTCACAAGTTGCTGCATCATGATTCTGTCTTTGAACTCATCTTAAAAGTTTTTAACATGTGTTTTCAAAACTTGTCTTTTAAGACAGAAATTGTATTGAATGCTTTGCTTTCAAAATTACAAGAACTAGATTTAAGTTTTAAGAATCTATTTTTTACACACAAAAATATGGAAAATCACAGGAGAGTTTAATTATTTATATCACCCTAAATTAATTTCTGGTTCTGAACAGCACACTTACTATATTGTTATAGTTGTAATCTATATACACGTAGTGTTTATGGTTCATCTTTTCACTTGAAGTCACTTCATATCTCTTATATCTCAATGTAACACCGATAATTATTTTTAGTGATTATTTGTCATTACATCATATCTGTTCCATATTATTTGCTTCGTCATTCCCGGATTTGACATTTTAATTTCCAGTTTTATTTTCTTCTAAAATAAATGAGTAAAAAACTTCGTTGTTGTTTTTTTCTTTATATTTTTTTGTAGGTGCCAATAAACCCACTTTAGGGACTGTGTCCCAGGTTTATCTGTTTCTGAAGATAAGAACAGATTTGTGCTATTATGTGAAACTGGATTATTGTCCAGGAAGATGCATCATCATCTAAAGGTTATAGAAGAATAAATAGCATCTGAAAAATCATGCCTGAATAGAAAATCTGGAACTGACAGTTTGTATCTGATGTTTTTTCTCGATTTATCACTATTCCCCTGACACTTTTGCAAGTGCTTTCTCAAAGTTATTATTTTGCCTCTCCATTAGACTGGATTTTAAAAAGTTGTATGTTGGCTATTGTAAAAACATTTAGAGCAGGATTTAGCAAACTTGTTTGGTAAAGGGTCAGGCATATTTTAGACTCTCCAGGCCACATGTGGTCTCTGTCACACATTCTTCTTTGTTTTTGTTTTAACAACCTTTTACAAATATAAAAACCATTTTTAGCTCAAAGGTCATACAGAAACAGGCTGTGGTTGTTTGCTGACTGTTGATCTAGAGTATTACATTTTTTAAAAATTTGGACATAAAAACCTTGACGATCATTCTTTAATGCTTTTTAAATGTCATGTAATGATGATTTGCACACCAGTCTTTTATAGAACAGGAGTTGGTAGTCAAGGCTAATTCTCCCTGGCCCTCCCTCACCTGCCATCCCACCATATTCTCCTTTTTCTTATTCTAGGATGTTGTTCTGTTGTATGCCTTTGTCCTTCTCCTGTACTTTTATTTTTTCCCTTCTCTTCTGGCTCCTTTCCCATAGCATAAAAGTATGCTTTTCTGGTGCCTGGCATATAGGAAATGTGCAAATGTTGGGTGAATGCATCTATTAAAAGCAAACAAACTGTCTTCTAACAAGTGCATGATTGATTTCCTTTACTTTGCAAGCAGGATTCCTGAAAGGAGCGTGTTTATCTTGTCCATGGTCTCACCTCCTGCTTTTTTCTTCACTCTGTACTTAGACTTCTATCACTCCGTTTAAACTATTCTGTAAAATTTTGCTAAATATAATCACCAAATCAAGTGAAAGCTTTTAAGTGTTTATCTTACTTGACCTGTCTGCTGTATTTATCACCCTTGGTCATTTTCTTAACACTCAGTTTCTCTAGGCTTCCCTGACACCTTTTGTCCCTGTCTGCTCTTCTGATTCTCCTGTCTCTCTGTCCCTATTCACAATGTGGCACAAGATTCTGTCCTCCCCTACTACTTTCTCCACAATAATCTCATCTAATGCAAAGATGCCTCTGCTTCATCCTCCTTCCGGAGCCCCAGGACTATGTATCTGACAACCTACTGCATGGCCATCCTACACCCAGGCAGACCCAGCTCCCTCTGCCACCAGGTAGATTGTCTTTCATTTCCTGTGCTGGGTATTATGCTGCCAGACTCCCCAGGAAAACCTGAGAGTCCTCAGGGATGCCATCTCCTCCTACACTCCTCAGTATTCAGTTGATGTCAAGAACTGTCATTTCAACCTCTCAGCTCTCTAGAATCTGTCTCCTCTTCACTTTGCTGATGTTCATGTTCTAGCTTTTATTAGTTCTGAACTGTGACAGGATCTCCGATTGGTCTGTCTGCCTCCATGCTCTGTTCCCATCAGTCTTCCACACTGCTGCTGCCAGAGTGATGTTTCAGGACTGTAATCAGATCATGTTTAAAACTAATGTCTTTGGAGACATGGTTGACTCAGGCTCTGGGGCAGGAAAAATATACCATGAGCTTTTTGTGCCACAAAGTAAGAAGGTGCTCAAAAGAAGATAGAGGCTTTTTGAAATAACATTGGAACCAACCTGAAAGAACTCCCAATGGCCAAAGCTGCAATAATTTGAGCAAGAAAATAAGTATCAATAACATCACACTATAATCCATAAAATAAAATAAATAACCATATGTCTAGCAATGACTAAATGAATGAGTAAAGAAATAAATGGGGTGGAAGAGACAGCTCTTTCTTACAGAAGAATTCCAGTTAATAAATGTAGAAGGAATGTGAGAATAGAAAATCATCATTTGAACAGCATAGTAATAATTGTTGCAGGCAAGATCCATCAATGGATAATTAGTGGGCTAAAGTTTGAGGTAAAAGATATTTGTATAATCTTGAATTATCTACTCCAGTATATTTATAACAAAGGGGAAAATAGTTACTTTAATAACTTTGTCATGGAGAAACCCAATAGACATCACCATAGCCAAGTGGCCAAGATTAACATCACCAGTAATGATACATGTCCACATCACATTCTCTCTGATACAATGCAGAGAATTGCATGTAATCACTCCTGTAGTGTTCCTGCCAGCGATGCGTAACTTCAGTCTGATCGTAAGAAATTAAACAAACCCTCCTCGTTACACCATATCAAGGTATTGTTTCATCCAAACACTGGTAATGTTAGTTTGATCACGTGGGTAAAGATGGTGTCCACCAGGTTAATCCACTGTTTTTCTCTTCATAATTAAATAAATTATGGGGGGGGACGATACTTTGAGATTATGTAAATATAGGCATACCTCAGAGATATTGAGGGTTCGCTTCCAGATCACCACAATAGACTGAATAAATCGAGTCACATGGATTATCTGGTTTTCCAGCGCATATAAAAGTTATGTTCGCACTATACTTTATTAAGTGTGCAATAACATTATGTCTAAAAAAAGTACATACCTTAATTAAAAAATACTTTACTGCTAAAAAATACCATCATATGAGTCTTCAGCAAGTCATAATCTTTTTGCTGTGGAAGGTCTTACCTTCAATTTGTAAAAAAGCACAATCTCTGAGAAGTACGAGAGAGGAAAGCATGCCTGTATTCCATTCATCAACTTTCACTCACTAGTTTTAGCATCCACTTACACTTTGTAACTCCTTCTGTCATTTGTTAACAGTAGTTCCTTCTGTTATTTGTTAATTGTACTCCTAAATTTTAGGCTTAAGCAGCTGGGTAGAAAATAGTGCCATTTTCTAAGATGGGCACAACTGGGAGAGGAGCAGGCTTTCAGCAGGCCAGAAAGAAAGGAGTTATTGTGGAACATAACGGACACTAGAGAGCAGAAATAATGCTAGAGGCTTCAGATGAA
Organism: Eidolon dupreanum; assembly: GCA_028627145.1. Lineage (NCBI taxonomy): Eukaryota > Metazoa > Chordata > Mammalia > Chiroptera > Pteropodidae > Eidolon > Eidolon dupreanum. The sequence goes on along the minus strand of CM053508.1, from coordinate 109,081,084 downwards.
TAGGTTGAAACCCAAACTCCTAGAAGTGACTGCAGCATTTCATTTGACTGACATGAAGCCCATGGGTAGAAGTAATGGTTTGTCAGTTCCTCAGGGGTGGGGACTGCCAACTAGTTGAGATCTAATTTGAGTTCATCCCTAGTACTCACTACTGTGCGTGGAACAGTGAAAGGACTAACTACAGAACAGAGTCATTTTTCTGACACTATGGTTTTTTTTGATTTGGTCACACTTCATATTTTTCCCTCCAAGGATTGCTGTGTTTCTGTCAGGTATAATTAATGTCACTTGTAGTTGTACATATCCATAGTTTCTGTGATATTCTGTGTGTCCTGCCTCCCCTCCCTCCCTGTTCTCCAAACACACATACATACCCAACAGAAGTTTTCTTGAGCTGTTTCCTTTCTTAAGATGTAATTCATACTTTCCATGTTCTCTTTTCAAAAAACGTTGTCTTCCCTCTGTTAAATTTTCCCTTTGTTCAAATCACATGACTCTTGAAGGCATATGCTTTCTGTTCTTATATTTCTTCCAGATATTGATGTATTTGGGCATGGTTACTCAGAGCAGATCAAAATATGAAGTACTATATTTTATCTTCAGAGTGGATGATGTGATAGCAAGGGGGAAATGGAAGACTTTTTGTGAATCCTCTTGCGTTGCATGGTCAGGGGGCAGAGAGTTTGTCAAAGAAGGCTAGAGCTGTGGCTGTAACATCTTTGGAGTTGATTCTGTATCATCTGCTTTAGCTTCATTACCACTGTTGGTTGGTGGGATGACACCTAAAAGGTAAACCCTTGATTTTCCAGAAACCTTAACTGATCTTTGTATTTTTCTACCACTTTATCACTCCTAATTTTCCCAGGCAGTGCACTGCTAAGGTGAGTGGAAGACAGTGAAGGAGAGTGAAATGGTGCACTGGATAATTGGGCTTATTCACAGACTACAAACCTCCTTAACAGCCAGCCTTAGAGTCCAGTTTACACTTGGCCTTAGCACAAAGGTGGATCAGTGCATCATGGATTAGGTAACTTTGCAGTGTGGACCATCTGACAGTCAGTTCTTGAATTGCTGACTGTACCGCACACTCTGGATTGGGGGCCAGGGTGAAGTATCACCTTCACAGTGCGGACAAACCAGTGGAATGCAGTGCAAGAAAGCTCACAACTGTTCTGCTGGTTAATAATGGCATTTCTAAACAGTCATGCTCATTTTGTTTCTGGGCCACTTTGTTCAGAAACTGACACTGCAGCATTAAAATCCCCTGGCCATGTGCTGTCATCAAGTTCATACATATTTATCAAGTGCCTGTTCAGTAAGCAGAACAAAAGTCCCTGTTTTCATGTATGTTGACATTAAACAAATGCAGTTTATTAGATGGTGATAAATTCTATGAAGAAAAATAAAGCAGGGAAGGGATGGAGGTGTTATTTTAGATAGTGTGGTACCTGGGCCAACCTTTAGAGGGTATTGGAGCAGAGACCTGAAGTCAGTGAAAGGTTAAACCAGGTGATTACGGGAGTGGGAGACAGAACATTCCAGGAGGGATCGTATTAGAATCAGCTGGGGAACTTTTTAAATATTCCCAGTCTTGGACCTAACCTAGTGGGTCTGGTATGGGACCCAGGGATCTGCTTTTCTATAAAGGCTCTCCAGAGGATTCAGGGAAGCCAGGTTGGGGAGCTACTCTTAAAACCCATTCAACTTATGAGTCATTCCAGGATCTAAGTGAGGAAAAAGTTTTGACAGTAAGTGAAAATTATAATCTCTCTAGGTAAAAAGAATTAGAAGCAGAGAGAAATGAAGAGGGAAATCAAAGGAAATAATGATGGAAAAGAAATGGTATTGAACCTCTATTGGAATGCCACTCTTGAAATAAAGATCAACTCTTAGAATCATAATAGGAAGAATATGATCCCAGTTCTACTTTTCTTTACCACCTCCTGCTCTAAGTGTACCAGTATTATTAGGCTGGCGACAGTCCCAGATGGGTCATGCAGCATCAGACCGTTCCTTCTTGTGGTGTCTTCTCACTACCCCCCTGACCTTGCTTGGCCCTAGAGAAGAAGTGCCTCAGTGATTAGTTAGCCTGTGTAGGTCCTGGGGCATGGGAGGGGAGCTTACCTAGAGTTTGTGGCACCTGGTTTGCATCCCACCGTGTGCCTAGGGGTTCCTCGGGCCTCCCTTCAGGGCCCCTGGTCATGTCTCAGACATCTGTGTAAATGCTCTTCCATGAAGATAGGATTCTTGGGTGGCAGGAACAGTGAGATAGGCAGGTTCTTGATTTCCTCCTCGCAAAAAAGTGGGCCATAAAATGCCTTGTCATGAGAGAATGCCATCTGTTGAGGGAAATATTACTTGCAAATTTATGCTTCCATTCAGTTAAAGGGGGACTTGAAGAATACATTTTTAAAAGAAATTTTATTTTTTTAAAGCAGTTTAAGGTTCACAGCAAAATTGAAGGCACAGAGATTTCCCCTGTAGTCCCTGCCCCCACACATGCATAACCTCCACATTACCAGTGTACCCCACCAGAGGGCACCTTTGTTACAACTGATGGGTCTACACTGACACATTGCCATCACCCAAAGCTCATAGTTTACATTAGTGTTCACTCTTGGTGGGTTTGGATAAATGTATAATGACATGTATCCACCATTATGGTATCATGGTAACAGTAGTTTCACTGTCCTAAAAATCTTCTTCCCTAAAAATCCATTTTTGATGTGGTTTTTAGGAGCTCATGAAGACAAGTGGGGCCAGCATCTGTAATACAGACTTTCCACAGGAACTTAAATTATTAGTTTGGCCTGAATGGGCAAATGGAGTTGTGAGCCTAAGCCCCTCTGCATATCGCTACTGCCCTGGTAGCTATGTGGTTTGAGGTGATAGGAATCATTTGAAACCATATGAGTAATGCCATGAATCACTCCAGAATTTCTGTAAGTCTTGACTTCTTGAACATTACATTCTCTTGCTTTCTATTTGGATATGTTTTCTTGCTTTTCATGGAGACTAGCTTTTGCATTAAAGGGGAAGAAAAGTCACCTAGACTTATTCTATCACTGTTAAAACCTATTCAGTAATGTCTGTTATGATTCTTGAAAGAGGAGGACCTGATTATCTGAGTTGTTTGTTATGGCATTTAGACACATCGAGCTTTTTCAGCAACTGGAAGCCAGAAAGAAGAGGACTGTGTATATAACCAACAGAGTACTTTGGCTCTGTCATACTTATTTAAAAGTTGTAGACTTCTTTCTTTCATGGACGTAAAACTGAATAAAGTTCTTTATTAGCTAGCAGCCAACAACTTTTTTCTTCTAAAACCTCTTTTTAGTGTTGTCAAGGAAAAGAAAAATTGATTTTGTTTCACTTATGTTCAAAGTTAATAGAACAGAAAATAAATGCTTGCCCAGAAGATACGTAATTGGAGGAAAAATAAACTTACACTTCATGGCCCACAGAAGGCATATTATAAATCCTAGATAACTGGTTGAGTTAGCTGGACTCATCTTTTAAGACTCAACAGGATGTGTCTCCAAAGCCGTCTCTGCAGTAAGCCTGTTTTAGCAGGTTAGTCCAGAAATGTTCAGGGATGGGAGAGTTCTTAAATCACCTCATTTAACCTCGACTTTTTACGAATGAGAAAACGGGCAGAGAGGGTGAAAGTCTTGCCCTAGAAACAGAAATTGGGGAAGAATGTGACAGGCACGGATATTTATATCTGAATACCTGAGGCCCAATTTTATCATACCCCCAATTATTTCTAGTTTTTTCAAAGAGTGTTAGGAAATTCTCAAAGTGACATTTTAAGACTGCTGCATTTTTTAGGAGAGAGTTTGTAAATCGACATCACATAATGAAAAAAGATACTGTGACTTCCAGTAAGTTTACATATAATCTTATTGCTTCTTGGAACAGAACTAGAAAACATAGAAAAGAATACTTGATTTACTTCCTGTTACATATGGGCTAATTTTAGAAACGAAACCATCAGTTATTGACCCTTTTTCTTAGCTTATATAAATTTATTAATTCGTTCATTTCATTGAATTCTCAGTTATATGTGGTAGAGGAGATAGAAATGATGTGCAAGGTGAGAAAATTCTAAATAAAAAAGGGAAAGCTGTGGATAAAATGCGTTGGACTAGAGGGGTGATAAATGTTAATTGGTAGATATTGGAAAAATTATGGTATAAATGTTAGGGTATTTACTGAAGAAAAGCAATGTAAAACAGAATGGAACAGAAACTAAAGGGATACAGAGATTTAGTTGGGGAGCTGGGGAAAAAAAATGAAGAAAAAAGACAGGATAAAACAAATTTATGAGAAAGGGATGGTGACTAAGAAATGAAAGAAGGAAGTAATAATGGCAATAGGTATGAAACGAGATTGTTTCATAATAGATTTAAGTGACCCTTACTATCTAAGATTGGAAAGGACTAGAGAAAGATCACCTTTCGCTATTTTCTTGACAGAGGGATGGTCATCCAGCCTACTGAGATGTCATCTGTAGACTGGTCAGGGTCTGTGAGTTGTTACCTGTCCACAATAATAAATCAAGAATAAGAGTTTAGAAACTCTTGCAGCAATTTGACAGTAATTTTATGTTCATTCACTCTAATGACAAAATAACTGGAGCCTGTATTTCATGTCTTTTTAATTTAATTTTTCTAAAAATTCATTTTTTATTGAGGTATTAATGACATATAACATTATATTAGTTTTAGGTGTACACCATAATGACTCAATATTTATATATCTTGCAGAATGATCACCACAATAAGTCTAGTTAACATCTGCCACCATACATAGTTACAAATTTTTTTTTCTTGCAATGAGAACTTTTAAGATCTACTCTCAGCAACTTGCAAAATATTCATCTTGGATGGATTAGAAATATAAAAACACACTATAGATAATCAGAGAAGAAGCATTGATTAACCCCTTGCTACTCAGAGTGATCTGTAGACCAGCAGTATCTGCATCACCTAAGAGCTTGCAGACACTCAGGCCCCAGCCACAGACCTTTGGAACCTGCATTTGACAAAGTCCCCAGATGACTCATGTGAACATTAAAGTTTGAGAGGCCCCAACTCCTTCAGTCCTTTCAGTGTTGACCAGATGAAATTAGAAAGCTCTTCCTCATACTGATTCACTGCTTCACTGTATCCAAGGTCATACAGAAAAAAAGTCATGTAACAGCACTTCAGATTTAAAGACCACTATCAGTTCAAAAACTTTTTTTTTACACATAATTGTTGAACTGCTATTCTTTGTAAACTTCCGGGCTAGGTTGTAGGGTTTCAGTGATAAAGAGGACTCAAGGAACTTAAAGTTTAGTAACGGAGATACAAAAGGGGGTATTTATATAAATACCACAATAAAAAATGATGAACCTATAATGTCAAGTGCTGGGGAAATTTATAGCAGGAGAAGTTACTTTTTACCTGCTTAGAGGTAAGAGTGGCAGTGCATCTTGTGGCAAGATGGGGTGATAAAACCCTTTTGTGGATTTGGTATTTGAATTACAGTTGACCCTTAAACCACACAGTTTGAACTGCACGGTCCACTTACATATGGATTTATTTCAGTAAATATATCGTATTATAGCTATATTTAATCTTTCTTGTGATATCCTTAATCACTTCATTGTAAGAATCACTTCATGGTAAGAATAGTTTATAATACATATACAAAATATGTGTTAATTGACTATGTTATCGGTAAGGCTTCTGGTTAGTAGTTAAGTTTTGGGGTCCAACTATAGTCTTTACAAGATGAGTAGGAATTAGATGTGCACAAATGGTATTGGGGGGGAGGTCAAAAGCAGGATATGAAAATTGGAAGGTTTGAGGACAGGTGTAAGGGTCTGAATTTAAATCTTATTTAAAATAAATTTTATCATTTACTTTCAGATGTTTAGAGACTTTGTACAGTGATTTATTTTTCATGGGCTTTGAAAGGATCTAGTTTTATAGAATGTCTGAACTACTCAGTGCTCATATTAAAAGGAATCTTTTTTTCTGTCCTCTTAGCCATTGTCTTATACTCTGCCACCAGCTGAGAGAAAACTTAAAACAAAACAAAACAAAAACAAAACTACTCTAGTCATATGGTTCAAAAATAAAAAGGAACAACAATGAATAGTCGGTTGCCTTGTAACCGCTTTCCCCATCAGCCCAGTGCCCGCTCCCACCACTGTCCACATCCCACACACAGGCATAGCCCCTCTTGTTGAACATGCAATTACTTTAAAAGTAAGAACAACTCGAATTTTAGGTTGAGCCTTTATCTGAACACATTTTGGAGCTACTGTCTTTAAAGGGTTAGCAATTTTCTCAGTCTAGGTCCAGTCAGAAAGAAACCAAAGGAACTTGAACACAGAAAGTTTGATTAAAAGAATTATTAACTATGACAGGAGATTAGAGTAATGAGGGATTGCCTAATAAGAAGTAAAGAAAACAACAACAACAACAACAACAACAACAACAAACAGAAAAAGGAAAAGAAAGAAAGTAAAAAAAACTGGAATAGCTGAAAGTAACCATTACACCCAGGGCTGAGATCCAGACTTTATTGGACAGGGCAGAGCTATGGCTCACTGCATAACAGAGAAGCCATACTGGTGGCAGTGCTTGAAAGCCATCTGGAGTTTGCCAGAAATCTGTCCTCTAAGGTGCCTGGGAAGGCTGTTCATGGGGAAGTGCCTCACCAGAAACACTGTACTACAAAACTTCATAAAAGAGGTTTGGGGGCGGGGGGAATGGTGGCGGAGTGCTTCTGGCAACTGTGCACTGCAGAGCCTGATGCTGAAAAGCAGGCTGCGTTGTAGGAGCCTACCAACCTGCTACACCAGAAGCAGAAAACAAAACTCTTTCCTCCTGCAGTGTATTTCCAGCACCCTCTCCTGAAAAGTTTAACATCTTGCTAGCTGACAAAAGAAAATTATTTAAAAGGCTCAGATTCATTTTTACAGAGGCTGCAGAAAGGGGTGAATTTGGATCTGAGAGTTGATACACTGATAATTAACACAGTGACTAAATAGTACAGACATCCTAAGTGAAGCTTTACTGGAAGACATGTCTGCTGCCAAAATAGTATATGATGCATTTCAGAGCCAAATATTGATGTTTTAGGTATTAATCTTACCACTTAACTATTTTTCTCTCTTGATTGAGAATTGACTGAAAATTTTTTCTTCAATTTTAATAAAAATGTTGAGCATGTAGATGAAACTATGTACAGCAAGAAAAATGAAATACCTTTTCAGTAGAACTACTAGTTCAATAGAAACTATAGAGGTAGGAATAGCAAATACAAAATACAGGAAGGAAACAAAGTTGTCTGAATATCCCCTTTATACCTCCAGGTCACTATATATTCCATCAGTTTCATCTCAGAAGTCTACCAAGACCTTCTGCTGGCACCAGAATGGATTGGCTTTCTTCTTCTGGCACATAGCTGTTATCCTAAGATCATCCTTCACCATCCCTGCATTCACTTCACTTCTTTCCTGTGTTGGATCATGTCTTTTTAGTATCCAGGATCATTCTCTTTGTTGATGTACTGTCTTGTTTATTGGAGCATATTTTCCAACATCATTCTGAGATGGTTGCACAGGAGATAAATTGCTTTGAGACTATGTATGGGGAAGTAAAATACACATGAAAATGTGTATTTTATTCTGACATTTGGTTGATAGTATGGTTATAAATTCCAGGTTGGAAATACTTTCCTTCAGAATTTTGAAGTCATTTCCCTATTGTCATGTAATTCCCATTTAAAAGTATGAATGCATTCTGATTCCTATTTTTTTCTGTGTAACCTTTTTTCATTCTGGAAGCTTATAAGAATTTTCTCTGTTTCCAATATTCTGAAGTATTATGAAGATATGCAGTGGAAAGCACTTGAGCACTTACTTGATAATCTCTTTTTTTTGTGAGGACATCCCTAATTTATCAAATGCTCACCCTTCTGGACTGATTTCCCAGTTTTCTGAACTTGTCCTTCTATTTTCTACCTTTGCCTTGTTGCTCTCTTTCCTGGGAGATTTCTACAACTTTTTATTTTGACATTACATTAAAAAAATTTTTATAGCCCTTAAATTTTTTTGTTGTTGTTGTACCTTTTAAAGCATCCTAGTCTTGTTTCATGAGCACAATATCTTCTTTTCTTTCTGGGAATATTAATGAAAGATTTTCTTTTTTCTTGACTTTTCATCTTGCATAATCTTTACTACCTCCAAATTACGTTTTTTCTGTTGGTTTGGTTTCTGTCATTCTTTCTCAGACATCTGTTGAGTCCTGTTTGCTCAGTTTTAAGAGTAGAGCTCTGAAGCAGAGTTTCTTAACCAATATGCCACAAAAACAATATGTTGCAAGTATGTAAAAATAATGGTGGTGTCAGCCCTCAGAGTGGCTGAGCAGCATCTGGGAAGGCTGAGGCCCCCTATTCACCCCTGGCCTACACACAGTCTCATCTGTTTACCCCAGAAAATATCGCATTTTCTGCGTGTGTTGTGACATGAAGTTTCAGAAGTGCTGCTCCAAAATGTATTAGAAGCTCAGATCCTACAGGTTAAGATTATTGACTGTGGGTTTCACTGATGAAGCTGGGTTACTTTCCTGGGGCAGATCTATCTCCATATCTTTAGGGGTTTTTTCATTTGTTTGTTTGTTTGTTTTTGGTGAGTGGCTAATCAAATCCTCCAGAAGAATCTTCGAAGTTTCTTTTCTGGAGGATTTAAGTCTGGCTTTTGGCATTTTAGGAGCAGAATTGAAGGGGGAAAAAAACTGGTGGTCTCAGCATTCAGTCTATACACTCTTAACTCTCTCAGTTTTTGATACAGTACACCTACCCTCAAATGTGCCTGATCTCCCTGTCTAGAGACCCACCCTCAGTTTTATAGTCTTCAGAATATAATTTATCTTCCTTCCACTGGAGCTGAGAAGAACCTTAATAAACTGTTGCAAGAAAGTTGTGTACATATGTGGAGGAAGGTTCTGGGAATTCAGCTGCTGCTTAAGATTTTCTTTTTTTACTTCCTTCCACCGCTTCCCCCATACTTCTAATTCCTATCCTGAATGCAAGTTAGGGTGTGTGTCTTGGCTTTACTCACTGCTAAATTAGGAATGTCTTTTAAAATTTGGGTAAGATGTTAGTTCTTAAACAAGAACAAAAGCACTGACCATGAAAAAGTATTCTTCAGATTGTTCATCACTTTAAAAAAAGTGTCAAGTCTGCCAAGGATTAACATGAAGAATATAATAAAGAATCCTCAACCTGAATATGAGGAGGATAATGAACTCAATAAAAAAATGGACAAGAGACTTGAACTAAATTTGTGTGTTTCATAGAAGAGGAAACACGTGTGGCTGTAAACATATAAAGAGATGTTCACCTGAATCATGAGGGAAATGCAAATTACAACACAAGGAGAGACCATATTTCACTCAGCTGAAGTGGAAGAACTTAGAAAGTGTGACTTATTCAAACGTTTGTGGATCCACAGATTCTCCTACACACACCAGCTGAGACTGTAAACTGCTCCAACTATTTTGCAGAGTAATTTAGTGTCATCTTATACTTTGGAGAATAATTTAGTGTAATTCTACTCCCAGGGCTACAACCAAGGGAAATTTATTTTGCATAATACAAAAGGAGACATACACAAGACTAATCATAACAATACTGTTCACAATACCAAAAACCTGGAAATGGCCCAGAGGCCTATCAACAGGAAAGTGGAATATCGTACAGCAAAAAGAACAAAAGAGCCAATGTGATATGCAGCAATATGAATGACCCTTAGCAATATATTGAATGAAAAAAGCTCCAAAAGATTGTAGACAGCATGAAACTTTATAAAATTAAAACAACTTAAAATTATGTACAGATACACACAATTATTTGTGTATTATATATATTTGATGGATGTTATACATCATGGATGTAAAAATAAAGTTTTATATATTTAATGGATATAATAATATTGTGTTATATATGTTTCATGGATACAATAAAAAAGAAAGCAAGGGAAAAGTGAACATAGGATTTAGGATGATAGTTACTACAGGTGGGAGAAACAATAGAATGGATTAGTGAGGAGGACCACTGGGTAGAAGCTGGTTTTTGTCAAGGTCTTAGCTTTTGTTTTGGATGGTAGGTTTGTGGGGTTCATGTTACATTAGTGAAAATAATTAGATAATTAAATACCTGAAAAAAAAAATAAGCCTAAAAGACTGGAGTTTTCAAGGTGAAGTAGAGATCACATGGATCTTAGTTCTTTGGTTGTCTGTTTTTTATTTTTTAAGAAGTAGCATTCTGAATTCTAGAATAAATGTTTTGTAGTTTAAAATTATAAAAAATAATTTTCTAGGTGGGATTCATATACTGATAAGTATCATACTTTATAGAGTACTTATTGCATAAATATTTATACCTATTTCTGTTCTTTCACAGAAATTTTACATTTTTTTCCCTTTCTTAGGACAAAGTTAAACTATAATCCTCCAAAAGATGATGGATCAACCTATAAGATTGAACTTGAAGGGATATCGGTAATGGTTATGAGAGAGATCCTGGATTACATCTTCAGTGGGCAGGTATGATGAGACACAAAGGAAGGAAGACTAAGTAGAGGCTTCTCAAGCTCAGGGTGAGGGTCTCCTTTCATCCATTCTATGACCACGTAACACTTCATCTTCATCTTCTGTCATTGTGTCCTTGCTAGTATCTCCTACTGCTAGTGGCATCAGGTGTGTTCTTCTAGTGCTCTGCTCTTTCCAAAAAAGCAGACTAAGTAACTTCTCACTCAATCCAAGTTTTTAATTTTACCATCCTGAGCTCCACCTTTCAGCATGGGATATGAAGAATGTGGGATGCTTCCTCCACTGCTGTCTTTTTGTTTTTAAATCTTAAGTCCAGTCTTGTTTTGTACTCACACTATTGGGGAACTCATTTTCCATAGTATGGAAATGAGAGCGTCCTTGGGCAGTGGGGATTATTTTGTAGAAATTAAAAGTTCCAGACTCACACAAATGACAGGTCCCTGCATTGTATTCATGACACTTTGGTCCTGTTGCCTCAGCAGGATCAGCATTCCTGTACCACCCCTGTTTCTTTCTTTCTCGTTTCCCTTTACTCTGTCTACCCATGTACATTTCTGGGGATTTAATGAAAGCCAAGGAAGAAAGTGATTATTGATTAGGTTTCTTTCCTTTTCTTTGCCCTACTCCAACCTCCTACCCCATATTATGTGATTTAAAGTGTAGTGTGAGGACTTATAAGAAAAATCTTAGGTGTGAACCAGAGCCTGTTTTTTCAACAGGAAGAAGTATATCTCACATTTGGTTATGTGAGAATGCGTTTTATCTCTACCCTTGTTGAGAGCTTGTTTCCTACTCTCTCCTTTATTTCTTTTCATCTTATTTTACTTTTTCTTTTTGTAAGGGCTGTGTCCTCTACATGTTTCCTAAGTATTCTGAGTGTACTGCTTACTTTCTCTAAATATATTCATTCTCTCCAGTATCATACCATTGGCAAAAGATTGTCATCTTTTTTGAAATTTTGGCTTAATTTTATGTTATCCCCTTCTCTTTTCTCTAAATGCTGCATGGTGGGTGTGCGGATGTAAGATTTTGTGTATATGTGCATAATTGTTAAAAATAAATGAATTTAAATTAATTTTAGGACAGCCCTTAAAATACTGGAGATAGACTATGGCATCACAAAACCAAACTTAGGACCAGCCTCTTAGCTTATTTGTAAAATCAATTCAGTGGCAGTTATAACAAGTTATAAGCCAATAAGATCATGTTCATGTTAAGGCTTAGATTTGCATCTTGAAACCTTATTTACAGATTTTGTTCCCAATTTAAATTAATTATGATTTTAAAATCATAGTTGCAACATAAGTTATAACAAACTCCTATTTGGCAGTTTAATTTTATTGAGATGGAATTTAGTGTTTTTTCACATGCCTGGATTCGAATAGTCTACAGCTATCCACTTTCTTGTGGCTAAATTTAACATGTTATATAAATAGGAAATTTCTCTGTATTTGTAGCTTACTCTATACACTTCTTTACAGTTTCATTTCTCAGTCTCTAAGGCAATTCAAAGTTGTACATTTTGTTTGTATTTGTGGTACACAGTGTATAAAATGTGGTAAAATGTTTCTTGTTGTACTATACTCTGAAATCTCTTCTTCACATTTTCAAATGGAGGATGAGCACCCATTCTTTGGGAGAGTCTGGACCAGTTGTGATTTTGTAAAGAAAATATTTTTTCTTTACATTGTCTTATTGTTGTATGAAAAACTATCAAGTGGATGGAAGAAGTATCAATCAGGAAACTAAAGAAAATTAAGGAGAAGTAAATGTTCATAATGTTTTCTTTTAATCTTATAGTAGGAATTTATTCCAGAAAGTAGCTTTGAGACCAAATCATATCTATTGAACTGAGTGCGATGTTTGGCCCATGAGGCTCCTGAGGCAGTGTAGAGCCCACTTATTTCAAGGAGCATGCATTCAGTCATACCATTTGGCAAAAGAATGAACTTAATGTACTTGAAGGCAAGATTTTCAATAGTTTTGGTGGTAGTTTTTAAATAAATCACCTTCAGTTTACCATAGAATACAGAACTTTCCATTTCCTAAGCATTTCAGTCATTTAAGGTTTTTCTCTAAATTAGGTAGAGAGGTGAGCAACAGGACAATTCACCTTGGAAGGGTTATTGGCAGTTAACATCGGTAAAGCAAGGGATGCACTAGGAACCAGCCATACACTGCTTATGCTGTTCGAAGGTTCCTTAGGGCCCTCAAACTCTTCCTGGAAAAAAGTACTGTGTTGAACTGTGTAAAATTGCCAATATTCAGACATCTTTGACTTACCGAAATGGAGTTTTCATGTGGTTCAGCATAATAGATTAGTGGTTAGGGTTTTAACTATTTTTATTCAAATATAAAATATTTATGATATTTTTACAGATCCGGCTAAATGAAGATACCATCCAAGATGTTGTACAGGCAGCGGACCTGCTCCTGCTGACAGATCTTAAAACTCTGTGCTGTGAGTTTTTAGAAGGCTGCATTGCTGCTGAGAACTGCATCGGCATCCGTGACTTTGCACTTCATTACTGCCTGCACCACGTCCATTACCTTGCCACAGAATACCTGGAGACTCACTTCCGAGATGTCAGCAGCACAGAAGAATTCCTAGAACTGAGTCCTCAGAAGCTTAAAGAAGTGATCTCTCTTGAGAAGTTAAATGTTGGCAATGAAAGATATGTATTTGAGGCAGTAATTCGATGGATAGCACATGATACAGAAATAAGAAAGGTATTTAAAGTTTGTAATGTGGTCTAACTTTGCCTTTGACTGATTGCATTTATTATTTTTCATGAAAATTGTAGATGTTTTCTTTTTCTCCTCCAACATGAATGTCTTGCAAAGTTGTGTTCTAAAATGTATTGGTAAAATATCTTCCCATAAGGTCATTAAAGCAGTTGGTTTTTCAGACCAGTCTACAAAAGCCCATGTAACTCAATATAGGAATAAAAATATGAATGGTTTTAAGTTACATAATATCCTTTGTATGTTGTTTTTCATGGGAAAATGCATTTTAAGCTTAAGCTGAGGATTATAGAAATGTAGCACTCCCACCCTCCCGTTCAGCATCTTTCCCCTCTACTTCACTGGGCTAACCCCTACAGCAACTCTGATGCAAACAGCAAGGCAAGGCGGGGCACTCAGAGCTCTGGCAGAGGGGTGAGGGTCTTGGACTCTCCCTGAAGTGATTGATACCACCTGGGAGAAAGCAGGAGAGCATTTTGGAGTTTTCATGGTTATGCAGTTCCAGGTAGCAAGGCCCTTGGAGTGACAGCCTGGAAAGAAAGGGTCGTAGAGAATATCAGGCTTTAGGTCTAAATTTTTAATACCATTGGGGAAGGGAGCAAAATCACAGGGCTAAGTCTAATATTTCTAAATTAGAGATTAGCTTCAGTTACTGTATTCAAGATAAGTATATTAGGTTTTAGAGTAGTTTTCAAAATGTACAATCGCATTGTTAATTGTTCTTGATAACTATTGACATGTTTTAATGATTTTCTTGTAATTTTTCAAATTCTGTAGGCCTATGAATATGTCGATTTAGAAACTATGACTATAGTCGCAGCATAGTTAGTACAGTTAATGTTCCATTTTCTACATTAGTTGGGTAAATTAGGAAAGGAAATAGAACAGTTTCCAGCTTGCTGCCATTCACTAAGATCACTGTCAATAGCTCCTCCCCGACTGTCTTGCCTTAAGGAGATGACTATGTCAACTGACTGCTGGGGAAACGAGGCAATTCTTCATCCTTCAGTTAACCTCAACTTGATGCTGTAAAGACTGTTGACTTTTAATACTCAGGGTATAGAAGAGTATACCTTAAAACGACTATTTCAAAACCAAGAAAAACTAGTAATTAAAGAGTTTCACCTTATATATGTAGAATGCTATAGTCAAATTTAATGATTGAGTATCAAAGTATATAATTCATATCATACATGTTAGATATGTTTAATGGTTACTGAAGAAATGATTATATAGTACTCAGAGGATTTTTTTTTAACTTTTCTATATTTTTCTTGTAATATTAAGGTTGATACATTTTCATTATCTGGTTTACCATATTTTATTAAGGTATTACTATATAGAATGTTTCTATTAATGTGATTTAACTCACAGCACATCCAAGTATGTGAAATAAAACAAACTATAGCAGAGTTCTTCTGAGTTTTCCTGTTGCTATGGACACCCTTTAGGGTGTAAAGAAAGCTGCTTGAAACTTTGCAGTGATACGTCAACTATAAATCTGAATTGATGATTTTTTAAATTAAACTTTTATTCTACTATGGGAAGTAGAAAGGAAAGGGGCCAGTAAGCATAGTCAAGCAATATTGGCACTTATACCTTGCCTGTTGATGATCTATCAATAGTTTTAGTTTTTTATGAGTTGCAACATGTATATTCTAAAAACTGTGTTTTGCATTTTTCGTTCTTTCTCTCCATCCTTTCTGCCCTCTTCTGCAGGTCCACATGAAAGATGTTATGTCAGCACTATGGGTTTCAGGGTTAGACTCCAGCTACTTACGGGAACAGATGCTGAATGAACCGTTAGTACGAGAAATTGTCAAAGAGTGCAGCAACATACCACTGAGCCAGCCACAGCAAGGAGAGGCGATGCTAGCAAACTTCAAACCCCGGGGCTACTCTGAATGCATTGTGACTGTTGGTGGAGAAGAAAGAGTGTAAGTATGGGTGTGCATCGTTTGAAAAATAGTATAAGGGAAGAGAGATTTCCATGCACACAAGAGTTCATAATATTTTTCAGTATCTAAAGCATAATAACGATAGATTTTTTTAATGATTTAAACATTCTTAGAACAGTAAAACTAGTCATGGTTATTATAAGTAGAACTACATAAAACACTTAACTGATAATCTATTTTTTTTTAGTTCACGGAAACCAACAGCAGCAATGCGATGTATGTGCCCTCTCTATGACCCTAATAGGCAGCTTTGGATTGAACTGGCGCCTTTAAGCATGCCAAGAATTAACCATGGAGTTCTCTCAGCAGGTACTGTTATGTGGTAAATTTTAGTTAAACACGAGATCAGTGTATAATTTCAGAATTGTACAGAATGACTCAAAGCCTTATAAAGATATAATTTTATTATTTCTCTGTGATGACATTTTTTGTGTAGCTATAGCTTTCAAGACTGTGCTAGGAAGAAGAGTATTTTCTGTCAGTCCTTATTGTTTCCAAATCTTTAATACGTAGCTATTTTTAAGACTTCAGTAGAGGAGCATTTTACTTGATGTCTTAACTGATAGAGGCACAAAATTCAGTGACTTACTACCAGTTATCTGTGTGACCATACCTAAAACACAGAATTTATTTGAACTGTGGTAGTTTCATCATCTTTGAAATTCATGAAATTTAGAATTACATTATGTAACTATATCTAAAGTAAATATGTATGTAAAAGCAGACATTTCAGATGAGACTTTGGAAAATATTACTGACATTAGCAATGACTTCAATTATTTTTCTACAGAAAGTATATTTTAGTTGACCTTTACAAGTTTGAAAATAGCTCTGCATTATTCAAAGCTCTCACTCAAGGAGATGATAGAAAACGTTGTCCTTGCTGCCTTATCACTGTTTGCTGCCCTTCTCTTCTCCTTGGATCTACCTTTTTGGGTTCACTCCATAAGGACAATTTCCCTTAATTCTAATTATTGTCAGCAGTCCTCCTCAAATCCTTACTTTATGGTCTCTGCTTTCCCATTAACATTATCTGAAAAAATTTTAAAGCTGTACCACACTAAACCAAATTATGGAAATAGCTAAAGCTATACTGTAGTATAGAAATGGAATCATTTTCTGAGAATCATTTTCAAGATTATTGAAGTTATTGTCAATAATAAACAACTGGATAGAGTAGTGTAGCCAACAGGATGCGGATCTGATTTCCTTGTTCTGTCTCTTTAGAATTAGCTTCCTTAAGCTTTCTTCCATATGTACACCTTCATAATTTTCATACATACTCACCTACCGCAAAGGTTCTTATATCATTAATTTTCAAAGATTTCCTAGAGGAGTCAGCATTTCGGGAACTTAAGCAATGAGGAGAGGAATCCTGTCCAATAGTCTTGACCGAAGTGGGAAATGATTGAGTAGTTCCTATTTATACGCCCTATTCTATGTTCCTTCTTTTCTTGCCTTTATAAAAAAAACGATTGACTGACTTTTTGTTCATTCAGTTGTTCCTCTCTCTACTAGTTTAGAGGTTACATTCTCTGTTTATATTCCTTTGAAGGCTTCCTTAGAAACCACAACCTGTGTTCTTAAGTTATTAAAGACTGAAATTATTCAATACATTCATACTCTATTTTTCATGTTCTGCAGTCTAACAGCCTTAAGATACATGATTATTTATGAATAAAATATTTATATATACATGTTTTATTAATCTGTTTTACATATATATCTATAGATAAGTAGTGTTTGTTTAGATTTACCCACATATTTACCACTCTCTTTGTTTTTCCTTCCTTCTTACTCCTCAGATCTTCCATCTGGGATCATTTTCTTCTCTCTGAAGTTCACACCTTTCAATTTCCTTCATTGTGGGTCTACTAGTAGCAGACTGTTCAGATTTGTTTGTCTGAAAATGTCATTATTTTGCCTTCATTCTTAAAGGATCTTTGTTGGGTATAGAATTTTAGGTTGGTGTCTATTATTTTTTAGCACATTAGGGTTGCCTTTCTACTGATTTCTGGCTTCTGTTGTTGTTAAGTCAGTTGGCAGTCTAAAAATCTGTCCTTTTCTCTGGGCTGTATTTAATAAATATATATATAGCTTTTGTTTTCTGCAATTTCACTACAATGTATTTAATTAGGTGCACATTTTATTTGAAATTTTACCATATTTGGGGATTATTGGGGATCTTGACTCTGTGTTGGCATTTCATCAAATCTGGAAAATTTTTATTTATTACGTCTTCAGATAGTGCCTCTGCTCTAATTTCTCTCCCTCTGCTTTTGGAAGTTAGATTAAACATGGTTAGACTTTTCTACTCCATCTTATATCTCCTGTCTTCTCTTTGTTTTGTTTTTCATCTTTTGCTTCTCCTTATTGCCTTCTTTGTGATTTCTTTTGATTTATCTTCCATTTAATAAATTTTTTATTTAACTATGATGATCAGCCATTCAGTCCATCCATTGGATTTTTAATTTTATCTTTTTCTTTTTTTTATTTCTAGAAATTCTCTTTAAATCTTTTTTCAAATCTGCAAGTCATTTCTGTAGCCCCTTTGCCAGAAGTTATCTTCACATTTGTCTTTTATTTTTTAAATATAGTAAGCATGGTAGTTTAAATCTTTCTGATTAGTCCAATATTAGAAATTTGAAATCTTTGCAAGACTGCTTCCTGTTGTTTGCTTCTGCTGGTTCTTCTTCATAGGGTCGAGTTTCTTTGTATACCTGAATACCTTCAGCTGGGTGCCGAACATTTTATTAAAAATTATTTGTAGGAATAATTTGATGCTTTAAAATCTTAGAATGTTAGAATCTAAAAGCATAGATAATGGTACTTTCTAAAATAGAACTTTTACATTAATTTATGCTAGTTGCCTAAAAACACCACTAATTTGGAATTACTATAAATCAACTTCAAATCTTGAGATTTTCTAGGCAAGGAGATTTAAATCTGGTTTCTAGTTCTGGTTGGCCTTCATCCAGATAGTGAGAGCTTTGGAGAGTCTCTCCTGCAAGAAGCCACCCTTTCTACGGGTCTTGGGTTTAGATTTCTCTCTTTTTCATCCCTTCAGAGCCATTAAAAGAAAGAATATTTTCCCAAAATAGATGAACTGAGATAACCCAGAGCTGCTTGGTGACTGAGTGGGTGGTGTCCGTCTTCTTTTTATGCTGTAGGGTAGAGGGAATCCACTCAGACATACTGAGTGAAGTAAAATGGTAAAAGTGACTCACAAACTTGGCTCTATCACCAAGGATCAAATGAAATGTGATAAAGATCTCAAATCCATTGTTGTTGTCAGAGTTTTCTCCACATATTGTCTCTACAACTATGGCATTTATATACAACAGGAGATAGGTGTTCAAGACTTAAGTTTCAACTTTCTCATGTGTCTCCTTTGAATTTTGCAGAAGGATTTCTGTTTGTATTTGGAGGCCAAGATGAAAATAAGCAGACCCTGAGCTCAGGAGAAAAGTATGACCCAGATGCAAATTCATGGACTGCATTGCCACCAATGAATGAGGTAAAACATCGCTTTTTAAATTTAATATGTTATTTTTTCCTTTAAAACTTTGTTTTATATTTGAGTATAAGAAATAGCAACCCTGCAACCTCTTCCCCACCGCCTAATAGACTGCTACCTGCCCTCCCAGCTCTCCTCTCTACCTTCCCCTTACTCAATCCAACCTCCTCACAGTCTCTCAAACCTTCTAGAAATACTCCTGCTTCAGGACCTTTGCCAAATACCTGTATGCCATGCTCCTTGATTCCTTCATTGTTTGTCTGTATAGCGCCTTATCAGGGCAACCTTCCCTCCAGCCCCTCAGCCTTCCTGTCTCTCCTACGCTGCTTTCTCTTCATACCATGTAATGCCTTCTCACATACTCTGGAGTTTTAAAGTGTTCACACAGACTCTTTGATGACAGGGGTTTGTTCAGGGCTCTATCTTCAGCCCTGTAATAGTGCTAGGTACATACGGACACTAAGGAAATATTCGTTGACCGAATGAGTTATAAAATACCTCAGGCTTCTGTCATTGCCTGTTCTCCTCACTGCCTTTCCAGCCTCAGGCAGTCCTGTTGCTGTGGTTCTTGTCTTTCAAACATCATCTGGAAAACAATTATAGTCCATTGCTAAACACAGATAATTTTATTGAACCAGAAGGTAACAGTCCTTTTTCTTGTCATAAGCTATGATGAGTAAAAAGTAATGATTCTGAACGTGAATTTACCATGCAGGTAATTCTCTAGTTTTGAGAAATTCTTGGACTTGTATTCTCTGTCAATTGTGATAGAAAAATGAGCTGCTAGAGAAGTCAGAAATATTTGAACAAGATGGTTTTGAGCATGGCAGTTCTTTGCTGGAACTCTGGAATATAATGATTTCTATAATTTTTGTTAAATATGTAACTATCAGCTTTCGATATGTTAGCTGGCCTTTCGTATACAAAGATCTTTGATGTCTTTTCAGGCAAGACATAACTTTGGAATTGTGGAGATAGATGGAATGCTGTACATCTTAGGAGGAGAGGATGGTGAAAAAGAGCTAATTTCCATGGAGTGTTATGATATTTATTCTAAAACTTGGACAAAGCAACCTGATTTAACCATGGTTAGAAAGGTGAGAACTATATCTTGTGATTACAAACTGGATTAAAGATTGATGTTTCTTCATTTTCTACGTATGCCTTTTAACATGATTGGTAGTGTTAAAAGAATTAACGTTATAAATTTCTGCCTCTATTGGTAGTTTGATTTCATTATTATCAGCCATACACCAAGATAGGAAACAGAATGTGTGTTTACCATGACGGTGGGCTCTGTGCAGCACTGCTGTGTCCAAGGCCTACACTTGATAAATGCTTTGTGAGTGCGCTAACCTAGGAAGCAACCAGATCTCCCAAACCTATTTTCTTTATTATCATATAGTACTGGGGAGAAATATTAATCTACAGGTAAACAACTACCATTGCTTACTGTACAGAGTGAAAACAAATGGCTCCCGTTAGCTGTTTAGAGCACTGTCTGCATTTATATTCCCGGGTGTAGGCAGGGAGTTCATCATCAAGCCAAAGCTTTGTCCAGTGCTGCAGCTATTTTACATCTTTAGGTACTGGGATATACTCGTAATATGTTCTATCACTGTCTGTGCCCTTTCAACTAAATTATTTGGGGTAGGAGTGAAGTGGCATCTTGCTCCATGGAATCTAAATCTTGAAATCTGCAAATAGTGGTGAAAGGGTGGAGAGACTGGAAAGCTCCTTTAAAAATGAAGGTTATTTACTTATCTCAACTCACTTGGTGAAATAGTACTAGATGAAGCGAATCCATTTCTGAGGATTAATGTGTATTGCCTCATTTTACTCACTTTTAAAGTCCTGTGTTATAATATTGGAAAGCACCATAGTTTTACTATTAGAAATCAAATCCTTTTTCAAATATCTTACAGTGCTCTCTAGACAAGTTAATATTTATTCGTCTAACTTCAGTAATAAATGTTGCCTTTCCCACTGTTGCTTTCTTGTTTCAGATTGGCTGCTATGCAGCTATGAAAAAGAAAATCTATGCCATGGGTGGAGGATCATATGGAAAACTGTTTGAATCTGTGGAATGTTATGACCCAAGGACCCAGCAATGGACTGCTATATGTCCACTAAAAGAGAGAAGGTGAAGAACCTGATGTGGACTTTATAGGTTTCCCTGAACCTGGCTTTTGCTCCTCCTTTCAAACAAACCTTTGATTTGATTTGGCATTTGATTTACATAAAATTAAATGAACAATCCACTACCTGAAAAAGGAAGACTCACATGTTCACCAAACACCGAATGTTGCAGAGTTAAAACAAGCATAAGAGGAATTAGGGAATTGGGTCATGAGTTGTAAATCCAATAGCTAACATGCTCCGTGTGGCCTTTCAGATTTGGAGCGGTGGCTTGCGGAGTTGCCATGGAGCTGTATGTATTTGGGGGAGTTAGAAGTCGTGAGGACATCCAGGGTGGTGAGATGGTAACCTGCAAGTCTGAATTCTACCATGATGAGTTTAAAAGGTAATTATGAATGGTTTCACAGCTGCTTCTGCAACTTTGTTTTGTTTGCTTTCAAAGTCATGTTTTAGCTTTATTTACTTTTGTTTTCAAGTTACTTCATTTCGGAGATATGTCTCCTATTTAGGAGATATGTCTAATGCATATTAGATATTTAATTCAGTGACTTCCGAAGTATTGGTAACTTAAAGGAAAACCATAGAAAAGTGTTTCTAAAATGTAGATCAGACCTGAACACTTACTTAGTTGCTTAAAATCATTCATTGGCTCCCTATAGCTTTTAGGAAAAAGTTTAAACTCTTTCACTTACTATATATGGCTATTTGTGATATGGCCTTTGTCTACTCTTTCCGCTACTATTCAATGCAGATGCTTCACTTGACTCACACTCAGCAACATTTTTCTCCCAAACGTGTCCTGGTTATCTCAGCGCTGTGCCTTTGTACTATTCCTTTTGCCTAAAATTTCCCTTTTCATATTTATCCAGTTAATTTGGCCTCTTCCAAAACTCTGCTTAATTATCACTCCCTAGAGGTCTGATTTCAGTTTCTCAATCTGTGATTTCATAACACTCTGTACATATATCGCTCTTGGATTGTAGTTGTTAACCATAAGCTCCGTCAGGGCAAGGTCCAACTCTGCCAACTTTGGACCCTAGCTTTAGCATTGTAACTGGCCTATATTAGACATTCAGTAAAATGCCGATAAAATGGGTGAAGAGTGGTAGCAGAGACTCTTAAAACTTCTGACAGGGTGCCATATTTGACTAGTAGAATGGATAACATTCTTCCCAATTTCCCCTCTCTTTCCTCCTCTCACAGGTTTTATTATTGTAACCACTAAACAATGTTCTTATTGCAGTAATATTTTCAAATCCGACAGGGAAACTGCCATGCTAAAATTAATCTTGTGATAGTTTCGGTCATGTTACCAGAAGGGGGTGCCATCATATAACGTTTAATTTTACATTATTTTAGATTAGGATAAATAATGAGTAGTTATCAAGGTTTTGAAAGATGTATAAATGTTACCTAACTTTTAATGTATTTTAAATTTAGGGAATTTGCATGCTTCCCCCCACCCCTTTAATTACAGGGGTAGAGTATTTTAGGAAAATGTATTAAACAAAGTGTGAGAACAATTTAGAGCAGCAGTCCTCAACCTTTTTGACACCAGGGACTAGTGCTTCTATGAGAATCTAATGCCTGATGGTCTGAGGTGGAGCTGAGGCAGTGATGCTAGTGCTAGGGAGCGGCTGCAAATACAGATGAAGTTTCACTCACCTGCCTGCCACTCACCTCCTGCGGTGGAGCCTGGTTCCTAACAGGCCGCTGGACTGGTACCCAGTCTGCTGTGGGGGTTAGGGACCCCTGATTTAGAGGATGTTTGCTAGGGTGGGGTTGGAAGCAGAATTTCAAAGACTTTTCTACATTACTCTTCCTTGATATAATACGATGAGGGCTGACAGTCCAAGGTATGAAATAGTGTATTAATTTCCTGCCCAAATGAATCTCAAGACTATCTGCCCAACTTCATTAACAAGTAGTGGTCAGTATGTTTGGTTTCTGATAAAATATTGATATGAGCCTTTTTCATAATGGCTGAATTACCATTTAGACGGTATAAGCTGTAGAGCTATAACTCACTTACTGGAATAATCAAGGTTGCTTATGATTTTACCATTTTCTATCCTTATTTTGATGTATAAGACTTAAATCTGGCTATAAAATTTCTCAGTCTGCCCTTGATATGCTACGAATTATAGGAATCTTTATATTTCTATCAAGTTGTTTCATATTTATGGTTGATAAGCTTTCAGTATAAGTATATTTATTACTTGCTTTCAGTTCATAATTGTTAAACATGAGTATTGTTCTTTCTTTGCTATTTAAAAGCACCTCTAAATAAAATTCTCATATGTTTAGTTTCCTTATTTCTAAGCTCTCTAGTATTGGTTTATAAATAGAATGAAGAAAGTTTAATTTCTCTTGTCACTATAATATACATTTGACCTTTGAACAACACGGGTTTGAACTGTGTATGTTCATTTATATGTGGATTTTTTCCAATAAATAACATATGGTACTGTAAATATATATTCTCTTATGATTTTCTTAATAACATTTTTTTTAGCTTACTTTATTGTTAGAATGCAACATACATATAACATAAAATATGTGTTAATCGATTGTTTATATTATCAGTTAGGCTTCTGGTCAATAGTAAGCACTTAGTAAAGTTTTGGGAGAGTCAAAAGTTATACATGGATTTTTGACTGTGCAGAGGGGTCAGCGCCTCTACCTTGCCGCCCCCAGATTGTTTAAGGGTCAATTATATAGGATTCTTACTTGCTTAGATAACACTAATCATATTTGTAACATAAGTGCCGTGTATTAGCTCAACTCAGTTAATCTGCACAACAGCCCTCTGAGATATAGGTACTCTTTTTATTCTTATTTTACTCATGAGGAAACAGAATCAGGTTAAGTAATGTGCCCAAAGACACAGGGTAGCAACTGGCAGAGCTTGAATTTGAGCTCAGGAATTCTGGCCCAGAGTCTACCTTTCCCAAAAATATCTATAGAAAGAAAATAGCATATTTTTATTTCTTAAAAGATCGGATGTTTCCAAGTATGTTATATTTGCATTCTCTGGAAACTGTTGCCAGATGAGCAATCTGTATTAGATTGGAGACCATTTATTGTTTTAAGTAATCTCTTGTCTTTCCTGCCTTTGTTCCCTATTTTTAGGGTAAAACTTTCCTGGAAAACTGCCATATCTTATTATTTTCTATGTTTCTGACTAAAAACAAACTGAAGGAAAGCAAAGTAATTGCCATAAGTTATACCAAGTCATAGAAACAACTTACTATATCCGAATGACAGTGTCTCTATTCTGTTCCTTGTGCCCCGCTTCTTTTACATATTACCATCCACTCAGTTGTCCATACTCAAAAAACATCATCATTGATTCTCTCTTGTCCTTCACATCTCATCAGTTGTCATGCCTTACTTAAAAAATTTTTTTTAAAGGTTTTTATTTTTCAATTAGAGTTGACATTCAGTATTGTTTATATTAGTTTCAGGTGTTTTGTGTAGTGGTTAGACATTTATATAACTTAGAAAGTGATTACCCGGATTACTCTAATACCCACCTGGCACCATTTATACATAATTACAGTATTATTGACTATGTTCTCTATGCTGTACTTCACATCCCCATGACAATTTTTTAACTACCAATTTGTAATTCTTTTTTTTAAACTCTAATATTTTTCACATTCACCCACCTTTATGTCTCTGCTTCCACCCCAATGCGTTCACTCTTTTCTTATGTGCAGTGTCATTAGCCTTCTAACCAATTTTCATTCATTCATTCACCTATTTGTGCATTTGAAAAATTAATGTGACTTTGATCATTTCATTCTCCTGATGAAGAGTCTTCATATTTCCCCATTACTTGCCAAATAAAGCTAATAGTATTTAGCAAAGAGACAGGCCTTGTAGTCCCTCCAGCACCCTCTATTGACAAAGCTTACCACTGCATTTTTCTTTCCAACAAAGAACCAGCTGTTGATGTTGATTTTCTTCGTTGTGTGTTTTCCATTTTTGCTCTTGTGTTATTTTTTTTTCCCTTTTACTTAGAGTTTATTCTACTCTTCCTTTCCTACATACTTCAGGTAGAATTTTGAATTTTTTTCATTTCTCTGCTGAAATCTTCTACCTTTTCATCATAAACACCTTTCTTTTCACTTCCTGTGCATAGTTATGGTAGCTGCGTTCAAGTCCCTACCTGATAGAAAATCCCAGCATCTGAGTCATCTCAGAGTTGGCATTTGTTGATTGTTTATTCCCTTTAGAATGGATTCTCATTTTTCTGGCTCTTCTTTCGTTGAGTAATTCTGGATTGCATCCTAGACATTGTTGAGGCCCTAAGGTCTCGTATTGCTTCAGAGTATTGCTCTGAGAGTTTTAGCAGGCAGTAGATTTGATTAGACTCAGATCGCAGGCTGTCACACCTGCAGCAGGCAGCCACTCACGTCTCAATTCAGTTCTTCAAGTCTTAGTTGCAAGCATTTGTGTTCTGGGGTCAAAGACTTGAGATAAGTGGATACTCATATAGGAGTTTTCTCTCCTTCTCTTCTTTATGAAATTCCCCTGCACACCTCGGTGATTCTGGTTGCCCCAAAATGCTCTGTTTACCCTGATTCCAGTGACCAAAAAGACAGCAGAGTTTTCTTTCAGGGTTTCAGCCGTTACCCTCAGCCTGCCCTCGCATAAAGCTACCAAAGAACAGAAACACTCTACACGGGAGACTTGTTCATCTTTCAGCTTTCCCCATATCGGCCTGCTTTTACTCAAACTCCTGAGTCTTCAGGCAGTTGTTTGTTTTATTTTGTCCAGAGTTTGTAGATGTTCCTTGCAGGAAGATTGGCTTTTTAAGAGCTCCTTCCTCCCTAAAAGCAGAAACCTCTCTAAAGCTCCCTCTTTCCTTCTCTCTCCTGAGTTGATTGCCTCTCTCTTCTTATCTTCTCTTCTTGCCTGCCTTTCTCATCCTGCTCTGCTTTCCCTGAAGCTTGCTGCTATGATCCTGTTATATTTTAGTGTCATTCTCAGGGCATTCTTAATTCTGAATTATTAGAAGACACTTCATTGTAGCTTCCCAGTCCTGATAAGCCCAAGTTTGAAAATCTTGTAACTAAAGGCATAATATTGCCTCATTCATTACAAAAAATCACCACTACTTAATGATGCTTCCCATTATAGACACTATGCAAAGTGCTTTACATTAGCGATTTCATTTCATCCTCACAACGGTCATTTGAAGTTGGTGATGATGTCTGGTATCCCCACCTTACAGAGACTGGGTTAGCTAAACTGTTCAAGGTCAATGAAGTGATAAATGTTAGAGAAAGAAATGCAAAACCACGTGCCTTTTCTACCTGTTTTATTAGTAGCAGCTAAATACATGAACCAATTAAGCTTTCATGTTAGTTTTATTTAATATGTAGCCTCAGCACCTTAAAAAATCACCTAGGGTGATTTTGCTGACTCCCAGGAACTCTGAATCATTGATCTGCTTTGGACCGATTTGGTAGACTATCCATATGGACCAGTTTCTTCGGCTTTGTTTAATTTTCCAGGGAGAGATTGTTAAATTCTCAACTCTACAAAGTGTTCCAAAATACCATTATATTCTGATGTCCATTTTCAGTAGATAATCTAGTCAGATATGTCCTAATTTAGAAGTGCTAGTTACCTCCGTGAGCACACACATGGCCCTGTTAATGGGTTTCTCAGAGGAGTTGTTTCGTTTCCACTGGAATTGGTCCTGCGGATGCAGTGCAGCTGCAGACAAGGCATAGGGATTCTCATCAGCTTGTTTGATCCAGAGCTTGGAATTTAAATGTTGGAGGTTTAATTATTTACATTTAGCCCTGAAGACATAAAATGTGAATAAGTCAGTTATTGCAGTTTGACGTTTTCAAACTTTTTCTTTCAAAGACCTGTTCAGGTCCCCATTCTCACTTTTCAGTGAAAGCTTTGATTTTTCACTTTTCCTATTAATTCAAGGCATATTGAAGGCAGAGGCCAAACCAGTCAACATTCGGATGTTAAGTGAATCAATGTTAGATAAAAGTATTTAGAAATGTGGCAGCTTACATTAGTTTCACTTCTGAGTTATAGGATCTTGGAAAAATCATTTTGCTTCTGTGCTTCTTGGAATTCAAAATATGGAAGCTATGACTTTATAACAATCTGGGAAGAATGTTCATTGAAGTAAAAGTGCTGTTCTTAGTGAAATAGTTTTACATATGTGTTTAGCATCAAGATGCTCTAGACCTACACCACTGGCTTAGGACACTTCGTAGCATCGATTTTGAGGTACCAGGAGCGAAGTCCATACTCCTGTATGTTCCAGCAATGAGTGTCAGCCTGGACTTCGGTAGTTCTCAAGGGTTTAGATACATTCCCAGGTCTAACTGAGGTCTCCTATGACCTGTTTGTGCATTTAGAGCTATTCAAATTGGTCAAATTACCTTGAGTGAACATATTACACAGCAGAGTCTAGTGTTGATGTTGTTTTTTTAGCAAGAAAAAAAAAAGTTTAGTTTGGAATCATTTTAGGCTTGTAGAAAAGTTGCAAAAATAGAGTTCCCTTAAGCCATTCGCTCAGCTTCTCCTAATGTTAACATCTTATGTAACCATAGTACAGATGTCAAGCCAGGATATTTACATTGGTACAATTCTATTAAGTAAACTACAGACTTTATTTGAATTTCACCAGCTTGTCTACCAGTATTTTTTCTCTTGGTGCTTCAAGGATCTGACAGTGCACACAGTTGTATTTCATTAGCCTCCTTTCATCTATGGTGGTTCCTCAGTCTTTCATGATACTCCTGAAGATTATTGGCCAGCTTTTTTATAGGATGTCTCTTAATTTGGGTTTGTCTAATGATTTCTTGTGATTAGGCTGTGGTTGGGTATTTTGGGCAGGAATACCACAAAAGTGGTGCTGTGTCCCTCTCTGCACCACAGCAGGGAGAATGTGATGTCGCTATGTCTTACTACTGGTGATGCTAACCTTGATCACCTGGTTAAAGTGTTGTGTGTCCACTGTAAAGCTGCGGTTTTTTTCCCCTTGTAATTAACAAATATCTTGGAAGAGAGAATTTGAGAATTTGAGAAAGAACACACATGTTCTTCTCAAACTTTCACCTCTAATTTGGCACCCATCAGTGGACCACCCTGCAGTGGTTATTACTATGGTGTTTGCCTAATGGTGATTTTTTTATTTCTCTCCTTCCTTCTACATTTGTTAATTGTAATTCTGAAAAGAAGACCTATCCCTTCTCCCGATTTTTTTTAATGGATTCAGTTATTTATATCAGCGTAGACTCATGGATGTTTATTCTGTGAGTTATAAATCTAATAGCAGCATTATTTTGTTGCTCAATTTGTTCCAGCTCTGGCCACTGTGAGCTGCTTCATATCAGCTTCTATGACCATCTGATATACTCCATCCTTTTTCAAGCACTTTCTCTCTAGCAGGCAGTACAAGGTGCTCCAGGCTCATCTTGTATTTTCTGTCTCAGCTGTGGAATCAGCCACTTCTTCATGGAGCCTTGGCTCCTTTTTGTTGTTATTAAATTGATTTTCAACAGAAGTGCCAAGGCAATTTAGGGGGGGAAGAAGTCTTTTCAACAAATGATACTGGAACAGCTGGATATCTATATGTGAAAACAAGAACTTTGACTCTTACCTCACACCGTACTCAAAAATTAACTTGAACTGTATCATAAGACCTAAACGTGAAAACTGAAACCACAAAATTTCCAGAAAAGAGCATAGGAGGAAAATCTTTGCAACCCTGGAGTAGGCAGAGATTTCTTAGAAGAACACAGAAAGCATGAACTATAAAAGAATAAAAGGATAAATTGGAATTCATCAAAATGAAAAACTTCTGTTCTTCAAAAGCTTCGATTCAGAAAATGAAAAAATTACATTTTGAGAAAAATATTTATAATATATGTATCTAATAAAAGACTTTTATCCACAAATATAAGGAATCTTACAATTCAGTAGTAAGACAGAAAACCCAATTTTAAAAATGAGCAAACCTTTAAACAGGCATTTCCCCAAGGAGGATATATAAAATGGCCAATAAGCACATACAGAGATGTTCGACATTATTAGTCTTCAGAGCAGTGCATACCACTAATATGGATAAGATGAAAAAGACTGACAGTACCAAGAGCTGGCCCTGATGCCAGGCAGTTGGGGTTCTCATACATCGTTAACCGGAATGCAGAATGGCACAACACTTTGGGAAAGACATTTTTTTCTTATTGAGTAAAATGTATCTTTAACCATATAACCAAACAAGTCAATGGCATAAGTTCACAAAAAAAGATTTGCACTCTAATGCCTAAAACAGCTTTATTACAATAAGCCAAAACTGGATGCTGCCCAAATGAGCATGAACAGATGAATGAGTACACAAACCCTGGTGTATCCATATGATAGAATACCACTTAGAAATAAGAAACAAATTATTGATGCAGGCAACAACGTGGATAAATCTCAGAAACATTGTGCTGAGGAAAAGGAACAGATTGAAAAGTGCATATCCTTTATGATTCGATATATAGGACATTCTAGGACAGGTAACACTAATACCTATAGTGACAGGAAACAGATCAGTGGCTACCCAGAAGTAGAGTGCAGGGTTGAGATTTACTGGTTCAATGCCTAGTACTATTGGAGGCTCACCGAGTTTCGCTGTCCCCCTTAGTCTTCCCAGATGTTGTGGTCATCCATTGATTTTCTTAATTTTGTCCTTCTGTTTATTTTCAGGTGGATCTATCTTAATGACCAGAATTTATGCATCCCCGCCAGTTCCTCTTTTGTTTATGGAGCTGTACCGATAGGAGCCAGTATTTATGTTATTGGAGATCTGGATACAGGTAAGAATGTTATGGCGACTTTGTTGGAATGGTTTCCTAGTGGTTCCAAGGCATGTTGTCTCACCCTTGCTTATTCTCGTGGTTTAGGTACCAATTACGACTATGTGCGTGAATTTAAAAGAAGCACAGGCACCTGGCACCACACTAAACCACTCCTTCCATCCGACCTTCGCCGCACCGGGTGTGCAGCCTTACGTATTGCAAATTGCAAGCTTTTCCGCCTGCAGCTTCAGCAAGGCTTATTCCGTATCCGTGTTCATTCACCTTGAAGAGGAAGCAGAGCAGAAGCAGAGCTTCTGACCAAGTGCACCATAACATGGCTTTATGTGAGGGGAACAGAGATGGCAGCCGAAACTTGCTCTGTGTGCCGGGCTTTGTATGGTAACTCTAGTAGTTTTATAATGCTTAGAAGCTTGAGCTTCAGCTCTGGTTTGGGAGAACATGTAACTGTTGAAAAACTACCTGGGAGGAATCAGTCCTCCAGTTAGATATGTCTATAGACAAATGGAGGCTAGTAAATGTCAAAAGGAAGAGAGATGTGGGAATTGGTATAATGTAAAATATTGAAGTTGAAATACTAAGGTGCATTTTCCCTGAAGGGAACTCGTATCTGTCTGCTAACATGCACCTGGCTTTGGTAAACAAACAAAAATTCGTATATGCAAATCAACATATCCAAACATACCAGGTCTGCTTTTCTACTGCACTTGGAAGGAAATATGCCTAACCCTGCCCAACAAATTAAGGTTTATGCCTAAAATATTAGATTGGACTGTATGCCAGCTAGTCTCCATTTACTACTAGTACTCTGTGCTGAGAATCTTTTTAAAACTATATTATGATTAATTGAAACTAAGATAAAATTTCTCTTTGATGACATTCTATCTTAGTATGTAAAAACTCAATGAATAAGTGAGTCAGGTTGCAGCCCTCATGTGAATTTAAGGGAAGTTGCTAACTTCTGTGTTAATTTAGATTAAGGGACGTCATGCCATAATTTCTGGGGTAGTACTCTTGGAGTTGTGAAGGATCTCATGCAGTGCCACTCTTCCTTTTCAATCAAAACCATTTTATAAATATGAGGATATTAGCGAGTAGGAGATTTTATAAAAGAAAGGCCTGAGTCAGACAAATAAAGGTCTGTTGTGACTAAAAACAAAACAAAAACAAACTGTCCAGACAAAATATAAAGGGATCAAAAACTTTTAAAAATAATCTGTCTGAAAGCACACAAAGTCTTGTTTACTACTGTTTAGGATTTGAAAACTTGTCTTAGAATGCGAATGTTTTAAGAATCTAGCCTTTGTAGTAGAATTTTCTCAATGCTGTTCACTAGTAAGAGTTTTAGACAAATTACAAGTAAAGTTTGGCTGGTAGAATAAACTACCTCAACTTAATTTTATTCTTTTCATAGTAGAGCAAATTAATCTTTTCCTCCTTTCCTGTCTCTCCCATGCCAACCCACTCTACTCCACTTCCTATTGGGGGAAAATAAGTCTGTCATTAGTAGCATTTATCTTGTGAGATATTTTCCATTTGAAGTATACCACCTTAGTGTGAAATCAGGGACTTCAAAGTGCTTGATTACTTCATAATTTGAATTTTATGCAATATCAGATTTCTAATCAACTTAGTATAGAATTCTTCATTTTTAATTGTTTTCTACAGCTTTTTTTTCTCTTAGAATATGGCTCTGAGAAGCAGCATTTTGTTGTAATGATTAATGTATAAGTGTATCCTTTGGTTGTAAATTTTGAGAACAAAAATTTCTTCTAGAAACTTCCTCTATGGAATGTTTGTATGCTGTTTACATGCATATGAAATGTCACTTCTGTTTTCCCACCATGAACAGAAAAAGGGGTGAGCAGTTTGTCTGTTTGTTTGTTTACACCCAGTAGAAGTCAACACAGTGCTATAAAAGTTGCTGAAAGGAGCTTTGCCCATGGGGGTTCTAAAGAATGTTGTGTGTGGCATGTTCACGCTCCATTCTGGCAGAAGATTTTGGTAAAATAAAGTACGAGGTTTTTATCTTCTCTATCAGAGGCACTAGGCCAGATTTGCCCCACATTCATGTAACACAATCAACTTTGATCTGTAAATCAAAGCCGGCCTTTTTTCTTTGTATCTTGTACCAGTGAGCTGTTGTCTGCACACTTTCCCAATGATACTTTGGATATCTTTTAATCAAAGCAAGCTATGCGGCCACCTCAAAGAAAGAAACTTTGATTTTTGTGGGGTATTTTTTTTTTACAATTAGATATTAGTTTTAGAGAAAACAAGTTGTTGAAAAAGTAAATTTTCTTTAGTAAAATATCTTGTGCAGACATAGCCTTGATATTCAGAAGCTGCAGTTGGGGTACGTTAAAGTAGCAACTAATTTCTTATTAAAGCTATGACAATCAGCTATTCTCCTTTTTTTTAATTTCTGAAGTCGAAAATTCTTCCCAGTCTACACCCAGCCTTTTCAAGGAGACAGTTCATTATTTAGGAATGAATGGGTCCCTACTGCAATATTATCAGTGCCTGCAGTACTTGGTCAGTTCATTTTATAAAGTGGTTTTTTTTTTTTTTAATTCAGTTTATTGACACTGTAGCTGCAAAAATTGGGAAATGTTTTTTAAAATAAATTTGCCACATAATATGGGATGCAATAACCAACAAAAGCTGCTAAGTGCCAAACTGTTATTTTACTATATATAAATATAAAAATATTATGTTGAAGTATAGGGATGTATTTAATTTTATTATGTCCCAAAATTAATTGTGACTTTTTTTTGGTAAATTAGTTATTTCAGTATTGTGAAATAAATTTTAACTCATTTCATGCAGGTTTGTGTTTTAACATTCCACTAATGCCTTGAAACATCTTTTCTTGATAAATTTTTGATACTTTTTTCCATAAGGCACTTTTACCAGGTATATGTTGAAATTGGCGTCTGAGGATAGATCTTAACATTTTTAATATAACATCTTTGGGGGAAGTGCAATTTATTTTCATTATCCCACCACAGGAAGGAAAGTCGTCTCAGGTTAGAGTAAGTGAATAGTTAAAGGATCTCTCCTACGCTACAGTCTAAAGTCAGTTTGTTTGCTTGTTTTTGTTTAACACATCCAAATGTAGATTTTTCAAAGATTTAAGTATTTAAAATGAAGTGTTTTTTTTTTTTTGTGATAATGCTTATAGTGAGGAAAAATGTGAGAGAGATGTATGTATGTGCTCATGCGTGTGTGATGTGACTTGATAAGTCTGTATATGTTTACTTTTTGAATTGTAGTTCCAAACTACATATATTACTGTCTCCTGGTGCTTCAGATAAATTCTTGAGCCTGTGGCCCTTCAGTTTATACTACTGTGTTAAACTCATGTTGAGTATAAATATTTAATATATTTGTAGTTTGTAGTTAAGTTTTACTTGGTGTTTGCATTTCTTTGCTTTAGTGGGATTATTACCAACTAGTAGTTGGTATGCTATAAAGATTTGGCCTGAGAAGTTTCTAAACTTACTGTTTATTTCATTAATTCATTATTTTGCTGTGAGGAGTTGATAACTAACAGTAGGCTTTTTTTTCAAACTGTAACAACCAAAAAAGAACATATGGGGGATGTTGGATGGCACATAGTTTGTTATATTGCACTACCACTTTAATGCTGGCACTTTCTTCAGTGGTGCTTTAGAAGTGCCTTTTTTTTTTATCATTTGTAAGTAGAAGAGAGGTTCCCTAGGCAATGTACAGGAAATAACATTCTTTATATTGACATGGTAAAGATAAGGCTGTCTTTGCTATGGCACCTCAGTTACTCATGGCAGTACGTGAGGTTTTTAGAGAAATATGTTAGCTGCCTTGGTCCATTGGGGTTTTATTTGGTGTGTTCCCACGTCAACGTACCAAACCAGGGATCCCAAAAAGTTTCCAAGGAGCACTAGAAACACTGCAGTATTAGCATGTTGGCTTTCTTCATTCAAGAGGAGGCCTCCTGTAGTCAAATGAAGAAAACATTTGATTATCTGGGGAAAGAATGAGGTGGCACTTTCATTGCATCGAGTTAAAAAGTTCTGAGACCCCCTCAAAAAGCACCAGTCGAAGGGAAGGGGGAGGCTGCTCTCATTCAGTGGCTGCCCCTTGAGCCTCTGAGCCTTGGGGGGCCGGTGAAAGGAGACTCTAGTACAGAAAAGCCTGCCCTAGGTTTAATCAACAAACTTTTAGGGAGTGCCTACTAAGAGTTCTCCTTGGATCTCTGGGGAGCATAACAGTGAGGCAGCTGTAATACTGCCCTCCCTCTAGATTGTAAACTCCTTGTGGGCAGGGTTCTTATTAGTTATCTGCTAACCCCAGTGTCTAGCACATAGTAGACAGTCAATAAATGTTTGACCAGTGAATATAGTATGCTTGTGATCAAAGTGATGTTCTTTACAACATTGAAAGTACTCTCTGAGAGTGACTTATCTTTCTGGATTTTAAAGAGAAACTTTGTACACAGATGAGCTGGTCTCATAATAAAGAGTGGGAAACTGGCACAGATTTTAAAATGCAAAGTGCCTGACATATGTGACATAGAACTCTGGGGTCTCCATATGTTCTATAGGATTTTTAAGACCCTGTGCACATCTACTGTAAACGTTTATCACATTTACTATTGGGTTTTATTTATTGCTTTTTATATGGGGCTCAAAATCTTTTCCAGAACGCACTGCTTTGATCCTCACATCCCTATGATGGCACAGTGCTCTCCACTGGACAGAGAGCAGTCTGTGAGGCCCAGTAGATGCAGCTTCCTTCCCCACTGCAGATGTGAGTAGAAACCAAAAGCAGAATCCAGGCCTTTGGATTATTGTTTTAACCATTCAGCCTATTAGACTATCACTTAATTTTCTAGGCATACAAGGATTTTTATAGTAATACAATAATCATTTGTGGTACAACTTAAACCCCTAAATATATTTTTTGCAAGTTGCACAGATATGAGCTGAAAGATCTTTGGTTTTCTTTGTCAGTTAAGTATAGAAATTTTAGAATTAAAAAAAAATCATAAGAATAAAAGTAGTAAGTGTTTGTTTGAAAGAGAGACTGTTTCTACATGAAAGAGCTAAAGCTTCATTTAATACTTCCCTTTCTTGCCACATGTAATCAATAAGGGGAAAAGAAATTGTCTTACAATGTTGAAGAAAATGTTTTGCTAGCTTTTTAGTAATCCCTGCAGTTTTCTTTAGAGCTGATTCAGAAATGATAGAAATTTGTGGTGTAAAGAAGAGGAGTGACCCTTTGCCCATATCTGAGGAGAACATGAACTCAGGTTGAGTTTGTCCTGCCTACTGGCAGTGAAATCTCAGTAGTATTTAACTATAGACGTTTTCTTGTTTTTGGCAAGCCAGCTGGTAACTTTTTAAATGTTTTGTATTTTTTAGAAGGAAGTCTGTTATTATTTTAATTTTAAACATATCAACTCTATCTCATTGAAAAGTTTCATTTTTGTTAAATCTGAGGAGCTTAGTTATGACTGTATTCTTGGTCTGATACATACTGTTTAGGGAAGTTTGTTCTTTTTTCATTCAATCATTGACGTTCTCTAAGTGATTGAATTTTTAAACTTCTTCCCTTTCAACCATCTAATAACAAACTGTTAATCAGATATATAAAACAGCATTGCATGATTATCTAGTGATAAATGTCTGTTGCCTTCTCTTTTTTATTTTGGGGCAAAAACTAATCTTTTTAAATTGCTTCGCAGCTGAAATTTGGGCTAATTATAATTTTTGATGTTAATGTCCTCGTGACTTAAAGTTGTAAATTCTTAAATCACTGTGATGTGACTTAGAGAAGTTGTGAGTAGGAGGAGGATGGCAGCCCACAGAGTATGGTACTCACTGCATGAGACGAGCTGGAGGAACCGAGCTGCTTAATAGGACCCGTGTGAATAAATGGCCACTTCAGATAATTCAGACCCCATGGTGATGTAGGTTTATCTTGTTTTCTGATTGGTGAATTATATTTATTAGAACTTTACTTTTAGCATTTCATTACAAATCATAGGTTTTTAAGTACTTTATTCTATTGTTCTTATTCATCAATTACAAAAATTATACCTTAGAACTTTGGGTTATATTTTTTTCAAGTTAAACCAGTGAACTTGGTTCAAATATGACTATATGTAGCTTGCTTTATCATATTTCCTGTTTGATTGGAAGAGAATTACATGCACTTATTCCCCTTGTTCTTTGTGTTTATAGGAAAAACTCTGTTCTCGACTACCTCATTATGTAGTGTTGTGCTTGATCCCCTGCCAATTTAGAAGAATTCAACACATTCTGTCCTTTAACAAAAGCCTGGAAGCAAGCAGTAAGCGGCCTTGAGGAATACAATTCTCTAAGGCGTATTTTCAAATTTTTTTTAATAGGCACTTTTAATCAGGGGAACAATAATTCTCCTAGAGCTGCTGCAAAATGATTACTTGAAACTCAACTTGAACGTTAAAGAGTCTTTAAAAGACTACGTTTTCATAATGTAGAAAAGTAGTGTGTTTAGACCCCACTGCTATGTAAAACAGAGAGCTTAATTTCCATCCTTGTTAGGATCAGACAGGAAATTTTGCTATGGGTAGTTTGACCCAGTGTTTGGAATTTAGACGCTTGGGGCTACTATTTTCATTTTCTATAAGGTGCTATCGTGAGCAGTTTAAGGATCTATTTAAGTGTATTTTCATGAATTTATTTCCCAAGAATCTTTCGTTTTGATGAAAATATTTGATGAATCTAGGCTCATTACTAGAGTCTACTTCCCTTTTAGTTCTGATAACCTAGGATTTTCAAATGAAACTCTGAAGGCGTTTCCTAAGTGCAGGGTTGAGGTGGGAACAACATAGAATTGCATTATCCTTAAAATCACGAGTCATCAGATTTGTTCTGTGTGTCAGTGGAATGCCCCCCACTTTCACCTGTGTGTGCCTTCTCCATGTGGCACGTGTGGGGCTCTGCCTCCCCAGCATCTGTCAAGTTACCTGGTCCATAAGTTCGGGGGAGCTGTGAGGCCCATCAGGTAGACAGACCATCCCTTCCAGGTGTGATTTCTTATAGGAATTACCCACTATCCTTAGTGTCCAGAAGAGTTACGCTCATTCCTGAGAACAGCATACTAGGAATAATTTATGTACCAGGTAACACCTAAAAACTTAACCATCCTTATGTGTTAATAAGATTTCATTTTTATGCTTGTGCTTTTTAGAGGACTTTTTAAAGGGTTCACTCCTGACAGTAGAATGGCAGAGTTTCGCCTCAGGTGACAGCGGGTCAGCACCCCGTAGATCTGGCAGCAGGCCATGAGGCATTTCCTTAAGTGGTTCCCGAGAGATCCAAGGCTTATTCCTTAAAGCCCCAACCCATATTTTAATGATTTTGAGGAAAACATCTGCAAACATTTGATGTGCTTTCCCGAGCAAACCTAGTGGTTATGAGCATGTGTGGGCTTGTGGTGCCAGGTGCATGTGGGGTTTAAAAGACTTCCACCCCTGGCGGCTTTGTGACCTTCAGAAGCCCTTTAACCCCGAAGCTCAGTTTCCTACCTGTGGAAGTTGGATAATGGATATTTGTGTACCTCTTAGGGCGGCTGTAAGGGTTTAGTGAAGTGATGGTGAGAACTTGGGCTGGCTGGTGCCTTGCACACAAATAGTGGTGTTGGTTATGGCCTTAGGGGGCTGTTAATTGCCACATGTCTCAGCCTCTAGTCATTGATTATGGCAGCTACTGTGGGGTAGAATCCGCTCTGCGGTCAATATCCCTGGCCTTCATGCTTTCTTCAGTCTTGTGTCTCCTGCCACACGATATGCAAGTAAATGTACATTTGTGTCAATAACATCATTTACTTTCTGGGCCTATGCCACCACTCTCCTTCTGCTTCTCTAAAATTTAAATTTAAGGTGATTCGGATAGCTGAAACATCCCAAAACATGTGTTTAGAATAGTTATAAATAACCCTCAATTCAGAGTTTGGCTAATAAAGCCCTCTAATAGTACTTAACACTGTTTACCAAATTTGAATTTTTTTTCCCTAAAATATCAAAAGTAGTAGACTGTACTGGTCAAATAAACGGGATATTTTCTAGATCTCTGTTTGAGATCAATAGACCTAAACTCTGCTTTCTTAACTTGGCTGCAATGCGATGTGAAACTAAAAAAACAAGCAAACAAACAAAATTTGTGTTACTAGTGCTCATGTGTGTGTGCACAAGCGCACGCAAAACTTTTGTACCTTCAAATAAAGAAGGGTTATTTAACAAAATGATACAAAAATGAACTACTTGATGCTTCTATAATATCACTTCCTTTCCAGTTTAGATTATGAGACTGGTAGATTGATTACTCTGTGATATGCCCTGTTTATCTTTATTTCAATAAGACATTTGATAGTCATTCTTGATACCTTTGTAAACTAGAAAAGGAAGTAGAAAGAGGGTTGAAAGGGCTGAGAAATAGATTGAAGAGCCACACCCAAGAACAGATCCTTGTCAGCATGAACTGAGATATTCTAACAGTTTTCGAGCTTAACATTTTTATTAGTCACTTGTATAAAAAAAATCAAAGGCAGAGAAAAGTGCTGGGAGGGATTAAGTATTGGGTGTTAGGGTCTGTGGTGCTCTTTACAGTCAAATAAGAGGACCGAATATAAAGTCTTCTGTTTAGGTCCAGAAAAGATAGCTCCTAACTGAAGGGGAAAAAAAAAAAAAAAAAAGCAGGAGGGGGATCATTGATAATTTGAACATAAGCCAACTGTTTTAAAAAAGTCATAGCACATGTCTGTGTAGAGGTGTGCTAGCTAGAAAAGTCTGTTCTGCTACTTCCATCCATGCATGTGCTGCATTGCTAGGCCTCTGGACCACTGCATTTAGTTGCCAGTTCCAGGCACCACAGTTTGAGAGACCAGAGCAAGTCTGGAGGCCACCCAAAGGATGACAGCTTGAGTGGCAGGCACGCTGGAAGCTGTAGCAGGAACCTCTGAAGGCCTGAGGCTAGGGCCTGTGGAGAAGCCTTTAGAATGAGCAGATGAGTGAGCTCCAGAGTGCCTGGCTCAGGCCAACAGGCAGAAACTGTAGAGACAGAATTTTTTGTTCAGTTATAGCACTTTCAAATAGAATTGCCTCGTGATAAAATGGATGCCTTCTGTGGTCCTGAGCACTCCTCTCTGAACACACTCCCGCGGGTGACTCCCTCAGCTATGACGTCAGTGAGAGCATTCATACATTGTGGCAGGATATTGATTATGATCTCTAGAGCTCCTTGCAGACAAGAGGTTTTGTGGACATTTTAATAAAAAAGAAAAAATAATAATGTTTGTACTTTAACTTTTACATTATTTTTGAGGAGGAGAGTCTGTTCCTTTTTACCTATACTCTCTCCTGTTCTTTCCTCCCCTCCTTTCCTTTCTACTGGCCACCAGGTCACGGTCTCTTGATTGTGGCCATGGCCAACAGTGACAACCACCTTCGCAGAACTTTTGGAACTATATTTCTAGAGATTCCCTAAAACCGCATTGTCACTAGAACAGTGATTCTTGCTTTTTATATACTTATTGTTTTAAATCTCTCACTACCTCTGTGGATTTAAGGAAGCTTATAAGTAAAAATTGTATCCTATCCTTTGAGAAGAATTTCTCAAGGACTTGATTCCTCTCATGGTTTGTCTGTCCCTCCTCTGTGAAGGCCCACTGGGGCCTACTCCCAGTTAAGGAGGGAGAGGAAGGGCACCGCCACTGCGCGTCTCTTCCTGACCCCACCTGCTTTACGGAAGATGTGCCCCCAAACAGGAAACAAGCGTAGGCTGGGACAGGCACCCCAGTCCTCAGGAGGGAGCCGTCTGTGTTTCTCTGACTCGTGCGTATGTGTTTTCTCCCTGTTTCCTAGTCGTCTTTACTTATTAATAATCTTTTGTTTGAACCAGTGTTGTTTTTCCTCCCTGTGTCCTATCGTGGCCACGCAAAGATACTGCTACTAGGTGGACTCTCTGAGAAAATGGGCCCTTCCCACAGCTGGCGCTGCTTCCTGTGCCAGTTTAGGGACTTCAGTCAAGGTGGAAGAGGTTATTTTGGTAATGTTTTTAAGAGTACTCTTTTTACACACTTTTCTTGGCAGCCGCATTCCCACCTTGCCCTCTGTTCCTCATCCCATACCTCTCCCAGCTTGGTTTTATAACTGCTTGAATTATGTATTCAAAAAACAAAAAACAAAAAAACTTATAGTTTCCCTGACCATTAGCCTAACAGTATGTGTTGGAAAGGCATTCTTCTGAGAACCCCTGACCTGGGCTTGGTGACTAGCACTTTCCACAGCCAGCACGCCCTGGTTGCAAGAGAGCCACACTTGTGACCCAGGCCCGGGGTAGCTTCCCAGAGTCTGCACTGCTCTGCTCCTCGCAGGTGAGAACTTGGGGGACCCAGAGCCTCTCCCCATCTGAGGCATCGCCAACGACATATCTGTGGCTCCTTAAGCGACTGTAGAGTAGAAGAGCCTCCCTGGGGCCCAGGTCAGCCCCACCTTCCGCCTACCCCGGAAGCCCTCAGGGCTCCACATGCTACACGTACTACCTCAGCACCAGCCGGCAGGCACTGCGCAGGCAGGTCCTCCGAGCGAGGTGCCCACGGCCTGGGTAGCTCTCGGAAACTGGCATAAACAAGCTGTCCTGTGCCGCCTGCCGGCCTGTGCAGGTGCCCCCACGTGGGGTCCGTGCTGCACCGTGCTCACTGGCATTTGGTAGAGCAGAGTAGGCCGTTGTTTCCTTTTCTCTTCTTTAGCTCTGATTGAAAAGCACTCCAAATCGTGTATAGAATAAGAAATTAGAATTGCTTGTTTACAGTGAGAGAGAGACCTTTTCATATTTTTTTCCCCAAAGGATTTTTGTTTCAGAAGAAATTCCAGAAAATAAATTTGTTATTATTAATCTAGCATATGCTCATCGAATTTGACTCTTACACTTTGTAAAATATCATGTAGGCTCTAGTACATGGGACAAAGGGGTATCATCAGCTTAAAAACAAACCTTCAATTTCTGTGGGTTTATAGCATCTTCTTCCTATGTGGGACCTCAAAATTCAAGTTCTATATGAAAACAGCGATCACCCAAAATCCATGGGGTAGGTAATTTTATGGTGGGAAATGTGTTAAGTGGTCTCAAGTTGAGAGAAGCACAGGCTATT
This sequence comes from Eidolon dupreanum, assembly GCA_028627145.1. Classification (NCBI taxonomy): domain Eukaryota; kingdom Metazoa; phylum Chordata; class Mammalia; order Chiroptera; family Pteropodidae; genus Eidolon; species Eidolon dupreanum. The sequence goes on along the minus strand of CM053508.1, from coordinate 109,040,085 downwards.
TAGCAAAACTTGCTCAGTAACTAGTTGGTGGATTTTTCTGCCAGTGGGACCATTTCATTTTGACTCATTTGTAACACAGCTTTTGTTTGGTTCCTCATCCCTGTACCCTTCCAAGTCACCAGTGACATAGTGGTACTCATTTTGTTTTTAATCTTACCATTCATGAATTGTGACAATCAAAAAAATGAATGTGGCTTCGGCAGAAATTTTGAACAACCACTGCAGCCAGTTCTGCAGTATATATTAATAGAACTCTGCATGATCAGCTGTTTTAACAAAAGTACCTCCCTTCTCTACCCATTCGCTCCCATCCTCATCAGAAGCTGTATTGCAGAAGCACCTCACGCAGGCTCTGGCAGACTAAATTTCTATCACTGTGTTCCTGGTGACAAAGATGTTTGTATTCATCTGTAAATGAGATCCACCTATAACTCATAAACGTTTAGATCCGTTTGTTTTCTACCACTGATGTAGGTCTTCTGCTATGAGAGGAAATGTCAAGGGAATTCCTTAAAACAGGGTTGTGAATTCAGTCTGACTCCCACACTCAGGGCCGGTCTTCACCGCAGGCCCTGGTGCAGTAGAATGGCCAGTGTCGCTCCTTTTGGCTGATGCCTGTGTGGTACCAGGTGCCAGATAAGTGACAGTCACCCTTGTCAAGAACCAGTTTTTGGCACAGTCTTGATTTGTCATTTTGTTACTTTTAATACCATAAGGAAAATTTTACAAATATTATATAAATACCAAATTGCTGAAATACCATATCGAAATTTATCATGTTAAACACAAATCTTTGTTTAATGAACCTATCTATGTTTTCTGACATGGTACCTACAGAATAGTTTTTAATTTAAATCCTGCAGCTTTTATCATCTAATAAGATTCCAAGTTGAGAAGTCTACTTAAGCATGTATTCAGATTAGGTTTTATTGTGTGTGATAAAGTATCCTGATCTTTAAGGAAATACCTACTACTGAAAAACAGGGATTTTCAATGAAAAATGCTTCAGTTAAATGAAAGACATTATACATACAGAGAGTTCAAAATATTTGAAGTACCATGAAGTTGCAACTTACAAAATTGTACTCCCCAAATTCAGTAGTGTAGTAGAGAAATTGTGTTAATGTGATTACATTGAAATGTCATGTCTCAAATGTCCTGTGGTCCAAATGTATTTGTTCTGTGGAGCAATTTTCTGTTTCTTTGCCAGTATGAAATTTAGCAAAGTCAAAAGTAATTTTGAATTAGTAACCTTTCTTACAGAGTTGCTTTATGGTTTACAAGTAATACTGACGCAAAAGGATATGTTAACTTTCTTAAATCAAGTAGCATGCACTTTGTTTACATGCTTCAGTTTATTGTGGGGTGACAGGGGGTCGATCCCCCACCGTGAGCACAGGGCTTGTGCTCTGGGAACATATTGCAGTTGTGCTGTTCTCTTGTACCAAGGATCAGTGAAAGTGTTTTATCTTTTCTATGTAGTTTGTATTGACTGGATTTTATAATTGTAAGAAAACAGACAGAGAGTGTTGTATTTTGATCTGAAATTTGTGTATGGTAAAGTAATTTTGTGTTAGGTATTGAAAGTTATTTAAAACTTGAAATATTTTCTAGAAGGGTACAGAACAAAATGAATCGTCTTTAAGCTGTTTAACCTAATAAAACAATTTGATGAGGAAGGCATTCTGATTGGTTCTAATTTTTACAGTGGTTCCTGCTAAATTAGCATTATCAATACGGCTTGATTTGATTTATGAATGGAATGTTGTCTCTCTTATGCCACCACTTAAATGGTTTGGGTGTCAGCTTCCCGGATCCTGGCTCTTGATATGCTAGGATAAACTCCTTGGCAGCCATACTCGGCAGTCACCGCCTCGGTGTCTTCCAGCCCTGTCAAAATAAGTCTCCACACTGTTTTCCCCAAAAAATGGTTTTGAATTTCCTTTCCTCAGAAGAGAAAAAGAAATTAGACTTAAGAGCAATAGAGGACCTTAATGTCAAGGGTATAGTTATATATTGAAGGATTCTATCTGTGCAAAATAGAATTCTGTATCATTTCCTCTTGCTACCATAGTTAGAAACGATAAACCTACAAAGACAGTGGTGCTAAAATAATGTCAAAGGCAGAGCTCCACTGAAGGCAAGGGGCAAAGAGCTTAGAGACTCTACTAGTAATGTGATACTTAACATAAGTAAAGTCTGCTGGAATCACTCCTGAAATCACATGAAGAGAGGAAGAAACAGGATATTCGTCTTCAGTCATACAGCAGGGCATGCTGGAGGTTTGGAAGTTGGTTTTAATTTTTTTCTACCTTCCATGGCAAAAAGGTTGTAAGGTCTGCAAGCCTTTTTATTTTGGGGGAGCGAGAACATTGCTGTGGAACACTTTCTTTTAACAAAGTCTTAGAAATCAGTGCCCAAGATGGTTGGATGCAGAAGGGCATGGTCGGAGCTGTCGGAGCCTGAAGCTCTGCCCAGTGACGCCCAGGCCTTCTACCGGCTGCCCACCTACCTGCCGGGAAACCGTGGCAGTCCACCCTCTCAACACCTCCGTTTCTTGTCTCTAAGGCGAGACTGAGTCACTGGATTCCTTGTCTGGAGGGCAAAGGCAGTAATTTCTCATTATGTGAAGCCAGTGCTTTCACACTAGGATGGCTACAGCAATATGATAATACAACAATATAATCATAGAACAACAACAATAGAACAACAGAAAATAAATGTTGCCGAGGAAGTGGAGTAATTGGAACCCCCATACATTGCTGTTGGGAATGGAAAATGGTGCAGCCACTGTGGATATCTGTTCAGTAGCTCCTCAAGTTAAACATAGAGTCACCACATGTCTCAGCAATTCCAGTCCTAGATGCATATACGAAAGAAAAATGAAGATAGACTCAAATACTGGTACACGTACATTCACAGCAGCACTATTCACATTGGCCAAAATGTGGAAACAACCCTGTAAATACCCGCCGATGGGTAATTGGACACACAAAACACGGTCTGTTCACACAATGGAATATCATTCATTCACAAAAAGGAATGAAGCGCTTACACGTGCTACAACATGGATGAACCCTGAAAACATGCTGAGTGAAAGAAGCCAAACACAAAGGATCACATATTGTAGGAATCCATCTATGTCAAATGTCCAGAACAGGCAACAGAAAGTAGGTGAGTGATTGCCAGGGCCCGAACGGGGGCAGGGATGGGGAGTGACTGCTAACGAGCCCAGGGTGTCCTTTTGGGTGATGAAATGATATGCTTGCACAACATTGTGAAAGTAGTAAATGCCACCAAATTGTACACCTATAAATGGTTTTGTGTTATGGAATGTTGTTTATCTCCACAATAAAAGGAGGGATAGAACGTAGGGGGCAAATAGAAAAGATCAACACTCCAGATGCTTTGTGGTTTGGGAAGACTGAGGAAATGGGGAATCCTTTTTCATATCCAAGTGTGTGTACCGTAGATGGCATGGCCTGGGAGGGGGCCACGTGTCTGGTAAGTGCCAGGAGGGGGCTGTTGGCGTCGGCTGCCTGTGTGTGTGTCAGCCGGTGTTTGGGGATCTGGAGGTCTCCTCCATACCATCAGGAAATTGAAAAGAGCCTTTTGAACTACTTTTCTAAACTAGATTCTAGAGGACCCAGCCTACCAGGCCCACGCCTTACCAGTGGGTTCAAATCCAGTCTCCACCACCAACTTGTCCTTTGTCTAGTTCCGTGGCCACAGGTTACTGGTGACAACTAAATGAGCTACCACGAGTTACCAAGAACCATGGTTGGCACACCTTAAGACCTTGTGCTGATTATTAAGCTTCTGTCTCTTAGCTCTATCAGTGCCTCTAGTTATAAACAGGGCTGAAGGGAGCCACATTTTGCACTGTCACCACTGTCCAGCTCCACCTGCTGCTTCTCCAGCGGCAGTCACAGCCTCCTCTCCATCCCAGAGCATGGCGGAGCAGCAAGATCCCTTACCCGTTTGCACTGCTCAAGAACCAGCCACTCCCAAATTGTTTGTAGGACAAGGCTCCTCCAAGCTGGCGTCAGGTGCTGAGAGAATTCCCAGCCTGGGAATCTTACCGTAAGGGTGGATGTATTTTTATCCAGCAGGATACACTTATCAGCTATGGCCAGGAAAGGGGAAACTGACTAACAATTCCAGGCTGGCCAGATTCTCCGGCTGCCATAGCTGCTGTTTGCCCAATGCAGCTGTAAGGCAGGGAGCGAGGGAGGAGGAAGAGGAGGTGTCATCTGCCTGGGGTGTTGGCTTCCTTTAGCTGTCTTTCCTCCTGACCTGTCTAACGCTTCACATCCTGGGCCCCATAGTGAGTCCTTTGCTGCTAGTCATCATCGTCACAACATTCCTACAAGATCACTTTGACCCTCACTTAACAGATAAGAAAAGCACAAGCCATTTAGTCACTTGCTCTAAGTCACATGGCTAGTCTAAGGCAGAGCTGGGAATTTGACCCAAGTCTGTCTGATACTTGGGCCTGCGTTGTTTCTACAACTGTCCTTTCACCTTTATGCCATCTCTTTGTGTCATTAGACACAATGTGGTGGGACTAGCACTAACAGTATCCTCTGTCTTGATGGATCCCAACAGCACCCAGCCCTGGAGACATGGCTAGAGGAGCCACCTGTGCTTGGGGACCTCCCTTTAAGCATTCTCACTCTGCAGAAAAAAAAAAAAATCTTGAGATGCTTTAACACCTTAAAAGATGGAATGATTTCCCTCTCTACCCCCCACGTACAGTGAATCTGTTACATAGAATGGCAAAAGACAACTGCAGATGTAATTGAGTTAAGGATCTTGAGATGGGAAGATTATCCTGGATCATCCAGGCAGGCCCAGCGTCATCACAAGGATTCTTATAAGGGAGGCAGAAAGATTAAAGAAAAGATGTGACAACAGAAGCAGAGATTAGGGTGGTACAGGGCACAGATCAAGGCCTCTGGAAGTTGGAAGAGGCAAGGAAACGGATTCTCCCTTGGAGCCTCCAGAAGGAAGACAGCCCAGCCAACACCCTGGTTTTAGCCCAGTGTAACTCATGTTGGCCTTCTGACCTCCAGAACTGTAAGATGATAAATTTGTGTTATTCTAAGCTGCTCAGTTTATGGCAATTTGTTACAGCAGTCATAGGAAACTCATACAACCCTATCCTGTAACATATAACAATATATGTTATTTTTATATGCAGCAGTTTGAATTCAATTAGTCTCCAAAGGCCCAGGAATAGGACCCAGGTGGCCCTGATGTGCATCCGGAACTGAGAACCACCCATATTTCAGACATCTTGCTTCCAGGGTGGGCGAGACACTGCCAGGGTTTTCATTGGCCGCAACTCACTGGTGCTACTTCTCGCTAGATCTGAGCCACTCAAACTTTCTACCCTACAGAGGCTACAGCAGAAGTCCCTGGGCCGCCTGTGTTCCCACAGGCCTCTCTTTGCCCAGGCTTCCTTCAGACAGCAGAGAGGGCAAGGAATCTTGACGGACAGACCCTCCTGTCTTCACACCAATCTCTGCCGGTTCCACTCAACTTCGTAAAAACCCATCTGCCCAACGGGGCCCCTCCCTTCACAAACTGCTTTCTTAGTGCCTAGGAATCCCACCATGTTAACCCTTTGCTGCTGTTCCACTGCTTTAAGAATGAACCCCAGTCTGTGTGCTGTGGCCTCGGAGCCTCTGCAGTGTTTTGTACCCAGTGCTCCAGCTCCATTTTGCGCCCCTTGACACCACACCTTCCAGCCACAAGGGTTCTCTGTGATTGCTGGACACTGGCACCTCCTGTGCTTCTTCATCTCATGCTCGTCCTGGCCACCAGATTTTCACCCTTCAGAGCACAGCATCAGTGGCGCCTCTTTATAGGGGACTTCTCTGTTCCTCTCCCCCAACTCTGTGTCAGCAGGGTTGGAAATGCTAAAAAGGCTTAAGAGGTTCCAAAAGGAAGCAGAGGTGTAAAGAATCAACTGCTGATTCTCTACAAATAAAAATGACCTAAACAATATGAATAAGCAACCATGGGCTCCGCTCAGCTCGTCTTTCATTTTGCCTCTTCCGATAGAGCCCGGGTCGGGGAGGCGTCTCACTTCCCTCTTAGTGCTGCTGTCAGAACAGCAGAACCGGAAGGGTCCTGAATGGCAACAGATGCTCAGCCTCAGGCTTATCAGGAATCAACAGGGAGCGGCAAGAGCAGTGACAAACCGGAGGCTGCTGCCCCGTCTGGTGGAGAAAGCCAGCCCAGCAACTACTCCGCTGTCCCGTGGAGATGTGGGCCCAGGGTGGCCAGTTCTCGTTTTTCCAGAGATGCTGGAATGTCTTGAGTTTTACAGGAAATGTTCTGGTTTCTGCATTTAAAGTTAATTATTTTATTTTATTTTTTAGAAAAAGTATGACACTGCTCAGACCAAGCCCATATGTCTGTGGGCCTGATTTCTGACTTCTGCCCTATTCATCACCTTGTTTATGACTTTCTTAGCCTGGGGTAGGTTGAAAAACATGGCCATATGGGAGTTCATTTTCCCATCTCCTGAATTAGAGCCGGTCTTATGACCTGCTTTGCCAAAAGAATGTGGCAGAAGTGACATCGTGCTAGTTCCAAAGCTGGGCCCCAAGTAGCCTTTACCATTTGGCCTCTTGAAATCCTCCATCTCTAGTTGAGCTACCCAGTGACAGCTTAGGCTATGAGTGACCTCAGACAAGACCAGCGAAAGAACCGCCCAGCTGAGTCTAACCCAAATTGCAGAATCATGAAGAAATAAGTGATGGTTCTCTTAAGCCGTATGTTTCGGGGCGTTTCAGCAATAGATAACTGATACATAGCCCTTATTACAATCTTTCATCATCTTTGTTTATTTGTTTACTTTTTTGTCTTCCCTGCTCACCCCACTCTCCACACACTCCCTGGAATGTTGGCTCCAGTAGCCCCATGGACCTTATCCGTCTTATTTCCTGTTGGGTTCCCAGTGCCTCATAAAATGCCCAGTGGGTGCTCAGTAAATATTTGTTGAAAAAATGAATAAATGAGTGTTGAAGTCAACAAACATTTGTAATGCCAACCAGTTGTCACAGACACCAAACTGGAGATGAGAGTGATCCAGTTACTCCATGAAGGAACTCGTAGCTTCCTAGACTTATGGCTCATCTTCCATTGTATTGTTTTAAACAGCATTTAGGGAGGTCCCTTCGACCGCTGGCTGTTATGTCAGCCACACTGCATTGTAGCGACAGAGTAAAACAGGTCTGGGTTCGCCCTGGGCCAGTGTGGGTGTGGGCTTTGGAGCCCTTAACGCCTCCGAGCCACAGCTGTCTTTAAATGGAAGCGGAGGCTGGCACCTAGTGGAACAGCTGCTGGGAGGCTCACCGAGATGCACCTCGTGCCTGTGTACACATCTTGCTCCACGCGTGGCCCATGGAGGAACTCAGGAAGCGCTGGTCCCTTTCTGTCTTCAGGGAAAATGCTTGCATTTTAGAGAGCAGAGTGCTGTTCTGACTCTGGTGCCAACTTTCTCCATCTGCTCTCTTTTGGCCTCTAACCCCTCCTTTCAGAGCCAGGCCCAGGCCTCAAACCCCTGCAGCCCTCCCCTGGCCCAGTGCTGCCAGCTGCTCCTCATCAGTGACATGGCAGCAGCTCACTGTCCAGGAAGGTGCTTCTGGCTACCTGCAGGGCCACCCAGTCACAACCACCAGAGAGACTACCGTATTGTAGCCACCACTTAATTCAGCCCTCCCCTGTCTTCCATCATTTGGATGCTCACAAAAACCTGTGAGGTATTTTTAGATGAGAAAACAGAGCTGAAGTCATTTGTGAAATGGAACAGAGGGCCCACATGTGTCATCTTTTGTGGGTGGGAGACTTGAGTGACTTGGAAGGGGCGAGCCCAGACCAGAGCCACAGGCCCCCACATTCTTGCTGGACCTGAATTTCTCCTGCACATCCCAGGGAAGACAGGGGCCAGAGTGGCATGTGACTTAGAAAGAAACGGGGTGGGTCCCTTCTCGGGAATACTCAGGGACTGTGTTCAGTCGGTCTGGGGCGGAACTTCCACAGCCCTTGGCAGAGGCAGGGCTGGGATGACTTCATGTTTGGATTAGAGACTTTCGGGATGGGACAAAGCTTGTCTTTATTTCAGGCTGATGACCTTGGTCTGAGTGGGTGACCCTCCCTCCTCACTGATGGGAGATGAAATCCAAACTCGCTGTGATCTCAATGCTCAGTAAAGAGTGACATAGACCCAAAGGGCACCTGAGCATTTCCTGATACCTGCTAGGTGCTGCCCACTGTCCCGGGGGCCCAGGACACCAGCCTGCAGTGAGTGTGGATACGCTGGTTTGACACACCTCACATTTGCTTGAGTATTAGAATCACCTGGGGAGTGCTGACAAACTACCTACACATGCCCTCCAACTGGGACCAATTAAATAAGAACCTCTTGGGTGGGGATTCACACATGGGAATTTTTCAAAAGCTCCCGGGTTGATTTGCAACCATAACTGAGAACTACTACCCCTATGAATAAAAGCCCACATTTGTTGAGCATTTATCTTGTACCAGGCTCTAAGAATTTCATATATGTAAATATTAATTCATTTACTCTTCACATGATCCTCTGAAGGTAGGTACTATTATCATTATCCCCATTTCACAGATGAGGAAACTGAAGCACAGAGTGGTAAAGTCATTTGCCCAATGATATATCGTGGCAGATTCAGGATTAAATCTCAGACAGGCTGATCCCAGAGCCTGTGCACTTAAATACCACACGTTGCTGCCAGACGGGACAGGACTGGCCTCGTACAAAAAGGGAGAAAATACAAATGTCACTTTTTATGGGGAAATCACAGGGTTTTTGAAGTGGAAAGTGTCTGAGTTCAAATCCTAGGCCTGTCACTCTCCAGCAGCATGACCCTAGGCAAGGACATTGTTGAACATTTCTGTGCCTCAGTCTCCCCGTGGGTGAATAGTGAATGCCCACCTCATACAGAGCTGGTGAGATAGCAAACGGAAAACACCCGGCACGAGGCCTGGCAAATGGTTTGGCTGAAGGTGTTCAGTGAGGGCTAATTCTGCACCTGCCCTTCCTCCCCCACCTCCTTGTGACTCTCTGAGGTGTGTCTCCAGAGAGAGAAGCCGAAGGGGCTCCTTCAGATCTACTGGATCTTCATGAAGCACTGGCAGCCTGGGACTCAGCCCACAGAGCTGAGATGGATTTGTCTTGAAAGAATGTTATTGGACAAGGCTGTTTTTTCCTAGCCAAGAAATGATCTTTCTTTAATCAACAACTCTATCATAGAGATGGATTTTCCTCCTCACTTCCATGTGGTCCTGTTTTCCTCTGGAGGAGTGATAGCTTCCAGGATGCGTGGGGATCCCTGGCGGTCCACCCGACATCACTGAAGGCCTTGCAGGAACTTGGGGTGTGCATGTATCAGTCTCCATGCCTTTTGTATCAACCCTGCATCAGTCGCAACTCAAACAAGGAGCTACTGGACAGAGCTGTTCCAGGGGATGGCAGAAGGTAAGCGGCTGTCCTCTGCCCGCCTTCTGCCCGCACGCGAGCCCAGTTAGAACTTCTCACTGTCTTGAGAGTGAGTGAGGGGTTCCCAAGTGTTAGGGAAGCCTGTGCTCTGGCTCAGCTCAGGGGGCAGGGAAGGCAAAGGAGAGAGAGCATTGGCTGGGAGTCCAGCCCAAGGTTTGACAAGGGTCCGCCCCTGCAGAGCTGTGTGGCTTTGGGCAAGGATCTTAATCTTTGGGAAACTCAGTTTTCTCATTTGAAAACCAAGCTTGATGATAGAAGTGTGGATTAAACTAGGCCATGAGGCTTGGGGCACATCATGACCACTAATTCTGTCCATTCAAATAATAACCAAGAACACCCAATAAATAAGTAGGAGTAGTTATAGTCATTAAATAATTTTAGTACTGTGTGTATGTGGGCTACTGTGAATCCTAAATAGAGATGTGATAAAAGACAGCCTGTAGGAGGGACGTAGTGGGGGTGTGGGCAGGACAGACCTCTATTGATGGCGACACAAAAACGGAAACGAAAAGTATAGGTTCGTCTGCCCTGTGTCTTCTTTCCCATTGGCAGGGGACCGGCAGTCTTCTCCTTGTGACTGCCTACCGCAGCCCATGTAAAGAGAAAAGAGACCCTCTCCCTATGTAAGGAGAAAGCTTCACTCCCCCATCCTCTCTGCCGTGAACACCCAAATATCCGATGCCGGAGGCGGTCCCGCATCACAAGGCGGGCGATAAAAACATCCAGCAGAGGGCGCCCCACGCCCACAGGGCCGAGGGTTGCTCAGCTGGCCGGGCGACGGAGGTTCTGCGTCTCGCCAAGCAGTGCCTGGCTCAGGGTTGCGCAGGACCAATTTCGTCGATGCCTATTTGTTAATCCAAGCCACGATCATCCCCTCTCTGGACAAGCTAGGCCACTTCTGTCTCTCTCACCCTCCAGACAAGTCGGGTCACCCTCGTCTCCCTTCTACAGGGCTCCTATTGTCATTTCCTGCCCCCTAGACAATCTGCGCCAGCATCCCCTCCCCTTGCACGATGTCCTAACTGGCCTCTGGCCTCTAGTCTTGCCCTCACTCCACCCTGTTAACGCCTTACCCCACCCTCCACCTCCGCCTCGAGTCTTGGCCCCCTCCCTTGCATCATCCACCCTGTAGCCAGACTGACTTATAAAATGCAAATCTGATCAACATCCACCAACAACTTCCAATTAAATTTGGGATTAAGTTCCAGGTTCTTGACGTGATTTATGAGGCCTTTGGTCATCTGTGCAATGCCTGGCTCTTCAGTCTCATCCCTCTAAGCAGCAGCCAGGGCCCAACCACAGGGGGCCCAGGAAGGCTGGAAATTTGACACTCCTCTTGATAGTTTTTAAATACTTGCACATTTATCCAATAGGAAACTATGTTTTTTTAATTAATATAAAGGCCATCCCTCTCTCTTTTGGTGAATGCTAGGTCTTTAGAACATGCATTCTATCCAAGTGACCTGCCAATCAAGCTGGATGTGTCTTTCATTTGACATTTCTCGGCCCTTGTCAATGGGTGAGATTGGTCATTCACATTTCTTAAAGCCTGATTGTATCTTTGGTGGATTCAGCTTCCAAGTCTTGTTTGCCATAAAAAGCCTCCACCTTGTTGACCAAATCAGGGCAGCCGTGTGCCCGCAGCCCTTCTCAGAGCTGCTGTCCTCACCCAGGACACACACAGGAGAACACAGGTGGGTCAGTAACAGGCAAAAGGGCTTTTTAAGCTTTCACCTGACGGCACTGTTTTTTGGGGGGAGGCTGGGTACAACTTTTTGATCCCCCTCTCCTAATTCATTCCCACATCGCAGGTTCACTCCTGGGCATGCATGCTCGGTGGGTGCCTCAGGCTCGATCACCCTTCCTCCATTCCCGGATCAATGTTTCGAAACTTTCCCTCTTTTCCTGACTCAGGGGCTTGCAGACATTCAGACCTAGACCTTCTTTTATAAAACTGTATTTGGTAATGTGCCTTTCTATCCTAAAGGTGAATTCATGCATATAAAATTGACGTATGCATGTGATTTCTAAAACATCAATATAATGTCCTAATTATAATGTAAAGGAGAAGGATTAAAAGGAAGGTCATTTTCATAAAATCATATGTGGGAGTGCTAGACCGTCTCAGAGAAATAAATCAGATGCTTGCTCTGATTTATTTCCAGGAGCCCCAGAAAGGCAACAGCCACAAGTGCAGATGGTCACAGGTGTGCCCTGTGGGTGAGGCCATCGGTGATATCATTTTCCAAAATAGTGACCAGCTCTTGGTTAATGTCCAAATGAAACAAAGAACAGTCTTCCCTCAGTTGACACGGTGGTTGCACTCCTGGAAAATTCAGTGACCATTAAAACTGGCCAGGAAAAGAAAATTTGCATTTATAAGTAAAATGAAGTTAGATTCTAGACACAGATAATTTCAGGCAGGGTTTTCGCCTACATGAATGCCCGGTGAGACGTCGGGCTGTCATGTGGGATGTGGGCTCATTTTTTTGTCTTAGGAACTAGCTGGCACATTGCAGGATGTCTAGCCTTCCTGCCCACTGCCACCACCAAATGCCAGTGGCTCCCACGTATGTTATCGAGGCAAATTCCAACCCTGGTAGGGGGATTCCTGCCCCCAGGGGAACAACTGCCTAGTGCGTCAGGCCATCCCTTCATCCAGGTCTTGGCTCAGTGCTGTTCCCTATCTCCTTCTCATCAAGGGAGCGCCCACTCTTTCTGAGTCTTCACACATTTGTCATTCCGCCAGGGAGCCCCTCTGACCTCACCCACCACACTTTGAGAGCCTCGTTAACTTGTCCATCTCCCCACCCAGGAAGTCAGGAGTCTTTGCCCTTCACCATTGAACCCCAGGACATCCTCAGTGCCTGGCATACAGTAGGCACTCAAATGTCAGTCAAAGACATACGTTCTAGTAGTGGCTCCTGCTTCTGTGCTGTGCCCAATCCTCACATCAGCCCAGGAAGTATTCTTATTCCCATGTTTCAGATGAGGAAACCGAGACTCAAAGAGGCCAGGTGACATGCCCAAGGTCACACAGGGAACTAGGATACAAATGTGGAACTTCAAATCTTCTAGAGAGGCATCTTTTATTCTCCCTTATTGCCCTACTCAACACGCCCAGCATTTTCTACCAGGCCCCACCAGCCTCGTTAATGACCCTGCTCTTCCTGGGGATACAGCCCCTGGACTCCAGCCTGACCCGTACACCTGCTGCCTGCTCCCGAGCAGAGTCATGCTCCCTTCTCCCCACTGTCCCCTCCCCTTCCCCCACCATCTCCAGCTGACCCATCCTGCAAGGCCCATCTCTGCTGCTGCTCCCCCACCCCGTCATAGGCCCTCTCCCTGTCCTAGCCCCCAGGGCTCTGCTCCCTGCCTCTGCTCTGCAGCCTGCAGTGTTTGAGCCCGAGTTTTAGGCCACCTCTGATAGTGGAGTCTCAAGGGTGGTGTCCACGCCTTACTCCTTTTCCCACTCCCGAGCTCCTCCCTGAGGTGCCAGCATAGGACAGTGCCCACGTGCCCAATCCCCATACCTGGCTGGGCTCTGTGTGAACCAAGTAACTACAAACAAATGCCAGGAGCAGAGGAGCAGGCAGGAGCATCTTCTAATCATCCCCGAGATTGCTGGGGGGGCTGCTGACATCCAGAGCCAGCACTGAGCCGGCCCTGTGTCCCCTCACCCAGGACAGAGGCAGCTCTACGGGATTCACTGGCTTCCAGCTACAAGCGGCTGCGGAGTCACCCTGCACTGTTGTAATGGGTGAGGAGCAGGGAGAGCCCTTGGCCAAGCAGCAGCATGTGTCTCCCTTGCTGGGTCACTCCATAGCTACAGCGACGTGTGGCTGATGGTGTAGCCTCTTTGAGCCTCAGTTTCCTCATTTGTGAACTAAGAGTTCAGGAGCAGGTGATCTTCAGGGGTTCTTGTGCCTTAACATTTTAAAATGTATTCATTTATGAAAATTAAGGTACAACTTATATACCACAATGAACAAATCTTAAGTGTGCAGCTCTGTGACTTTCTGTACATGTTTACTCTGAGAAACCGCCATTGAGAGATCAAGATGTGGAACGTAGCCCCAACTCCCCTGCCTGTTTCTGCTCCCAGTCAGGTCCCTCCAAGGGAACTCCTGTTCTGACCTGCACCACCAGGCATGTTCTTGAACTTCAGATAAATGGAATCACACTGGGATTCTCTTTTGTGTCTATCTTCTGTCACTCAGTAATCATGGGCTGTGAGACTCACCTGTGTTGGCACTTCAGCAGTTCGTTCGTTTGTATTACTGAGATAAGTATTCCATTGTATCAATATCCACAGTTGATTTGTTTCTCCTTCCCTCTTGTTATATGTTTAGGTTGTTTGCAATTTGGGATGATTATGAGTAAAGAGGCTATGAAGATTCTTGTATGTGTTAAATTTATTTTGAATTGGTAATGCAATCACGTTACCCAAAAAATCCAAAAGGTACTTCATTCATTTTCTAGGGTTAGTGTAATAAATTACCCCAAGCCGGTGGGCTTAAAACAACAGAAATTTATCCTCTCATGGTTCTGGAGGCTGGAAGTCTGATGGCAAAGTCTCAGCAGGGCCGTGCTCCCTCTGAAGGCTCTGGGGGGCGGGGAGGTTCCATTTTTTTTCTCTCATCGAGCCCCTGGTGGCTCCAGGTCATCTTGGACTAGTGGCCACATCCTTCCCATCTCTGCCTCTGTCTTCATATGACATTCTCTGTGTCTCTCCTCTGGGTATCCCTTATTAAGTACACTTGTCATTGAATATGGAGCCCACCTAGGTAATCTAGGATGGTCTCATCTGGAGATCCTTAATTACATCTGCAGAGACTCTTTTTCCAAATAAGTTCACATTTACAGATTCTGGGGATTAGGATATAAACATATCTTTTCTGTTTTGGGTTGGGGGTGGGGGCACCGTTTAACCCACTATAGGTATCAAATGCACAGAGTGAAGGTAAATGCCCCCCCCACCCTTGATTCCAGGCACCCAGAATCCTCCACAGAGATCTGAGGTCTCCTTCCTGAGACAGTCTCTGCATGTGTCGCAGTATAGATGCATATGTATGTGTGCGTGTCATTTTTACACAAATAGTGTTCTCTACACACTTCTGCACTTGGCCTTTCTTCATGTCTCTTAATGATCATCTCATAACGGTACAGCTGCCTCATTCCTTTTAACAGCTACATTGTACTCTACTGTATAGATGTACCAGTTTTTTATTTAACCATCGCCCTCCTGATGGATATTTAGATTGTTTCTAATCTTGATCTTTCCTCCAGTGCCTCAAAGACTATCTTTGCGAGTGATGTCTTTGTCCACATGGACGAGCCTATCTGTGCAAAAAATATCTAGCTTCCCTGAATCATTTTTTTAAGAGACAATATTAAGGAACTAAAAATCATCTTTATTCTAAAAAATCTTCCCTTATTCCCAGCACACCTACCACCCTGCATATTCCTTCCCAGCCTGACCCTCAGTCAAAAGCATTTTGCAAAATTAGAGGCAAAAGACACACATCATTTTTATTTATTCTGTCCCATAAGATAGTGCTTACATCATGAGAGTTTTCCGTGTTGCTACACAGTCATCACTTATGTTTTCATAGCCGTGTGACGATGACCCTGGGCGGATGGGTCATGATACGTGAAGCCATTGCCCTATGTGGGCTCTTTAGACTTCTTTTCTCTTCCAGATAATGCTGCAGAAAACATTTTCTTTGCAACAGCTTTTGAATAACAACAACAACAAAAAGGATAATTTCCTTAGGATAGATCTTCAAGCGTAGTGTTATTCAGTCGGAAGCTATGAACAATTTCACAGCTTCACTACAAATTGCCAGATCGCTCTCCCAAAGAGACCGTCCCCTTGATACTGACCCAGGGGTTAGCTGGGCCTGCCTAACTCACCAAGCCTTGACCCGGCATTGAGGATTAGCTGCTCTTATCAAAAAGCACTTGTCTTGGGGGCTTCCTCAAAGTGTTTTGACTTCTCCATCTGCCCTATCCATGCTGCTGTGCATTCTAACAGACCTGGTGTTGAACCCTGGCTCAGGATATGGAGCTTTCAATGCCAAAGTCAGGCATGTCCTGAGCGAAATGGGACTTGTTGGTCAGCCTAGGAAAAAGCGGGTGATGCTATTGTCCCACAGAGACTCGCTGTGAGTAGAGAAGGAGCTGATTCCGTGCAAGGCCAGCCTCATGGTCTGTCAGCCCCTCCTGATCTACTGCTGCTGGAGGCAGGGGCCAGGTCTGGCTGTTGGTCAAACACCGAGGACCCCGACCTTCCTACGCGCAGGCACACCAGGCAGCTTCCCAGTGCCCAGAATTGGGCCGCACACAGTAGGTGCTCACTAAGTGAATTCATGGATGGCTCTGACCCTGCTTGCACATTTTCTCATTCATCACATCTTCTCAGCACTGGGCATTATTCAAAAACTTGGAAATAGAATAAAATGGCACTTTCATTGCAGTTTCTGGGACAATTAGTCAGCTGTGCCACTGCGGAGGCAGTCACAAATCGTCTGTGATTCAGACCATCACTGGGGAGCCCCCGGCCTCCCCAACATGGCCCTGGTGTCCTTAACCTTCTTCCTCTTGGTCCCCCGTCCCACACTCCAGGCACCTCTCTGAATGTCACTTGCTCTCGGTCATTTGCAGGGCTCTCCTCTCTCTCAGCTTTCTCAATTGGCCGGCTTAGGTGGGAACTCCCAGAACCTCCTCAGCTCCTAGAATCCCCCATACCCCAGGCCCCTGATCTGTGCAGGTTGGGGTAAGGAGTGGGAGGGGGGATTCTGGCCACTTCTGAGGTTGAATATTTTCCATAAATTTGTTTACTCTTTGAATTTCCTCCTGGGCCCTTGTGGGTTTATAGGCTCTGGGATTTGCATATCTTTTTCACTGGAAACTGGGTTTCTGTTGTCTTGCTGGCAGCTTCTTTCTTAGCATATTTTTGTTCTTTTATATTACCATGATGTGAAAGACGAATTTTCTGTTTCTTTATAAAAAAAAAAAATAGGGAGAGAAAATTGCTATGTCGTGTTGTTCTTTTGAAGTCTCTGTGTGTGTATGCGTGCATGCACACGCTTGCAAATAATGGGTAAAATGCTGCTTTCTGAAACTCACCTTATAGTGTCAGGTGGGGAGAAGGGGTGAAGTATGCCCAAAGAGGGCTGGTGAATTAAGAAACATTTTCAGATGCATTTTTTCATGGGGCCTACACTTGCCCTTCACCTAGAGGGCACACAATAGTTATTGAATGCATGAATTTTCCCTTATTTCTTTCCACTCTTATTAAGAAGTGTAACATTCTAGATATATCTGAAGCCCTGACTACAGGGGACTCTGTATCCAGGTCTTCTCTTGTCTCCCCATGTTTATGTCACTACTCTTGGGATAAAACTTGGTGTTCCTCTTTCTAGGCATGTTTTTTTAGACTATGGCTATTTATTTATGTTTGCAGAAACTAGATATAATATTTTATGTTTTCAGACTTTGTGTAAATGGTATTATATCACACATATCCCTCTGCAGCTTTTGTTGATAGCTTTCACTCTCATATAGTATTCCTTTGGATGGATGTATCAAAATTAATGAGCCATTCTTTGGCCGATGGCTGTATTAGTTTGCTAGGGCCGCCATAATAAAACATCACAGATTGAGGAGCTTAAGCAACAAAAATTTATTGTCTCAGTTCTGGAGGCTAGAAGTCCGAAATCAAGGTGTCTTCAGGTTTGGTTCCTTCTGATAGCTGTGAGGGAGGATCTGTTCCAGGTATCTCTCCCGGCTTCTGGCAGCTTGAGACATTCCTAGGCTTGAAAATGGCCTTCTCCATGAGTCTTCTTGTCATTTTCTTGATATGCATTGCTGTCTCTGTCCAAATTTTCCTCTTTTTATAAAGATACCAGTCATTTTGGATTAAGGCCCACCCTAATCACCTCCTCTTAACTTGATCATCTACAAAGACTTTATTTCCAAATAAAGTCACATTCACAGGTCCTGAGGGTTAGGACTTCAACATCTTTTGAGGGAACACCATTCAGCCCATAATTATGACTAAATAGATGATTTCTGATTTCTCAGTATTCAAAAATGCTTGCTTCAGTGAACATTCTAACCTGCTTCTTTGTGAACAGGCAGCTCTCTAGGGAGTTCTCAAAGTGGGGTCCGGAAACCAGCAGTATCAGCTGGTTTGCGAACTTTTTAGAAATGCAAACTTCCGGGCCCCATCTCAGCCCTGCTATATCAGACACTCTGGGCAGGGCCCCGCAGTCTAGGATGGGTGGTTCTCAAACTTGGGGAGGCAGAGCAAGGCACCCAGGGAACGTGAAAAAACTATAGAGACCACACCTCAGGCTACTTTACGATGTTTGGGTCTCTGTCCTTCTGTGGCTGTCCAGGTGATGCACCTGCTCTAGGTCAGTGCTTCTCAATCTTGGCAGCACTGTCAAATCATCTGGGAGCTTTAAAGAACACCAATGCCCAAGCTCCAATCCAGAGAGTGCGATTTGATTGCCTGGGGGAGGAGGTGGGTACCATTCTTCCTGTCCCCTGTGGCGAGCGATGGGGATGTGCAGGCAAGTTGGGTTTATCCCTTCTCAAAATGTGCTGCTTAGGCCACCGGTGGCAGTGGCCCTGGAAACTTGTTAGAAATGCAGAGTCTCGGGCCCCAACCTGGACCAGAATATTCTGAACCAGAATCTGTATTGTAACAAGATCCCAGGGGATCTGTGTGTATGGAAAAGCTTGAGAAGAACCACTAGTTACAAGTCAAAGTTAAAAATGCAGATTCTGATCCATGAGGTCTGGGGCTGGGTCAAGATTCTTCTGAGTTTCCAGCAAACTTCCAGGTGACGCTGCTGCTGCTGGTCTGAGGACCACATTTTGAGTAACAAAGGAAGAAGATTTATACCTGAGAGTTAACTACAGAAGGATGATGCGAGCATCTTTATCAAGTGTATTAGTTTCCCAGAGCTGCCCTAACAAAATACCACAGACCGGATGGCTTAAACAATGGAAATGTATCTTCTCACAGTTCTGGAGGCTGGAAGTCTGAGATCAAAGTGTCTGCTGGGCTGGTCCTTCTGAGGCCTCTCTCCTTGGCTTGCAGATGGCCCTCTTCTCCCATGTCCTCACGTGGTCTTCCCTCTGTGTGTGTCTGTGTCCTAATCTCTTCTTAGAAGGGTGCTATCATATTGAATTAGTGCCCACCCAAATGACCTCGTTTTAACTTAATTACCTCCTTAAAGGCCCTGTCTCCCCATATAGTCACATTCTGAGATGTTGGGATTTAGTGCTTTAACATAGGAATGGGGGGCAGGACACACTTCACCCCAGAACACCAAGGGAGGCCATTGCTTTCCAACCTGGTAGTGCCAACGCACAACTGCCGGCAGGATGCAGGCCTTCTGCTTCTCCACGTAAGACTTTTTCGTTTTTTGTCAATCTGATAAAGGTGCAATAATGTGGCACCATCATTTGATTTGCACCTCCCCCCTCCTTGATATTTTAGTGATATTGAGCCTCTTTCCATATGTCATTGCTTCCGCCTTGGGGAATTCCCTTTCTATACCTTTGCCCATTTTTTTTCAGTTGGAGTTGATCATCTTTCATATGGATTTGTAAGAATTCGTTGTAAATCCTGGATACTGACTTGCATTTTAAGACTTTTCTGCTGGTCTATAGCTTGTCTTTACCCTTGTGTATGGTATCCTTTGATGTATGGAGGTTTTTCATTTGAATGTAGTCAAACGCTTTAAGCACCAAGGTTTATCTTGTTTAAGAAATCCTCACCTACACCAAGGTAATAGAAATGCTGTCTTATGTTTTCTACTAATTTTAAGTTTTGTTTCTCACATTTTGGCCTCAGTCCACCTGGAATTATTTGTGCGTATGATGTATGAAAAGAGTCTAATCTTGTTTTCCCAGACTGATTGCCAGTGGCTGTACCCACCCCATTTCAAGCTCTGGTTTTCCTGGTGAGCCGAGGGCCCAACATCCTGTCCCCAGCATCAACACCCACAGCACACCCAAGGATCTGCCTCTGAAAAGGCTGAGCGCTCAGCACAGTGACGTCTCTGCCCATTGCAGGATGGGCCCAGCTGGAGCCTATGGCTGTGGCTGAATCCTTCTGGAAGGGGCTGCAGAAACAGGACTGTATTAGTTTCCTGTGGCTGCCTTAACACATTATCACGAACTCGGTGCCTTAAAATAAGAGAAATGTATTCTCTCATAGTTCAGGAGTCATAAGTCTGAAGTCGAGGTATCAGCAGGGTTGGTTCCTTCTGGAAGCTCCAAGGGAGGATCTGTCCCCCATGCCTCTCTCCCAGCTCCTGGAGGCTGTCAGCAAACCTTAGCATTCCTCGGCTTGTAGATGCAACACTCCAATCTCTGCCTCCATCTCCACATCCCCTCTCCTCTCTGTCTCTGTGTTTCTCCTTCTCTTCTCTTCTAAGGACTTGTCATTGGATTTAGGGCCCACCTTAATCTAGGATGAGCTCATCTTGAGATTCTTAATCACATTTGCCAGACTCTTTCCAAATAAGGTCATATTCACAGGCTCTGGGTAGACATGTCTTTTGGGAGCCACCATTTAACCCACTATAGGGACGATCTGTGAAATGGGGAGGAGAGTTTCTGCTTACAGGGGTGGGAAAGGCGTCCTTCATCATTTCCCTTGCCATGCTACACTTCCTCTGGCTCCCTGCTCAGTGAAAGGCACCTAGTCCTCCATTTTCTTTCTTTTCCTCCCCTGACTCCCACATCTAGGGACAAGATGGCCCACTCCTGGAAATATATCTTAAGGAACTGATTCGACAGCAAGAAGGAAGTCCTCTTTTTGTTGTTGCTTTGTTAATAATATTGAAAAGTTGGAAATAACCCCCAGGAGAGGAGGTAATTACTTAATTACTTCAATAGCATGCATTCATACAACCTCACTGAGACACAGAAGTTGACACAGGGAGGGAGCAGAAAGCGAGAGAGGCCAGTTACTGCCTCCAGAATGAGAGGAAAACATGTCACACCTGATGACCCAAGGGCCACATAATGCAAGTGAGGAAGTAAGCAGGAAGGGAAATCTCAGGTGTTAACCCAGGGGCCCTAAGCTAGTCTGAGTCCCTGAAACTGAGTCATGAGGGCCGAGGTGACTCAGGTGGATCAGACAGACAGGAAGAAGGTTTCAGGGGAGGCAGCCAGCACGGAGTCGGCAGGCACAGCTCTGCCCTTGTGGGACCCACGAGTAGTCACCCAAATTACAAAAACATGACAAAATGGAAAAGGCTTATGATTAGGTGAAAAATACAGCATAGAAATGGATTCAGATAGGTGCCTAGAGAAAAAGAATTGCCATATGATCCAGCAATCCTATTTCTGGGCATATACTCATTAAAAAAACCTAGGGATTCAAAGAGATGTGTGTACACTCATGTTATAACAGCTTTATTTGCAATAGTTGAAGGTGGAAACAACCCAAATGTCTATCAATGGATAAATGTACAAACAAAATATGGTTTATACGTACAATGAAATGCTATTCAGCCTTAAAAAGGAAGGAAATTCTGACACATGTTACAACGTGGATGAACCTTGAGGATATTATGTTAAGTGAAATAAGCCAGTCACAAAAGGACAAATACTGTATGATTCCATTCACATGTGGTACCCAGAATAGTCAAATTCATACATACAGGAAGTGGAATGGTGGGTGCTGGGGCACAGGGGAGGGAAATGAAAGTTAGTGTTTCATGGAGACAGAGCTCAGTTTGAGAAGATGAAAAAGTGCTAGAGACAGATGGTGGTGACGGTTGCACGATCATGTGAGTGTACTTAGTGCCACAGAATTCCCAAATGGTCAAAATGGTAAAGTTTATGTTATGTGTATTTTACCACAAGTTTTTCAAAAAAACGTGCCTAGTATAGTAGCTGATTGGTGCAGGGTGTGGGGTGTGGCTTCATAGCCCAGCCACGCCTCTTTACGCACCCCTTTTTCCCTTTAGCACGCGTCTCTTTCTACTGTTCAGGAGCTGTAAGGTGGTGTGGGAAGCAGACAGATTACTGCCATCCTGGAGGGTCCAGGTAGGAGGGGCAGGCAGACCTTAATCAGGTCACGTCATCAAAGACTCACAGGAATTTCCTATTAGTTATTAGCTCTGTGACCTTGGACAAGCCACTTCTCCTTTATGAGTTTGTTTCCTTCTCTGTCTAAAGGGGAAAATAATATGACCTAATGATAATGTCGGAGGATTAATGAGCATTCTCTAAACCACCCAGGTGAGAGTGCTCAGCTTAGACGGTCCTGCACGTGGGTTAGTTCCTTTTCCATAATTCAACAGCAGAAATATATGCGTTAAGGATGCACTAACATAGTCTGTGTTGTGCAGGGATGCAGTCAGGCAATATATCTATTTTTTAGTCATTCAAAATCCTTTTTTTAAATTTCAAAATTCTTTTCTATCCATAGATCTAGAAGGATATTCACCAAAGTGTGAAGACTTGGTGATGTGATGTCAGATAGGAATTTTGGTACTTAGTATATAGTAAATACCTAATTAATATTTATTTGCTTTTTTATTTATATTTTATTTTTCCAAATGAACACATATCATTTTTGTAAAAAAACAATAAAAAAAGTTTAAAAAGTTCCTGTTTGCTACACCTTTTCACAGCCACATTGGTTTGTAGCCACACATGGGGTTCTGTCTTCACTCTGATTCTGGGTCTACCCCATCTATTAGACTCTCGGGAAAGACCAATAGCATCAGGCAGTTGAAGGTAACAGAACAAGGGGACATGGGGGTGGAAACAAGAGCCAGAGGGACCCAATGGAAGTGGCCAGGATAGAATCAGAACCAGGAACCAGGATCAGCCCCTGCCCTGGGGTGGAAGGTGGTGACAGCAGAAGGGAGGCCCAAAGGAAGCTCCCGGAAGGTGTGAAAAGCTGTAGAAATCCCACGAGAGGGTGGAAACAACACACACATCATTAGGGATGGAGAGAAAGTACACAGCCTGGTTCCAGGGGCTGGGGCAGATGGACTAAGAGAAAGATGAGCCTCCCCGGGGATTCGACAGCACAGATTCAGACAACGAGCAGACAGAAATACACAGGTACTTGCCATCTTCCTGTTGCAGAAGAAAAGCAGGCGATGTGGGGGGTTCTGGGTTGGGGGTCAGGAGCTCTGAGCCTGGTTTTGCGATTTATTACCTGTGTGGTCTAGGGTAAGACTTCTTCCCTTCTCTGAACCTGTTTCCCCCACCTGCAAAGTAGGGAAGATGGACCAGAAGACCCCCTAGAGGTAATTTTCGGCTCTGGCAAGGCAAATGACTGCTTGTTCCCTGGGGATGCAGGAAGGGGTCAAGGCTGCTGGGATTTGAATGTGTTGGTGGCCGCTCTAACACTTTTCCTTTCAAGATGACAAACTCCAGATATAGGCTCAAAACTGTGAGTCACCAAATCAAAGTATGAGAAGAACACAGACTCTAGTGTATACCTTCCTGGATTCCAGTCCCCACCCTGCCACTTCCTGGCCTAGGAATGATCCTAGGTAGCATTTCATGTTGAATTGGTGATGTCTGAAGAAACAGGTGAAGAAACGGGTGCTCTGGCTTTCCCACCCTGAACCCAGAGCCAGGGCTTCCTCAGGGCAGATTTGGCTAGTTAACCTCCGAGCAAAATCTGCTTAACATTTTTAGCCAAATAAAATGGAAAAATGAATAAGTATAGAAATAAACCATTTGCCTGAATCCCTGGCCCAGCCACCTGTCAACCACTGGCCTTGTGCAACCACATGGCTAGAGGTCACACAGGCGGGCTTTGATTCGTGGGTCATTGTGTCTGCGCCAAATGAGATCCATTAGCCTATTGTGCACTGTTCAGGTTCGATGCCTTGAAAATTGCCTGCTGAAACTGGAGTGTGGAGGAGAAGCACAGACAATGGGTCGTCCATCTGAATGGAGCCTCCCTAAGTGCTTCACCCAGAGTTGAGTCACGTCCCACCCAGGGCACCTGCAGTGGGTCCTCTTGAATCACGACTGTTCCCTATGCATGTGAGCGTGAGGACAGGAGGGCAGACCTGTGTCTATGCCTGTTCCAGAGAAAACAGGATGAGCAACGCCCGCCGGGGCTGAAAGGCCTGGGCATCAAGGTGTGCTGTGGTGAGAACTAGCTGGGGGCAGAACAGAGTGGCACTTGCTGTGGCAGGCTTTGGGCTCTGTTGTGGGTTGAATTGTGTCCCTTAAAAAGAGCCCTACGTTTCAGCCCCCAGAACCTCAGACTGTGGCCTTATTTAGAAATAAGGTTGCTGCAGATGTAATAAGTTAAGATGAGGTCATGCTGGAGTAGGGTGGGCCCCTACTCCAATATGACTGTGTCCTTATAAAAAGAGGAAGTTTGCACACAGCCTCACACAGGGAGAATGCCTGGAACATGAAGGCAGAGATTGGGGTGATACATCTGTCTACAAGCCAAGGAAAGCCAAAGGTTGCCAGCAAACCACCAGAAGCTGAGGGAGAAGCCTAGAACAGATTCTTTTCTGAGCCCTTGGAAGGCACCGACCCAACTGACACCTTGATTTCAAACTTCCAGCCTTCAGAGCTGTGAGAGAATAAATTTCTGTTGTCTAAGCCCCCACAGTTTGTGGTGCTTTGTTCTTGCGGCCCTAGGAAACCCATCAGATGCTGACCAGAATCCTGGCTGGGTGGCCTTCTTTCTGGGAGACCTTACTTTCCTTTGTTGAGCCTGGGGTCCAGAACCAGAGACTCAGGGGGTCTAGCTGGATCCAGGCTAGTCAAGCCTATCGGAGGCCTTAGCAGGACATTTGGAGGTGGGAAACTAGATGATGGTGAGTGACCACTTAGCCCTGGGGACTGAGCCGAGGCCATTTTGGGCCTAGTGCCAGAAATACAAGCAGAGGCAGCCAGTGTTCCATAGGAGCTGGAACAGAGTCCCAGAGAGACCAGGAAAAAAGGCAGAGGGGAGAGAAGAGCCTTTGTGCAGATGCTTCCATGATCCGGGTTCCTTCGGAGGCCTGGTCGGTCAGTGTTGGCTGGTTCTCACGTATAAGTTGCTCCCACAAACCTCCCTTTCTTGTGGTATCCCAGGGACAAAATTTCAACTGATCTCACTGCCTGTCTCTGGAAGGGCTTCGAGAGCTGTAAGGTGGGGGTACACATTTTTCTAGCAACAATAAGTCTTAGAGTGCCTGCTGTGTGCAGGAACAGGGAAAAAATTAAAGAAGCTTCAGGTCCTGCCCCAGGTGGTCCTCAGCTAAGGGGAGTGTCACAGGGCTGTGTAAGGCCCTAGGAGGCAACGACAACGCTGTCATGCCTGCTTCCCCAACTCCAGTTCAAAATGAAAACAAGACGGCCACGAAGTCCCAGTGTTTTTCATTGCCGACAGTTAAGTGCTTTTGTGAAATGTCAGATGTCACATTCTTCCCCTTATTCATCTTTTTATCTTATTTTGAGAGACATGGGATAACAGAGGAAATATAAAATACATGATTGGGGCTAAAATAGGCAACACAGCATGGTGGCTAAGAGAGAGTGGGTCTGGTACCAGATGGGCTAAGTTCAAGTGTGATCTTAGGCAAAACCTCTCTGCACCTCAGTTTCCTCATCTGTACAATGGACAAAATAAACCAAGGAGTCAACATATACAAAGTGCTTATACCAGGGGCTGGCACACAGCAAGCCCTATGTGGATATTTCCTTTTATTAATAAAATAAGGAAATGTACGAAGTTGGGGAGCACAATGAAAAAAGTGATTATCATTTGTAATAAGACATTTCTTAGGGGGCCTGCTCAGCTCACGATGATCTATCTGACTATCCTTCTCACCTCTAGGGAGTGGTCGCCAGCAATCATATTTGTACAGCTTGGCTGGGACACTGGCTGGGGTGGGCACCTGGCCCCAGCTGAGCCAACCAAGTTTTTCCCTTAGAACTGAGCCAGACAGATCTAGTTTGATCTCAGGTGGTCTCCTGAATGGCTACCTTCTGTCATGCCGAAGCGACCTAATGGAGAAGCCAGGATAGGAGGTAAGGATAATGCAGAGAGAAGCAGACACGTGAAGCACAGAGAAGGTCCCTGGTTTCTGGCTCTTTCTGAGTCCTGGCCATCTTTATGCCATTGGAATTCTTTGAGATGACCTTGAGTCCTTGTAAGCCATCTCTACTCTTTGTTGAACCTGCTCTGATTGGTTTCTGTTGCAACGGAGGTGTCTTGGCTAACACCTGGACCCAGGGCCCTGCCTTCTTCTCGTTTCTCTGCATCTGCGAGGCTCTGCTTGTCCTGAAGTTACAAAAAAAAATGTCTACTCCTTTCCCTTCAGCTCGGGAAGGCTGGAATCAGTTCTAGTTTTGTACTGTGGTGGAAGAAGGAAGAGACTAGGAGCTGAGAAACCATTTTACCCTACCATTTATTTAGCACCAACTTCTTCCTGAGCGTATTCTGCGCACTTTACATGCATTCTCTCATTAGCTCCACAGATGAAGAGGCTGAGGTTCAGAGACGTTAAGAGATTTGGTTAGTGTAACTCAGCTAAGGAGAGTGGACAGCTGGGACCCAGTTCTGAAGTTTATGTTTTTAACCTCTTTGCCATCCTACCTGGGGCCCCTGGATGGTATCTTCCCACTTTCCTGCTGTGAGATCTTAGACAAACCCTTGATCTTGCCTTAGCTTCCTAATCTGCAAAATGGGGTGATACCATCACCCTTGCCCACCCGAAGGTTGTCTGGAGTGGCTGATGCAAAGAGAGCTGTGGGTAAATTTTGGAAGAGTAGCATGTTTCCCACATATGTAACACCCCCCCTCCCCTTACTTCCTCTCATTGCTTCTTAGCAACTGACTCAGAACGGATGGAGGGGAAAGAAAAGAGGTCACATTTAAATTGGTCAATTTGAGCAGCTCACCGCAAAGGCTGGTGTGGGAGAGAAATGCAATTAATCTGAAAAACACAGTGGTTTTCATTTTTAAAAATATGATCCATGGCCTTCAGTTCTCT
This sequence comes from Eidolon dupreanum, assembly GCA_028627145.1. Classification (NCBI taxonomy): domain Eukaryota; kingdom Metazoa; phylum Chordata; class Mammalia; order Chiroptera; family Pteropodidae; genus Eidolon; species Eidolon dupreanum. The sequence goes on along the minus strand of CM053508.1, from coordinate 109,013,535 downwards.
ATGTGGCTGTGCCAGGCATCCATTTCCACAAGTCTGCAGTAGCTTGGCATTTGGGCTCTTCATAAAGTCCCTGTGAATTTAAAAAAAAAAAAAAAAAAAAGAGTAGCATCTATCTTCTTTTTAAAAATTAAAACAAATCAATACAGGCTCCTTGCAGAAAATTTGGGGGAGGGGCAGAGAGAGGTAAAGAAGCAATCAAAATTTACCTGTAAGTGTTATATCATGTAATGAATATATTAGCATCAAAAGGAGCAGACCATGATACACAGACCAACATGGATACATGTCAAAAACTGTTATGCTGAGACACCCTCCCCCTCAAAAAATAGTACATATCTTTTGATTTTATTTGTATGGAGTTCAAGAAGGGGCAAAATTATCTATAGGGATAGATGGCAGATTAGGGGCTGCTGGGGGCTGGAAGTAGGTGGCTGTGGTCAACTGCAAAGGAGCACCAAGAAACCTCTAGGGCTGTGGCAGTGTTCCATGTTGGTACCTTTGTTTAAGATGGTGGTTATATGGGTGTATACACTCATCAACACTTACTAACCTGTTCTTTGAAAATGAATGCATTTCATTTCCTGTAAATTATGCTCCGATAACATTGATTTTAACAAGGGAAAAGAAAAACATGACCTGTAATTCCACTGATCTTAGACAAATCTTTGATCTTGCTTTGGTTATCTTGATCTTGGTTATCCAGAGATAACAGCTATTAAGGGTTTGGTGTGCCTATGTAACTTAATCAATCAATAAACTGATTGTGTATAAGAAACATTAGTTCCAGATAAATGTTCAATCCTCTGTAATACTTTTTCAAAAAAAATTAACCTCAAATTTCATTATTTGGTGAAAGTGAAAAAGAGGGAGAGGATAGAACTTCATGTTCCTTTGATGCCTTCCTTTGCCCCCTAAAACCAGAGAAGGTGGGGGTGTGGCATAGTAATCATTCAGCTACCGAGTATCACAGGCTAATAGGAACCGTGCTCCCACCCTCTTCTCCTCCCCACTGATGAGCCTAGAAAATGGGTTGACTTCACATCAGCTCAGAAGAGGGAGGGGGACGTTCATCAACTTCAGCATAAAAACATGACTCCTTTCCTTATACCGGAAGAACAAGCACATTTAATTATGTGATCAGTGCATTAAATGGCATCAGTACGGAGCGTGTGTTCCATTATGCTGGTGTCTCACGCCTGTTAAAAATGAGGTTCGGGAATGATCTTCTAGCTGATGTAATTTTGAGACAGAGTTTTCAGACGGAGCTTTTACAGAGTTCCCCAAAAGCAATAGCGTCATGGGTAGCTCCAGGATTGGGACCACTTAAGAATATACAATTTTGTTGTCTGCTTTTGGTGCTTGGCTTTTTATTACAAGTATAGCTTCATGATATTAAGTAGGCTCCAAAAACAGGACTTAAAAGAGGGTGTGCCTTATTCCATTCTATGAGTCCCCATGTTCCTTGACAGTCCGATAAAGCTGGTGGCGAGTTTGCTCCAGCCCCCAGAAGTGGCGTCTGAGGAGGGACGTGCTGTTGCATGAGAGCGAATAATCTAATCTCCCCAGAATGCGACTGACAGGATGGCTGGCGAGCAGACTGTACCTGCTGAGAGGGTAGGGAAAACGTCTTACTTTAAACAAGAGGTTCTCACCCAGCAGTGATTTTGCCTCCCAGGTGACATGTGGCAATGTCTGGAGATGATGTGGTTGTCACAAATTGAGGATGCTACTGGCACCTGCGGGGAGAGGGTAGGGATGCTGCTAAACATCCTATACTGCACAGGACAGATGCCTGCCACCAAGAATTATCCACCCCCAAATGTCAATAGGGCAAAGGCTAGAAAGCGTGCAGAGATGCTCTGTCTGGAGTGTCTACACTCCAGTTGTTGGGCAAATGGGAAAGGTTTAGAGAAGTAGACTAGGTGTAGGGCCTATGATCAGGGCCATGTAAATATGGGTTCTATGATGACAGTGGTGATGTGAACTAGCTAACACTTATTCAAAGTATATACTCTGTGCCAGGCTGTGAGCTTGACATCTTAATTTCTACAACTCTGGAAAAATGTACTGTTATGAACCCACTTTATAGAAAACCAAACATACACACAGCTGATATGGCATACTTCTTGGCATATTTTTCTTGGGGGGGGGCGATAATTTTTTGAGGGGAGGGATGTCTGATTTCCCTTTACTCGACTATGAGCTCTGAGAGGGAGCATCTTGTATGAGTTGTATCTGTAGCACCCAGGAAAGCCTCTGGCACTCAGGAGATGCTAATAGGTATTTAATGGAATGTAATGAAAATGATGAAAGGGAGCAGGGCAATGTTGCCTAATGGTTAGAACATTGGCATTGCAGTTAGATTTCCAACCATTCAACAAATAACCTGTATACCTACTCTGGCCCCGGCCCTAGAGAAACAGGCAGCGGCATGCTGGAGCTAACTTACACTGGCTCATGAGAGCTGACTTAATTTTTTCAGGAAGTTTGCAAGCTGGTTGTCAAACAGCCATTAAACAAGATTAAATTATATAAAGTCACCATTAAATCAAACATATTTTTAAAGGTAATGAAACTCATCACGTCCTAGTTATTTTACTACATTTTACTAGTATCTGTGTTCTGGAAGTTATTTATGTCTATTGCAGGGGTTGCCAATATTTTACTGTAAAAGGGCCAGAGAGTTAATGTTTTAGGCTTTGCAGGCCAGGAGCTGAATCTAGCCTCTCAGTCATTGTTCATTGACCCCTGGTCTGTTATGTCTATAAGATGGACATACTCCTTAATGGGGCGCATCTCTTTCCAACTCCGCATTCAGTCATGAATGTTGGTAGCTTGAAACTAGCCATGGTGGGAATATTTATAGGAGGGAAATTGTCAAATGCTGTGAATCAGGGGTTTCCTTTTTTTCAGCAAGCTGATTTACCAGCACACCACTGGACACAATGATGAGAAAACTGAAAGAAACCCTGCCCTTATTGAGAGTATAGAGTTGGTTTGTGTTCCATTTCATGCTGGGGTGGGGCAAGGAGGGAGCTGTGCACAGGCTGGTGAAGATTTCCACTGGAGACCACTTTAAGGAAAAGGACACCCACCTACAGGCGTGTCTGCTGCAAGGGGCAGGGCTGCTAGAGGAGGGCTCAGGTGAACCTCTCCTAGGTCTGGCCATCTACTCCGATGCTCCCCTAACCTCCAGGGACTTTACCACTTCATCAACTTCCTTTGTGCGCAGCCAGGGCAGTAGGGCTATCTTTCCCCTCTGAGTTAGCTCAAGGGGATACTTCAGGGGGCAGTTTACTACCTGTTCACTACAATCCCAGCTCCCAGCCCTGCACTTGACACAGTGTAGGTTCTCTACCAACGTGGCCCAGGGGCGAACCCGCAGTGGATTGCTGAACTTAAGTGATGCAATGAGCCGGTGAGAGCAGAACGTGGTCCTTTGGGACCTGACTCAAACAAGGAGGGACTGACAGCAAAGAATGCAGAAAATGACAGGTTTGTCTGGTGACTTTGTTGAATAAATTGGCCTATGGGAGCTTGAGGAGAGTGAAGGGTTTGTGAACTTCCATGTCCCTCCCCCCTGTTACTCTATAAACCTCTTAAAGTTCAGCCCGAAGGGGCCAGGACCATTTTTTAGAGTCTAGACTATCTGTGGAATCAAGGATGACTTGGGTGCATGATCCATCAATGGAAATTCTACAGGCTTGTGTCTCCTACAGAGGTTAGGGGGCGCATGTAGAGGCTTCTGATGGAATCTGACAGCTGGACTTATTTACTTCTAGGTCAGGAACCTGAGATAGTGGAGGCAAGGGGCTCAGCAATGAGTTACGAGTCCCAGTCTAGAAGGCTGGGGACTCAACTTTATCACTGACTCAACACCAGTGACATCCCATCTCACTGTGTCCCAACTTACTGACCTGGTTCTATGGCTGGCACATCCTGAAGCACCAGGGAATAGGTAAGTTCGATGATCAATCACTGTCGATTTGTTGAGTCCTGACTAAGTCCAGACACTGAGCTAGTGCTTTGCTGTTAACCAGGAACTCCTGGTTTCTGCCCGAAGGAACATTTTTTTCTTGCAGCGTCTTGGGGTCTCCATGTCATTGATTTCAAACTAAAATTTAAAAAAATTATTTAAAGATGACTGAATTCAATACTTTCATCTCTTAGGCCCCTGCCCTGCATTCTTGGAGCACTTTGTGTGCCTTGGTGAATGAGCACAGTTTCCAGCACAGGCCAAGTTTCCTACCACCTCTTTGCATACAACAAACACAACCATCCCTTGCACTCACATCCACAGCATGAGGTAGGGACTCGGGGTTGCCCCTTTCTTGCTTGAAGGTTTTCTCAAGGCTATTGAAGTTTAGAACTTGAAGGAAAGGCCAGCAAATTGTAGGGAGTTGCCAAATTCCCCATTTTCTTACCTAAACTGTGCCTTCCTCAGGGCACACAAGAGAGAACAGCTCTGCCCTTCTCTT
>CM053508.1:108834789-109008957 GCA_028627145.1 Eidolon dupreanum | reverse complement strand
CCCCCCCCCCCCCCCCCCCCCCCCCGCCCCCCAACTTGTCTGTTCTAGGAGACAGTAGGAAAGAGATAATCCTACCGCAGGGACACTGTGGACAAAATGAGGTATTACAATGCTATTCAACACATGCTCACACACTCGTGTGTTCACTACAGAGCACCTTCACTTAACAAAAAGGCAAAAATCTGGGGGTTTTGATGATATTAACTGCAGAAGTGCGTGGACTTGAGGAAGCCTGGTGGTGGAGCTGAGAATTTGCTGGGTGATACCAGGTGCCCCTCTTAATGGCAGAAAGAACATTTTTGTTTCAGAGTTGGGGTTTCTGAGTGACACTGTGTTTCTTTCCACAAAGATGCTTCCGCTTTCAGTATGACTCTCTCCCCAGTCTTGTACTGGGCCTGCCGATGCGGAGATGAATGGCTGCGTGCTCGTATAAGGGGAGGGATAAAGAAGCTGGAGCTACTGGGATGCAGATAGAGGAGGGGAGGTCCAGTAACTCTGGGGTGTACTTTGTTGTCTAGGTTCCTCGAGGGGATCAGACTCCAGCAGCAGAAAAAAAGGCAGCTCGAGGGCCTCAAGGGCCAAGGCGGGCAGATACCTATAAAAGGTTAGGGGGCTGCAGAGTCCTGCAGGCTAAGACGGCAGCATGGGCTCATTATCCCGATAACTGGCGGGACATTTTCAATTCGAGGAAACATGATTGTCTTACGGCCCCATCTGGCCAGCCAGATGGGCAGCCTGAGCTGCAGAGGTGGGTGTCCGAGGTCCAGCGGCTCAGCCCTCTGTCCTCCATCCCAGCCCCGCCCTGGTCCCTCAGGTTTGCACCTGGCCGCACCTTGGCCGTCGCGTTGGCATATTTCGGGGCGCAGAGGTGGGGAGCGTGAGGTGCGGGTAACCGCCACTGCTCCGGGATCCAGTCCAGATGGAGGGCCTCGCGGCTCAGCACCCGCCTGGGCACCGGCGGGGGCGCGGCTGGGCGTGACGTCACGCTCCCCGCCCCCGCGGCCCCGGCCCACCCCCACATCCCGGGTGGGGCCTGGCGGGGTCCTGCAGGGGCTGGCCCGCCGCATCCCCCTCCCCTGGGGCCGCCCCCTCCCGTCGGGCCGCGCCTCTGCCCCTCGCGTCTCCGCCCGGCGGCCAGCTCCGCCTGCGAGAGGCCGAAGCCGCGGCGGCCGCCGCCGTTGCCGCCATTGACGTCAGAGGGGCGAGCACATGACCCCGCGGGGACCAATCGCGCGGGCGCCGAGCGGCTTCTGCAATCTCTCAACTGAGCCGGCCCCCGCGGCCCCCGCCGCACACTCGCCCGCTGACGGCCGCCCAGACACACGTACTGTACACACGAGCGGGCGGCGGGGCCGAGACACGCCCGCCGCGCGGCCCCCGCTCGCCGCCGCCGCCGCCGCCGCCGGCCCCCGGCGCTGCCCGCCTCCCTGCCCGCCCGCCGAGCCGGTCCGGCCGCCGCGAGCATGCACCCGACGAGCTAGGAGGAAGCCGAGCCCCGCAGGAGGGACCGAGCGCCGGCCGCGCCAGCCGCCCGCCCCCGGCTCCTCCCCTGCGGGCGCCCCCAGCCCCACACCCCCCCACCTTCCTGGGCGGTGGGGGGGTGCGGGCCGCCGAACGGGGGCCCCGCCGCCCGGCAGCCAGGACAGCCCCTTTCCCCGCCCCCGGCCCCCTCCCCGGCCCGGCCGGCCATGGATCTGACCAGCAGCTCGGGCGGCGGCGGCGACCCCCGGCAGATAGAGGAGACCAAGCCGCTGCTGGGGGGCGACGTGCCGGCCCCCGAGGGCACGAAGATGGGCGCCGTGCCCTGCCGCCGGGCCCTTCTGCTGTGCAACGGGATGAGGTACAAACTGCTGCAGGAGGGCGACATCCAGGTCTGTGTCATTCGGCACCCGCGGACCTTTCTCAGCAAGATCCTCACCTCGAAATTCCTGAGGCGCTGGGAGCCACACCACCTAACGCTGGCCGACAACAGCCTGGCATCCGCCACGGTGAGTTGCTTCGCGCGGCCGCGCGCCGGCACCCCCGCGCCTCCCCTCGGGGCCCGGGGGGCGCCCGCTCCCGCCGCTGCACCTGGAGCCCCGGGCCTGCTGCGCGCTGGGGGGCTGGGGGGGGGGGGCTGGGGGCGGGGAGAACCGGGAGTCCCCCTCATGGCATGGGTTCTCGGCTAGGTTGTGGAATCCGAAGCTCTCCCCTCCGGTGTTTCGGGGAGACTCAGAATTCTGGAGAAGATCTGGCCCACCCGGGGCTGAGCATTTGGGGACCTCTCAGGCCCAGCGCTTGGTTTTCTTACGGATAGGACCGTGGGGATAGACCCGGGGCTGGATGAGGGTTCCCTTTCTGAAAGCCCGCTGCCCATCTGGATCAGGGATGGCGGGGGAAACAAAACAAACGGGGGGAAAAAACCCAAACCAGAAAACCCCAACGACCTCAAAACCCGAAAACCCAAAGAATTTCTAGAAACCAGTTCTTTTTTTTTTTTTTTTTTACCCGGCTTTTATTTTCCCTGACGAGGCTGGTAGACAAAACTGGGTGCTTCCCTTTCTGAAAAATCTCTTGCACATTAAGAGGTTGGAAGTAGAGGGGGAGGGGACGGGGTCCTGAACTATCTCCTGGGCGCGGTAGAGGGAGGTACTGGGCGGGGGGTGTCAAGTTCTAGTGTGGAAGCTGGCCTGTGGGTGTCTTGCATTGTCTGTGTAGTGTGTGTAGACGTGTGTTTTGTTGTTGGAGATTTTATTTTGTTATTGTTTTTAAATATATAGCTGGGACTGGGTCAGCTGGGTGAGAGGGACAGAAGAAATCATTGATCTGTTTCTGAAATCAAATCTGCAAGGTGGAGAAAAAGAGCTGTGGTGGGGTCTCAGGGCAGGGGTGGTGGCAGGAGCCTGAACTCAGGATGCTTTGTGTTTTGAAACAAGGACAGTTTAAAGCACCAGCTCTGCTTGGGCCTGAGCTTTGCTGAAGGGGTTCCTTCCTCTGTGGAGAGGTGACAGGTCTTCTCCAGAATGCATATTCTCCCCTGGGTCCACCGTGATCCTGTTTACAAAGCACGGTGGTAGGAGGGCAGAATTTACTGCCTGCCCACACCTGTGCCAAGAAAACTCAGCCAGGAAACAAGGGTGTCGCTTACATGGCATGTCACAAATGTGTAGCGTGTGTAGACATTTCTCCGGCATCCATGTTCCCTTGGCAGTGTGTCACAGGCCGTGACACATGCTCCAAGGAATGGGGAGGGGGAAAAGTTAGCAGAAGAAACCGTACTCCTTGAAACAGCTTCCCCCCTTCCGAAAGCATTGAAGCACACGAGGACTTTTATTCTGAATTTTGGGTCCGACGTGCTGAGAACACCTATTTTTTTCTTTCCTGTGGGCACGTTGGTGCAATGTCTGCAAAGACTGCTTTCTCAGGAAGGATCACCGGTTGTCGTGGAGCGGCCCAGGCCCAGTTTCAGGCTCCTGCATGTTCTTAAACACGTCCCGAGCCACAGGCCTCAGCATTTGGCCTTCCATTTGATGGAGGGAGAGCCTCAGAAAATTTGCCAGCACGCAGCCTTTCAGATTTGGGGAGGAACTAGTGTCCTCAGTAGTTCCCTGCCTGGGACCTGGAGCCCCTAAGTCTGGCTTCAGAATTTTCCCCTGGCTCAGGGGGGCTTTTTTTTTGTTTTGTTTTCTGCCACCCTTCAAAATGAAGGGGAGTTGCGGGGGGAAGAAAATGGTTGAGAGGCACAGTGACCCTCTGTGAGAAGGACAGGCTGAGCTCCTGTATTCCCTTGGGAGAAGCCAGGAGTATGTCCTCTGCTGCTCCGGGCCACAATCTGGGGGAAGCCAGCTTTGGAGGCTTAGGGCCCCTGACTTACCTCTGATTACTCAAGAGGCATATATGAGAGAGGAAAGGAGAAAAGGCTGAAGCCGGGTGCTGGTTTCTTAAGCAGCCAGAGGCCTTGGCACCACCTTCACCATCAATGTGGGTGGTACCTTTGTAGCTTGGGCCTTTCTGGAGAGAAGCTGTGATTTTTCAGACTAGGGACTGAGGGCTATCCATGGAACAAGATTTGTTTCGCCAGAGCCTTGCTCTGGCGTTGGAAAATGTGGAAGGAGGAACTTTGAGCAAGTATCCAATGAGCTGGCATAATCCTCCTTCTTCTGTTGTCACCAAGCCCCATGGGTGGTGCAGAGGGTGTCCTTAAATCTCGCCATGGTGGGCTCCAGTGGGGTGCATGGCTCTCCATGCTAGGACTTGTGAGTGTGGAGGTGGGCTGCTGAGTTCAGGACCAGCTGGGGTGGTGGCTACCAGGGCAGCAGTGGGGTTGAGACTGCTACTTGGGACCTTGTCTCATCATGAAACACCTGGTTGGTGTCCAAGCCCTGGAAAACAAAGCAGCCCCTGAGGGGTTTCCCTGAGGCTGGGCATTATGTAATCTGTCTGCATTTTATAGTGTAGCCCAAGCACTCTATTGAGAAATATTAGCCCAAATGAAACAAAGGTGAATTTGAGTGCAGTTCACTACAACAAAAAGCCCTGTGCAGCCTTTTGGAGCCCTGTGGCTTTGCAGAGTCCCCTGGCTCAGCCTTGAACTAATAACACATCAGGTATGTTTTATATTTTATGAAATGTACATCATCTATATATTAAGTCATTTATACAGTACAACTCAGAACCATCTGGTAATTATCTTGTTAATTGTGTGGGCTTCAGGAATAAGATTCAGAGTGATTGATCTGGATTCAAACCAATAAACAAACCACATACACTCTTGTGCCCCAACTGTTTTCAGAGTCTGTCTATACTGATCCAATTTACTGGATTGTTGTCAGAGATAAAGACCAGGTTTCCAGAACTACAGCTGCCTCGGGGTAAGGGGTGGAAGCATATGGGGCTCCCAGGCCCACTTGGGGGTGGCTCCTGCTGGCTGTACCCCTCAGGTGGACCTCTCTTGATTCCTTCCTGGGGAGATGGGCTCAGCCTGGGGCCCCAGGGACTGGCAGCCTCGCCCCCTGAACTGGCTGTAAACTTTGCCTTCTGTGGGGTCAGGTTGGAGCTTGCCCTGTACCTGTCTCCTGGGCCAGTTACTGATTAAATCCTTGCAGAATCAACACTGTGCCTGATGTGGCCTGTGACAGTGCCGGCCTTGATGCACTCTGTGCTTGAGACTTTGGATCCGGAAAGCTCATAAACAAAGAAGGAAACACAAAGACGATAGTGACCTGGCTGACTTGTGAGGAGAGCTTGGGAGGTGTCTGCCCCTTCCCCGGGGTACACATGACCACACCTTTCTGGGAAGGGCCTGCTTGCCCAGGCCATGGCCTAAATGTGGCGCCTCATTCTGCTTTTGCATCCAGACTTCCCAGTCCCCTGGCCTCCCAGGGCTTTCGTGGTGTCAGTCGTGGTGGCAGTCATAGCTGATGGCCAGGCATTCTGCAAAAGCAGCCTGGTCTGGTGAGACCAGAATCCATTTTGCTGTTCTCTTGTCTGGGTTGAATTTGATCACCTGCTAGACATGTTTGTCCACAGGAAGAGGGCTTTGTCTCTGTGTTTTGTTTCTTCTGTATGGAAGAAGTACAGATAAGCCGCTTACCTTTTATTTAACCCCATTTTTGTGCACGCAGCACATGGCATCTCAGAATGGTGGATCTAATCCGAAATGTCTTTTTACTCATTGACCAAACAGGGATCAGAGCACAGGTGACAGTAGCGTTCTTTATGCTGAAGCCTTAATTCATCAGTGACTTGTTTTAAATTTTTCCCACTCTGCTGCTCTGATTGAAGTGTTTGTGGGCTTCTTGTCACGGAGAGGGAAAGAGAAGTCACTTTAATTCTCATTGAGTTTCTTTAGTCTGGTGTTTCCTCGGGGGAGAACAGCCTTCTTCTGAACATGGATTTATGCTTATTAAGCTCCTACTGGGTGTCAAGGGCTGAGTGGAGAGTTCATCCCTGTGGTGTGGTTTCCACTTGAGAATTAAAGTTTGTGTTCTCCAGAATAGTCAGAAGTCCCGAGGGAACAGTGTCTGCGTGTGTGTGCGCGCGCACGTGTATTCATGTTTTCACTTTGTCATGCACTGCTCCCTGGTGTGCCCATCCTTCCCACCTTTGATTTATGTGATGTTTTTCATGGCAGTTAGTAAACACAAGGAATTTTTTCCCCAGTGCCATTTACCATAAGATTTTGGGATATATCAAATTGGTTTCCAGGTAACTTGTCTGATTGGAAGTGGAGGAGAGGAAGGGCAGAGACAGAGAAGAGCAAAAAAAAAAAAATCTAAATTCTCCGTAAACAGCAAATGTGGTTCACCTTCCCCAAGCTGTGATAAATGGAGGCATTTTAAGGTGGGAGTACATTTTGATGCTGTCATTCATTTGCCTGGTACAATCTGAGATGCCCTTTCTGGCCATGGGCAGTATTGTGCCAATCCAGATAGAAGGGGTTTCACTGCTGAGCTGGTGATGGAGACAGGCGAGGCAGACGTTTGCTGTTGGCTTGGGCTCAGTGGCCCACAGGTGGCTTCTCCATGGCGTCTGCTGACTCACCTGGCAATGGGAGAGTGAGGGCTTTTCTGGGGCACCATGTTCAGCAAGTCTTCTGGGGGGCCTGGTGGCCGAGCCACCAAAGCTGTCTTGGGTGTCTCACTGCCAGCCTTGGGTCAGCAGAGTGGCTTCCTCTTTGCAAGCCAGCTGGGCTTGGCTTGCGTGGATGGTATCCCCTTAGTGTTTTGTCAGAAAGGACCTTTTAGATGGTTGAATTATGCCCTTGATTAAAGGCTTAACTAAGATTAAGCCTAATGGTTTATGGTGTCTCCACTGTGGGACAGAACAAACTCTGAATTTGCCATCACTTGGCACTGGGTCTGGATTCTGAAGTTTTTAGAGTTTCTGGCTGTGTGACTTTTGGCATGTTGCTTTCCCTTGCTGGGCATTGCTTTTTCTCCGGGAGGGTAGGAAAATTTTACCTCATTGACAAGGCTGCTATAAGGATTAGGGAGAATTCAGATTAGCACCTAGTAGGGCAGCCAGCACAGAGTAGGTGTATGACTAAGGGCCAGGATTCCAATTTGTGTTTTCCTAATTGCCCTGAGAGAGCTTCATGAAATTCTACAGGAATGGAAGAGGTTATTGCTATTTAAAAACGGGCAGTTTCCAGAGAAAAGTCTCTTGAGATGAGCAGGATGTTTGGGAAATTTAGGGATATTTAGCAGATATGTTATGTATGGAGGCAATGAAATTGTTGAATGGTTTAAGAAAAATTCCTTAGAGGGCGCAGTCTAGTTTCTTAATAAAAAAAAAAAAGCCCACAAAACTCTTTTAAAAATTGAAACAGTAATGTGCAAATCAAATAAATTCAGATAGTACAACAAGGCACATTATGAAAAATCAAGCTTCTCTTATTCCTTCCCGCTATAGCCACTAGTTTTCTTCTCAGAAGCAAGACCTGTTACCCGTTCCTTGTGTATCATTGCTGATCATTCTGATATTTACACATGGTTCTGTTCCACTGTTTTTCATTGGACAGTGTATTTTGGAGACGATTCTAGATCTGTGCATACATGGCTGCCTTGTTCTTTTCCATAAAGGAGTGTTACAGTAACGTAGGTGGACCATCACCTATTGCTAGACATTTAAGTTTGTCTCAATCTTTTGTTGTTTTGAACAAAATACTTCGCATTTTTATTCAGGGGAATTGTTTCTATTTTGATAATTTGAATGTTTTTGCTTACTTCTTTAGTCCCAGAGTGCTTTGCAAGGGCGAGCTGACCCTCCATCAGAGAGGGTAAGAACAGTGCTGTGCTGGGTCATTGCTGCCTAGAGTCATGCTTCACTTTGGCTGAATGTCGCTGGTTAGGGAGCCCCATTGGAGGATTTGGCCATCTAACCCCACCAGGAGCTGAACACAAGTGACCAGCCATGCTGATCCTGCCCTGAGGACAAGGGTCTGCGTGGCAGAGGATGGCTGTTTCCTGCTCCACCTGGGAGCATCATTTTAGTCCCCAGACTTCCTGCTTCCCCAGGATGGAAGCCAGTAGTAGAGAAAGGGAGGAAGTGAGAGTGTCTCTTCCCTGCTCCTGGCTCTGGTGACAAGGCACCGTGCGCATTCAACAGGGTGCCACAGGAGGCTGTGCACGTTTGAAAGGAAGCTTCTCTGACAGCAGGGCTATACCAAAGGGTGATGAGGCGTGTGTATGCACGCATATGTGCGTGCATGTGTGCGTGAGGTTGGGGAAGTGTCGGGTGTACTGAGGCAAAGGGGACTCCTGAGAAAATAATTCTGGTGCTGAAATTGGTCCCCATGTTCAGTCACCATTTACACCTGCCACAGTGGGTTTGTACTAGCGTGTGGGTTGTTCAGTGAGATAGATGTAGAGCAGCAGACCCAGTGGAGTGGTTGGATAGGCGAGCTTGGATCCCTGCAACTTCCTTCGGCAGGTCATCTAACCTCTGTCCTTATCTGTAAAAAAAAAAGAGATTATGGGACTTTCTTTTAGCATTTGACATCAGGGTTAGGTAAGTGAGGTAAGGCATGGCAGTTCATTCACACATTCATTCAGCAGATAAACATCACTGTTTTAGACACTTTGAAGAAAACCAGTCTCTGCCCTCCTGGAGCCTGCATTGGTAGGGCAGGTGACAGACAGTAAACCACTAAGCAACTAAATATGAAATGTATCTGGTGGTGACTGGCCCTGAAGAAAAGAAAGCAAGCAGGTAGGTGTGGCATTTGGGGCTTGGGGACATGTGGCTTTACAGTCAGGGAAGGAGGCCATATCTGGGAGGAGAGCATTCCAGGCGGAGAGGATGGCAAGTACAAAGGTCCTAAGGCTGGATCATACTTAGAAATCACCCAGTAAAGTGGCTGGCACTGAGTAAACGCTCTACAGTTGTCATTACCCTGCCTTCCAGGAGCTGTTATCATTTTTTAAAAAATATTTATGAGCACCTAGAATGTGCCAGGTGCTGGGTGTACAGGCAGCTCCCTGCCCAGTGGAGCTTCCTTTCTAGCACATGTGTATGTGTGTGTGTGCGCGTGCGCAGCTTTCTCCCCCAAAATAGTATAGAATAGTTTTGGAGCAGCGCTTTAAGAGGCTTAAATTACAGAGCCCAGCAAAACTTTTAAAAAACAGCTCCCTTTGTCCATATTGTGTTTCAAGGGTTGTAGGGTCTACAACATGCTAATCATTGAAATTGCCTCAGGGGAGAAGTGAGGGGAATGTGTTGCCCAAAAACCCTTCCCCATGACTCAGCAGCAGGCGAGCACTCACACCCAGGACTCCTGCCTCCCAGCGCCTTCCAATGCTTTCCTTTGTTGTTGGCTTTCCTGCTTTCATGTTGCTATCTGAATGATGTGATCTAGAAAGCACATAAACAGATTAGGCTGAGTAAACTCACTTTGGAGGGAAGCGGAAGAGCTGGATTCTCTAGTCCCCCAGGTGAGGCAGGGCAGCTCATGCTTCCCTAGGGCTCGGCTGGCTCAGTTGGGGTCTTCTGGGCTGGCTCAGGAGAGGAGCGAGAATGTGGGAGCTTGTAGTAGTCCCTTGGATGTCCTGAGCCAGCCCTGATCTCTCAGAGGCCCAGCAAAGCTGCAGATGGGAGCACACAGTCTGGGGAAAGCCCAGACCTGGCCCCACTGCCTCTGGTTTTGGCTCTCTGTCTAGCCCAGGTGAATCTGATGGCTGGCACACGCTGGCGTGGGGCTCTGGGGCAGTGGAGCCATCTGGGCGGACAGTCAAGGCAGGCTGAAGTCAAGGCAGGCTAACTGACGTAACAACCAATGCCCGTACCTGCGTGGCTTCACGCAACACGGTTTACTTCTTGTTCATGTCACATCTAGTCAGGGTTTCTGACCCCTCCAAGGCCTCATTGAGTGGAGGATCGGGAGAGGGAGTGAGCACCAGGCAGAGCCATTTGTAGGTCTGGCAGATCCCTTGGCCACAGCCCAGTCATGTGGCTCTCCTGCGTGCAGGGAAGGCTGGGGTGGAGTGAGCTGTGTCCAGGAGAAGGGAGACCGTGGAGTGATGATGACTCCCACCCCAGGACCGCTGGGACACCTCAGTGGTCTAGAGGTCTCTAAGGTACTAGCGGCAGAGCTGTTTCCTTGGAAAGGAAATTCAGATGACATGGTCTCTTTTGGCTCCTGGGTTTGAGCTTGGTAGCAGGTCAGGAAAGTTTGCAGTCTTCTCTGTGGTGGAGAATAAACCAGGATAAGTGCATCTGTTGCAAGGAATGGAGCAATACACTCCTGATTACAATGACATTTATCATTGACCTGCTGTGTGCCAGGCACGGTGCTCATTTGCTTTTCCATACAATCCTACGGGGTGGGTGTTGTCCCAGTTTTATAGATGCTGCACTGGAGGCTCAGACAAGGAGGACTGGGAGGAGGTAGGGTTCAGAGGCAAAGGCAGGTCTGTCCCACACTCTTATGTGTGTCTATGGATATATGTGTAGCTGTTGGATATACATAAAATGATTTCAGCCTCTTGCACAAAAACATCTTAGTTGGGAATCAGTGGGCTTATCAGTTCTGTGTTTGCCAGTGTTTGGCAGACATTCCTTTGTGAATTTGTCAAATGAGTTCAGGGAACTGGAGTTAGAAAGTGAACGCCATGTATTTGTAAAGGGTAGGCACCCAGTGCTCGTGTGTGAACTGAGTACTAGACACTGTGTGTGCAAAGGGAGTTCCTCAGGTACTACATTTGTAAAGGAGGTGCTCCCGGGTACCTGCATTTGCAAATGGGTATTCTCAGGTACTACACTTGTAAAGTCAGACATAATCTTTGCTCTCCAAAGGCTCAGTTAAATTGGGGTACACTACCAACTAGGATATGCTATAGAGCAAAGCACATATCCTTAGAGAGGTTTGTGTGTTGTCTGCTGTTTGGAGGGAGGAAGAAATGCTGCCATGGGGGCAGGTGGTTTTAGGAAGGACTTAATAGGAGAGACACATCTGGACCAACAGAGGTAGGGTTGAGACTGGCAGGGATGAGGATGGGGGCGGTAGGGGGGAATGGGCAGAGGGAGCAGTGAGCAGAGAGGCCAGAGAAGTGGGGGCACGTTCTGAGTGGTCTGTGTCATTCTCCCTGAGTGATGGGCACCCGGGCACATAAGAGGATGTAGGAGGTAAAGATGGAGGCAGGATTGCTTCTCAGAGTGGAGGTGCTGGTGAGGTTGAGGTTAGTGCCATGTTCAGCAGGGCACTTTCCAGCTGACTGGGCCCTGATCACTATGCAGAGAGGTGAGGGACTGGCTGCCAGTGGGGTCCCGGGATGCCCCTGAACGGAAACTTCACCAGTGCAGGGATCTGAGTCATCAGGGCCAGGCCTTAGTCACAGTAGTGACCTCTGCAGCTGCCACTCATGAGTATTCCTTTTACCAGGAGCAGTGCTAGGCCGTCATATTGGTGATTCCTACAACAACCCACTGAGATGCCGTTACTCTCTCCATTTTATAGGTAGGATACTGAGGAAAGGATGAATGAACAGATGAGGCTGCTGCAGGTGTCTAGTTAGGCGGTCCCGCCTGTTGAAAGGGGAGGGGGAAGAGTCAAGTTCAGACCTCCACCTGCCACTTCCTTGTAACCCTGCACAACTTTGGTCCTTTCCGCCCAGGCATGTTACATCATTGCCTTCTCAAGGGTTCCTGAGGCCAAAGGTGAGAGTGCGAGCAGCAGACCTACGCATTGTCCCGCACACGGTGCATAGCCAACCTTGGGGCGGACGCAGGTCCGAGGGTTCCTGGTGCACTGCTGTGCCCTTGAGGCTGCCGGGCCCAGCTGGCCGGCCTGGAGCTCCCAATGGGCTTCCACCAAGAGGCGTCTGGTACTCTCCAAATCCCAGACCTGAAACCTCTGCCGTGAGCTTTGGCTCACAGGGCTCCCCTTCTGGAGCCTTTCTTGTTGGAGGCCTGGTTGGAAAGACGAGTTGGCTCTTGAGAAGGCGGCACTATCGGGCCGAGGCCCAAGGCAGGAGTGGCACTCTACTTTGTGTCTGTAGTGGGGTCCCAGGTGGGCAGCTGTGGGGTGGTGGGGGCAGGGCTGCCCCATTGGAAAGGGGAACAGTGACTTGTGACATCCTTCCGTTGCTCTGGTTAACTTGTGTTTCATGACCCTGTGACTGAGCCTTGCTTTGGGGCTGGGTAAATAAAAGAGCTTGAACCTTCCCAGCAGTCCAGTGGCTGCCAGGCTTGGGGGTCTAAGCAGCATCAGCCCGTGGCATCAGATAGGTCAGGATTGGGTATGTGTGACTGCAGGGTAATAGTGGTAGTTTCCTTCAACCATGCCAAGTCCCCTGGGCATATTTGTGCATTAATCCTCACACTTGAGGCTCCAGCTTACAGGTGGGGAAACAGAGGCCCTAAGAGTTTCAGGTCATACCCGTGGTTTCCAACATTTTGACACCAGAGACCGGTGCTCCTATGAGAATCTAATGCCTGACCATCCAAGGTGGAGCTGAGGCGATGATGCTAGCGCTGGGGAGTGGCTGCAAATACAGATGAAGCTTTACTCACTTACCTCCTCCTGTGTAGCCTGGTTCCTAACAGGCCACAGACCAGTACTGGTCCACAGCCTGGGAGTTGGGGACCCCTGGCTTACATAGCTGGAACCCAGACAACCTGGTTCCAGAGCCCAAGGCCTTTTCCACACTGCTGTGATGTCTCATTGTTGGGGTTTGAGCACAGGGGCCCAGGTGGCAAGGACTGATCACCAGCAAGGCAGCAATAACACCTAACACTTGCACAGTGCTACTGTTTACTGAGCTCTTCATGTAGATGAGCTCATTGCATCCTTATGATGCCCTGTGAGGTGTTGTTTTCACTGTTCCATTTTACAGATGAACAAACTGAGGCCCAGAGAGACACGGTCAACACTTACCAGCTGGTAATGGTGGAGCTGGGATTTGAACCCAGGTTGTCTGGCTCCAGAGTATAACTGCGTGTAGCCTGTGAGCGGGGCTCTAGAGCAGAAGGTCAGAAAGGCCCAGAGTGGCCAGGACAGCTCCATGCTGAGAGGAGGGCCTTGTGGATGGGGGAGGATATGGACAGAGCAGAGCACTTTATCCTGAGGGTTTGTCCATCTCCCTGCAGACTGTCTCTAGAAGAGCCAGGGTAGAGGTTTGCTCCTCACCTGCCATTCGTTGATCTTAAGGTTGTGAACTTGGCCTCTTGGAGCCTCAGTTTCCTTACCTGAGGTGGCTCATCCTGAGGAGCCGCCTGTTATAGCCAGCTCTGATGACTTGACTATGGTGAGCATGAAGTCCAGAGTCCACTGTGGTGTGTGCACCCTGCCCCGTCTGCCGTCTGGCTTGGACCCCACCCCCCCCGCCCCCACCTTGCCCCCAATACCTGGAACTTTGGCACAGCACCTCTTACCTTCTGCCTTGGTGATGGTCACTGGCCCCTGGAGTCTTCCCTGACCCCCAGCTGGAGTGAGGGCTCGCTCCCTGCAGAGTGTCACTTCCCCAGCTGGGTGGCAGTTGTGTTTTCTACTAGCTCTTCACCTCCGCACTTAGAAACTGAAACCAAAATAATCACATAGGGATGATGATGACTTTATAAAAGCAAGGAGGAAAAATTCTCCCATAATCTCACCACCCAGAAATCCCCCACGTAAACATTTTGGAGTATAGCCATCTGTGCTTTTTCCTCAGACATATACATATGACATACATGGGATCATTTGCACAGTGAGTAGAGACTAGGTCTTATTCATAAATGCTAAGCCATTTTCATGTATTATCTCAAAACTTTCAATTTTGGCCATGTTGATATTGGGGCCTAGATTATCCTGTGTGGTGAGGCCGTCCTGGGCATTACAGGATGTTGAGCAGCATCCTTGGCCTCTGCCCACTAGTTGTCCATATGCTGCTGTCCTCGGTTGTAGCAGCCAGAAATGCCTGCAGACATTGCCATGTCCCCTGGGGCAACATTGTCAGTGTAGAAACCCTGGGGTAACTCGTTTAACATCTCACGCACCGGTAGAGGTTCCACTGGACTGAGTGGCCCTGCCTGCCGGCTAGCCTGTGACAGAGCTGGAGCTCACGCTCCTGCCCTGCCCTCACCTGGCACAGAGGCGGTAACCAGGAACTATGTGGGGCTGTAGGATACCTTATCCCTGTGTCTGGCATGGCATGGGGCCCAGAGCCAGCAGGGCCCCTGGAAGGAAATACTGCTGGCCAGGGCATTAACAAGTTCTCCACACCTTTGATCCCTCTGATTGCCCCCCTGCTGTCCTGGCCTTCCCCTGATGACTCAGGACTTCAGTGATCTGGATTGTTGAAAGGGGAATTACATCATGCCAATAAAAAAAAAGAAAGAGAAAAACTAGCATTAGAAAGTTTTGGTGGGAGGAAAATGACTTTGAAATTTGCTTCTTTCATCCTGTGTGAATTAAAACAGTGTTTTGGGGAGAGGGTACTGGTGAGGAGAGGGAGTAGGTTGGGTGGGCAACCTGGCTACTTGACTCTTCTAAAAAGGCTTTTATCTGCTTGACTCGAGCCCCACCCAAGGCCACGCATTGGGCCCTTCTGTTTTGGGAGCTAGCTGAACACCACCACCAGAAAAGACAAGAAGGAAACTTCTAGTGTACGTGCAGGTCCCACCAGCAGGTGCAGTGAAAGGGCAAGGATCTTAGGCCAGAGAGTGTTGCAAAGAGTGGAGGTCTGGGGGCTCTTCTAATAAATGCCGTGGTGGTCAGCAGGGCTCCCTCTGAGCCTGGAGAGCCAAGCCCCCACCCGCTCTGGCTGGATGTTTCTGTGTAGCTCACACCCTGCTGAGCATTCACTGCAGCCTCACTTGAAGTCTGCAGATTGCGGAGCAGCAAATCCCCTGTCCCCGCTTTCAGACCTGGGGTGGAGGTAGAGGCACTCAAGACCCTTCCTTCCAGGTCAGTCCGTCCTTAGCAGGGATGCTCATTATCAATGAAGTGGTCAAGAGTGCTGGGCACCATGTTTAGATTCCGACACTTCATATTAGGCCAGGTGGCTAGTGGTGTGATCCAGCTGTTTCCTCTTCTGCAAGCTGGGATAATAGTAACCACCTCCCAAGGTTGTCCAAGTAGAGGAGATAAGACATGGAAAGTGCTTAGTAGAGTGCCAGGCATAGGATCAGTGCTCAATAAATCAGTGCCCACTCTGTTGTCACCACCAGCTTTACCATGGCTCCTGCCTGCCTACATTCCTGTTTCTTGCTCAACTGTGAACTTCTTGAAGGCAGGGTCCTTTTCATCCAGGTATACTTGATGTCGGAACAGTACTTTGGCTGAATACAGTCTGCTGTCCATATCCATGGGTTCCTCATCTGTGGATTCAACCAATCGTGGATTGTGGATTGAAAATATTGGGGGTGGGGTGGGCGGGGGGAATTATATTCTTGCTGATGTGTATTGTAGTTAGGCCTACTGTGGTTGCAATGGTTGGGTCTATACTGGTCATGTACGTAAAGCCTTTTCTTTTTATTATTTTCTAAATGATATAATAACTATCTACATAGCATTTACATTGTATTAGGTATTCTAAGTAATCTAGAATGATTTAACGTATACAGGAGGATGTGTGTAGCTTATATGCAAATATGCCATTTTATATAAGGGACTTGAGCATCCAAGTATTTTGATATCTTCAGGGTACTGGAACCAATCCCCCACAGATACTGAGGGACAACTGAATAATTGCTTATATGGGGCATCTAGGGATCCCATGCATCACAGTCTGTGAAGGGACAGAAAAGCGTCTCAGGTTTTCCTGGAAACCCTGATTCTGTATGGTGACCTCAGAGCTGTCCTGTCAGAGAGAGCCTGTAGGCTGCGACCTGAGGCACCTTGGACACCCGGACCTGGACTGGACCTTAGCCCTGACCCCAACCCCAGGCACCATGTCCCTGACTCGAGGAAGGTAGGAACCCGCAGTTGAGAGGGTTAAGATATTATTGGTGGTTTTCACCTCAGCTTTTAGCAGCAGTGCTTGGGAAATAAGATTTTGATCTTGGAAAATATAATTTAAAAACAGAATTGAAAGTTGCTTTTATTTTCTCAACGATATTGCCCGTGACACATGCACAGGGCCTGAGTAGTGGCATCTGGTCTGAGCATGCCAGTGGGGACGCTACTCACAGCTCTTCCACGAGGCACATCTGTGTATATTTCATAGTTACCCCCCACCCCCGCTCCTGAGAGGGTTCTGTGTCTTTGATCCTCCACTCAGGTCAGTATGACAGAGCCCAGCAAACCCTTCTTCTTTTGGGGTTGCTCACTGTCTTGCCTTGGCCTCACTCACACTGTTGGCAGTGACACTGTTACTAGGGGAGGGGCCTCCCTCCTCAGAGCCCTGAATATCAAGAACTAAACTCGTTGACAGGTGACTTCATGGAGCTTGAGTCTAGTTGTTCCATCTCGATGTTCCCATCTCAAAGCGGGAGGAGAGGTCCTTCTCCTTCCTGTTGGATGAGGACTAGGAGCTCTGAGTCCCCACAAGGCCCTCATGGAGCCTTCTAAGAGGTGAGGTCTGGCCCTCTAGCCATCCCAGAGTGGATTAACACTACATTCCTGTATGCGTTTCTTTGCGCCCAGGACCTGGCTGTGTGGCCTTCATTAGCAGGCTTCTGTGCTCTTCAGCTCCCAGGTTGGTTTGGCCAGTAGGGACCCTGGAGGGAGATGGAGGCCCTGGGCTCCTTCATTCAGGGTTGCCATGGGTGGGCAGCATCTCTCAGCCATAGCTCCTGCCCCATCATCCCCACCCAGGCTTCTATAACTGCTCCTTCCTCTTGTCCCTTCAGGTCTAGGGATAGGAACACTTGAGGCAGAAATGGGTGACCGACCATCCTGGCTTGTCTGGGACTGTCCTAGGTGTTTGCATTCAAGTCCAGCAAACCCCTCAGCCTCAGGCAAACTGGGACAGTTCATCACCGTAGGTAGAAATACCATCTCTTGTGCTTTCACTGTGCTCTGCCCACACCTTGTTTGTTGTCCTTTTGTTACAATTTCTTCAGATGACACCATTTTATGTCTGCCATATGTTTCTTCCCAGGGCCCCGGTTGATACACCAGGAGTTTCAGGAGGATGGGATTGTTTTCAGAGCCTCTTCCCCATTAGAGTTTATAGTAACCAAATGAGCCGTAATGCTGAACATGGGAAAAAGAAATTAATCTCTTGCACTTTTCTGAACCCTTTTCTGAAAATATGCCCCCTTTGAAGACAAATGTGATGATGACAATGACCACGATGATGACAATGGCAGTGGTGCTTCATTTTCCCACTTACTATGGGCTTGTTGTTTTTTGATACACTATTGTGTTTAATTATTTTGACAATCCTATGAGGATTTTCCAGGATGAGGAAACTGAGGCTTACCTAGGAGTAATTTGCCCAAGACTTAGGGTGTGCAAGAGGTCGGGCCAGGGTACGAACCCTGATGGAGCTCCCTGTGCGCTTACTATGCTCATTGATGAGGTGTTTTACAACCTAAGCCTAGCCAGACAAAACTCACACTTTTGCTGCTTATGGCTTGAATGGGGTGTCTCATTGGGTGTGCAGGCTGCAGATTTGTTGTTTTTCACTTCCTCCCATGTGGCAGGGCTGTGTGCATGGAGCATGTAGGACTGGCTGGGTGGCCAGTTTTGGCTTTGCCGAATTCAGATATGGCTGATATTGGAAAATGTTAGTCTTTTTAACCTCTCCCCCTATAAAAATTTTAGAATTAGAATTAGAGGTGGCTGGAGTTGGAAGAGAACCTGCAGATCATCTAGTTATGGAATAGCAAATAAATGACACACGTGCTGCAACTTCTCATTGCCTCTCCCCTGGTAGACATTGCTAATCAATCCTGGCATAATCAGTCCTTCCCAGTGAGCCTGGAGACAGCCATTACTAATTGATTGTTGTTGGCATGCACCATGTCTCCCACTCTACAGAGTAACAGGAACCCAAGACCTGGAGAAATTGAATGGGCTTCAAGGGAGCCACTGGGGTTGCAGAACCCGCTCCACACCAGGGGTTCTCTGTTGAGAGGTGACTGGGTTAAAAGTCTGACATCTAAATAAAGTGTGGTGTGGGGGGAAGGACCTGGGTTTTGCATAGCAGTGCATGGATCTGGGTTTAAATCCCAGTTCTGCCTCTTACTGGTTGTAACTTCCGTCAAGTCACATGACTTCTTGTAGCCTGGCCTGCGAAACTGAAAATTATAATCAGTGCATCCCAGGTTGTGAGGAATAAATGACAGGGAATGTTTATTCATTATCTGGCAGGGATTAACCCAGGCCTGTGTGTGCGGGGGCACTGCTCTAGGCCCGGCATGTGGTGGTGAGGCTGTGTAGACGAGGCCCCGCCTTCGGGGAGCCCTCATGAACATTAGGCCTGATTCAGATAATGCTGGCTTTCTTCCTCTTCCCTTCTCAGAGGCCTGTGAAATTGTATTATTATTATTTTTTTGGAGGTCTTTGAAATTGTATTATTTTTTTCAACTCTTCTGTCACATCCACTTAAATTTTGGCCTGTTAATGCTTTACATGACTCGCTTTGGGAAATGATTTATTTTTTCTTTCATTCCTGGTCTCATGTCTAGCCTCAGGTTGTGTGGCAGGTGGTCAGTGAGTCTGTTGGTCATAAACAACCAGAATCCTCTTTACGGAATGGGTGTGCCAGGACACTGGGTCTTAGACTTTTTTGGAATGATATATTCCTTTTGAAAATTGAATGAAAGCTGTAGACCCGTCTGCTGGCAAAATGGTAAGATGATGGGTTCATAAAGTGTTGCACTGTAACATAGGCATTGTTAAGGGCCGATTCATGGGCACCCCCCTCAGGTAATAAACCAGTCTGAGGGCCCTGTGATACTTCACTGGCAAGAAATGGAACTTGCATGGGAAAAAAATGTAAATGATTAAAAATGTTTCATTAAGTATGAAAGATTAAGGTTTTTATTCAGGGTTCTGCTCCTCTGGTTGGGCATGTGGGGTTGTTCGCGTAGCCTCTTCTAATGCATGTTGAATTGTGTTTAGTCTTCTTGGTTATGGTGAAATATTTTTTCTTTTATCCTAAGTCTGGAGTTTCAAGGTTGGCATTTCTTGCCCCTAAAATGTTTATTTTAAGATTTAGAACAGTTCTTCACTTTTCGATAAGACAGAGCGCATCATTGCAGAACGGCTGTGGTTGAGCACCGGGCAGTTTCACCGATGTCGCAGACCGGTGGCTCAGCACTCAGCCCCGCTGAGCATGCAGAGCGACCTTGGGCCACCTCACCTCTCTGTCACCTCTCTGACCTGTAAAGCTGGGAGACAGAAGGACCACAAATCCCTGGTGGTCAAGGATTAGAAAATACCCCATGGAAAAAAAAAAATAGGCCCAGAGAATACCCAAATAGGCTGTGGTAGATTTTGTATTTGGTCACATTGAATTTGACTCGGAAGTACGGATCCTTTGCACTATGAGAAGTTAGTGTTTTTACTGAGTCTATATTATGGAGGCTGCCTGTCAAATTCAGCTAAAATGAGTCGAGATCCTCTGTAAGGTGCAGGACACATATAATTCTAATGTGCTTTTTCCTCCAGGATACAGAAGGCTCTAAGGAGGCTGACCAGCATAGTAAAAAGAAACCAAGGGTCTTCCTTGGTTGGTAGCATGTAAAAAGACTCCAATAAATAAGTTCCCTCCTTGTTTTTGACTCTTCCGACATTAGCCACGTGCTGGAATGAAACACGATTTAAATAACTAGAGAAAGGGTTCCATGGGACCATTTCAAATTTAGACATGGAATTTTGCTGGAATGATTTCTTTGCCACTGAATTTCGCATTTGCATGTTTTTAAGCCAAAAAAAGGAGTTGAACTTGCCCTTTTGTTTGCTTCATTACTCCCACCACTTTTGGCAGTTTAGCAGGTTGCGGGTGTATGTGTGTGTGGTTTTATGATTCTCAAATTTGTTTTTAAAAGTGTACTGTGTGCATGGAGGCCACTCCCCTCCCTGAAGGTTTTGTAGGGAGATCTGAGCCAGCTGTCTGTCTAGCTGGGTACCAGTTGTCAAGGGGCTGGGCGAAATAATGGAATCTCCATATCTTGAGTACCTACTACATGCCAGGTGCTCATATATCTCATCTCATCCTTGTAGCAATCCCCTGAGGTGGTAATGTCCCTGTGTTAAAGGATTGGGGACAGCCTTTTGCCTCCAGGGTCACACAGCTGCAGGTTATAGAGCTGCAACTCACATCCAGGCCAGGCTTACGGGAGAGCATGTGCTTTATCCTAAGCCCCATGCTTCTCCCATGACCTCAAAGGACTTCCTAGGTGTTCTTTATGTCCTCACCCTTGTAAGATTCCACTTAAGGAAAAACAAGTAGGCGTTGGAAGGCCTGGAGAGTTCTGTTTCTCCTGGTCGGCAGCACCCTGCTTAGCTCAGGTGGAGCCAGGATTGTCCCAGCTCTCCTGGTCATTGGCTAGGGTGGTCTCCTCCAGGCTGCAGCTCTGGAACAAAGTTAGGGCTCAGCCTGCCTCACCCATGTGACCTTCCAGGGCAATCCTGGTCAGTATGTAAAGGAAGGGGAGGACAGAGAAGATAGGGGAGGGCGGCTGGGCATGACCACTCAGATAATGAGAGAAGTGGCCAGGCTGAGCCTGAGCTGTTCCTAGTAGATGTTTACAGCCTGTTTACCTGGAAGAGTTGCATCTCAGGGGTTGGCATCATGAACAGGAGGCATACACCTGCCAGCATTTTCCTAGAATCAGCTATGTGTCAGGAGACTGAAGAACAAACCCGGCCGCTGAATCTACGTCTGGTCTGGTGGCGCCTTTTGAGGTCATCTAGGCTGATGCTTTCTTTCGTTTTACAGCTGGTCAAACAGAGGCTCAGGAGGAGAAACTGCTGGTCACCAGCCCTCCCTTAATATACCTTCTGGTTTTCTCCCTTTATCTACTACATGGTTCTGCAATCTTATTTATTTGTTTAGGCATTTAAGATTCTGAGTGGTTTTATTGTAAAATATGCATAACATTTATCATTTTAAGCAGATGTAGGTATACAGTTCACTGTGTTGATTATATATTCACAGTGCTGTGTTACCATCACCACTGCCTGTAACCAGAATTTGTTATCATCCCCAACATAAACTCTACCTGTTACATACTAGCTTCCCCTCCCCCAGCCTCTGGCAACCTCTATTCTACTTTCTGTCTCTATGAATTTGCCTATTCTAGGTATGGCTTTTAAGTGGAATTGTATAATACTGCTCTTCTATGTCTGGCTTATGTCATTTAGCATAATGTTTTCAAGATCTACCTATGTTGTAGCATATATCACAATTTCATTCCTTTTTTAGCTGAATAGTATTTCATTGTTTGTATAGACCATATTTTGTTTATCCATTTATCTGGTCATGGACACTTGGGTTGTTTCCATGAAACTTTTGGCTCTATGATTAATGCTGCCATGAATTTGGGGGCAAATATCTGTTAGGGTTCCTGCCTTCAGTTCTTTTGGATATATACCTAGGAGAGAGCATTTGTTTTTAAAAGACGTGTATCTCCCTCTCCCCCATTGTATTGGGAACTCAGGTTCATTGTAGAATAATTAGACAATACAAATAAAGGGGAAAGTAAAATTTCCCAGAATGCTAACACCTGGAGATAATAATTAACTTAACATTTTTCTAGGACATTCATTTGTATATGCTGTTTTTCCCATCCACTCAGGGTTATGCTGTATATTCACAGTCTTTGGTAGTGTGGGATGGACCTTCAATTAGAAATGTAAAAACCTTTGTATAAGGCACTGGGATGAAGAGAGGAGGTGCCACTTGGTCTTTGTGAGTCAGCTGAACATTCACCACCTCCAGGAAGCATCCCTCTTGGGTGAAGGATGCATCCCCTGTCTGTGACTGCTATGCCCTGCTTTGCTTGTCCCTTTTCCTATTATCTGCTGGACCATCTAAGTCCTGGGAGGGCTGCCCATCATAGCTCCTGGTGGTAGTTGGTGCTTAATAAATATTTATTGAGTGCATGAATAAAGAAATGGCCAAATGAATGAACGAGTGAAATTAACAATTATGGTTGATGAGTAGCTGGGTTCTTCTTGGGCTAGACCTTTTTGCCCATACCCTGCAGCAGACACATTGGGCAGAGTAGCCCTAGTACACTGAGTTGTCCCTGTTTCTTGTCCTCCTTCACAGCCAGGGAAGGCAGAGGCTGTCCTGTGGTAGAGGCTGTCTCTAAGAAACTGGGTTCACGTGGTCCCGTTTACTCTCAGCAGTAGGGCCATGCATGTTCCCTCATTGCACAGATGTTTGCTGAGGGCCTTCTGTGTGTCATGTGCTTGGCTAGGGGCTGTGCTATGTATGAGGTGACCAAAACAGGGTCCCCTTCAAGGACCTTACATTTCAGAAGCGGGGACACCCTTGCCCAAAAGAACATAGTGATTTCAGATAGTAATAAATGTGATGAAGAAAACTACTTCTTTTATTTATTCTTTCTTTTTCTTTTTTTTATTTCTCTCTCTTAATAATAATAATAATAATAATAATAATAATAATAATAAATCCAGTTGGCTGTTTCTTGGTTGATTGGTGGCCATGGATATAATGTGTAGTTATGGAGTTCAAATCCTAGCTCTGCCGCTTTGCTAGTAGTGATCTTGGCAATGACCTTAATGACCTTTGCAAACCTTAGTTTTCTTCTCTGTATGCAAAAGATAGAGGTGTGTCTGCTTTCTGGGGGTTATGATGAGGCTTAACGGTGACATTGCCCGTGAAGTACAGTGCCTGGAATATTGTGAGGTCTCAACAACCATTGCTGTTCCTGCTCTTGTTGTAGACCTGTTCATTAAATATAATGAGGCTGTCAGCTGCTTGCTTTTAAAATGATAAGACTGGCCCCATCCCATAGATTGGTTGACTGGAGAGGGACTAGCAGGGCATCCAGTGTGTAGACGTAACACAGCATCACTTCCCTGATGCTTTGGCGGAACCGAATTTGTTCAGCACCCGCTCCGTGTGTCAGATTGTCTCCTCCCTGGGATCAGGAACAAAAGGACCCAGCTCTGAAAGAGGCCCTTGTTCCTTCACCAAGCTTGGGGAAGCCAAGGCGAGTGTCTGCAACCCGTTCCAGGAGTTCTGTAGCAGGGCCGGACTCTTTCCTTTTTCCTGTGTCTCTTTGGGGCCAGATTCTCCTGGTTAGTTGATTGAGATGACCAGAACATACAAAAGAAACAAACTGAAGTCCCCAAATGGCCCTCTGAGGCACGCTTGTCCTCACAGGGTGGGGACAGGGACCTTCTTGGGCACAGAGAGTTTCTTTAATTGAGCAAATTCCCAGTTTGTCAGGCAAAGGGCTTGATTAGATCACATGGCGCCACTCGGCCCATGTGTCCCAGCCTAATGTGGATGTTAGACTTGGACCTGCATTTGCCACCATCCCTCTCACTTACCATAGGGCTTGGGTGAGTCTCTCAGTGTCTCTGAGTGCCCGATCTTGGATCCCACCTGCAAATGAAGCAGACACAGGGCAACCCCGGCTTTATCGTGGGTGGGGGTGGGGGAGGGGGACGGGGTGAGCACATGCAAGGCTGGAACTTACTAAGGGTGCTCCCTTCACCTCTCAACAAGGGTATCCCTTCCACTGTCTCCTCCCCAACCCCATGAGAAGGCGTGGGGACTTGAATGCTGGCCCCTCAAAATGCCATTTCAACCCCGGTTCAGGTCTGGGAAGAAGAGGAATTGAGCGTTTTACATTTCCCAGGCCTCCCTTTTTTGTTCCCTTTTTGCTCCTGTGGGCCTGAGACTCGGTGAACAAGACTGAAGTACATAGCGGGGGGCACTGGATGACTCTCTGGAGGCAGAGATGACTAAGAGAGGCTGGACGAGGGCTGGGAGAAGAGGAGACTGTAGTATAGTTCCTTCTTCCCCCAGGGCCCACTCGGCTCCTATGTCTGAAATGATCTAAATTGGGCTCATACCCTCACCCGCCCAGTGCTCACATACTCAGAAAAGATGTGTCTGTGTTCTAGAAGTAAAAAGTATACACTCAGAGGGCCTAGCTTTTAGTCCCAGGTTTGTCTTCCTGTTTTCTTTCAACATGGAGCCTTCTGCACAGGTAGGTTGGGAATGACGTGAGGAAATGCACCCTGTGCCTATGTACTTCTTCCTCCGTGTGTGTTAGTGGCTTCTCACTCAGTGTTTAGGCATTGTGCATGCACTTATGGAGCACCTTTTGGTTACCAGGCGTTGTGTCAAAAGTTGGGAATACAGAGCTAGCTGGAGGAGAGAGAGCTGGGGATGGTGGGATCTAATGCCCCATATGACTCTGACATAAACGAGGGTGATGGGGAGCTTGTGGGGAGCACCGAGCTTCCCTAGGAGAAGGCCGCTGATCAGAGAAGGGGTCAACTCAGGCCAGATGGAGAATGCAGGGGACAGCATTCTAGGCCAAGAGTGGATTGGCAGAGCCCGGAGGCTTGGCAGAGCCTGGGGAGGGAAATGCTACTTGCAGCAGGAGTGTGTTGAGTGGGGTGGGCCCAGGTGAGCTGTCCGGTGTGCTGGGCTCATTCCTTTTGACTTGAGCATGGAAGCTGAGTCCCTGGAATGCCCCCGAATGTCTTAATTCCTTTTTTCTCAGCCTTGAAAGCACTTTGTTCTTTGCCCTGACTTGGTCATTCTTAGGCCTGAGAATCTAGGAAAGGCTGAGCTAGTGACAAGGGTGGGGCTCAGTTCATTGCCAGTGAGGAAATAGCCTCTCTTCCTCAACCTTTGGTGTTGGTTGAGAGACTCAGAGGAGCTGGCTCTTGAGGTCATTTTGGGCCGAGATAGTGGAGAGAACTGTTTGGTATTGGAAGTGCTGGGATCAGTCTTCCACGATGAAAGGAACCCCTGAGGCCGTGATTAGAGCAGCAAGTTAGAAGTTCCACTTGGGTTCTGCCACTTGCCAGTTGTGTGACCTTGGGCAAGTGGCTTAACCTCCCTGGACTTTTGTTTTTCATTGGTACAATGGGGTGGATAGTGATACCAATCCACTGGGTTTCCAAAAGGATTTGGTGAGACGATGCATGTCCAGTGTTAACTCTGTGCCCCGCACAATGAAAGTACCCAAGAAAAAGAGAGAGCTCTTATTATTACCACTTTTACTATTGCTGTTACCGAGATTACAGAGGAGGGGGCCTGACTGAGTCCAGGGCAAGAGGGCCAGAGAGGGCTTCCTAGGGGAGGTGACATGGAGCTTTGGAGTCAGACATTTCTAAGTTCAGGTGTGCCAGTCTCTGGCTATGTGTGACATTGGGCAAGTTATTGAGATTAAATTGAGCACATATTTACATTCTGACCCCTTTAGGTATCTCATCTGGAAAGTGGGGTAATAATGGCAACTCCCAGGCTGCTGTGGGGATGTAAGAGCTGCTAGGTCAAGGTTCTGTTTGAATCAAGTTTCCTTAAAGTCTTTGGAGGCACTAGGAGAGGGAGGGCTTTCTTCGGACTCCTCCTGCCCTGTGATGCCACAGCAGACGTGTGGGGCAGGGAACCTTGGGAGCCTGCACGCATGACCTTGTCTGTAGGCTGACAGCCATCCTCAGGTAAAGAGCCTTTGCTTAAGCCCTGGTGGGATCCCCCCGCCTCCCTACTCCCCTGCCACCAACAGTGTTATCTTTTGCAGAAGTTGTGAGCAGTAGGAAGGACAAACCACTTCCTCTACAGCCTTCAGATTTATCAGGCACAACTTTTGACAGTTTCAGTTTGAAGAGAATTGAAAAAAAAAAAAAAAGAAGTTAAGAAGTGTTAGGTAAATAAAGTGGCCTCGCACCTCTCCTCTCTGCTGCTTCCACGATTGGGACAAGGCATCTCTGGGGGCCTATGGGATGTGGGGAGAGGGTTCGGTTGGTTTGGGTTTGAGAGGTGGCTGGTGTTCAGAGCTTTCTTTGCACACATAGGCTGCTGGCTGAGAGGCTGGGCTTCCAGGCCACTGCCTGGTGTTTCCTGTCCTGTGTGTTATGGCGTTCGTACCCAGAGGCCAGGTCGCAGAGACAGATGTGTCAGAAGTTTGACCACAAAGTAGCTTTCTTTGCCCCTCAGTGTGTCTGGAGAAAGTGCTAGAGATAAGGCCAGGCCTGAACTGAAGCGACTGCTGGCCACCTGGACATTCTGGTCGGGGTACTTTTCCCTTCGCCTGTCTATCTGCCTGTTAAGATCCCACTCAGAGGAGGACTCTTAGGTTAGATTGGGTGGAACCATAGGGAACTGTGATTTTGTAAGTCAAAATAATTAAATATTGGTTTCACATAAGTCGATCTACTAGTTTGGAAGTAACGCAATTCTTGACTTCCTGGTGTCATCTCTTAGGAGTCTCAAAGACTTCGAAGATCAGGACAAGAAGAAAACCGTTCTTGAGGAGGAAAGGGGAACATAATGATGGGTATAGATATACATACACACACATACACATACACATACACCCATATACACATATACATACACATGCATATATATATACACACACATACACACATATACACATACTCATGCATAAATACATACATATACATACGCACATATGCTCACACACATGTAAGTACACCTATACATAGATACATATATACACATACATATGGGCGGACACACATGCATACATGGAATACACCACACACACACACCTTCAAAGGCCATTTTTGGCATTTCACTCCTTGCATTCAAATTTACTAGGCGTATGTGTGACTTTGAGCACATTTATAACCTGCCTCGTTTTCCTCATATCTAAGATGAGATCAGTAGTAATACTCATGACCTGGGATTGTGGTCAGGATGTGGTGAAAGAATGCATGGAACAAGCCTAGCTCAAAGCCCAGGACCTCCAGAGTGCTTGAGACGATCTCTTCTGATTTTCGGTGTTCTTCGTGGTCTCTTCAGGCCTGCTCTCTTTGCTGTTGCTGTGGTTTGCCCACGCGTGCAGGGTTTGGCCCATATGCCTGTGATTCTCCTGGTTAGAGTGGACGGTGAACTCTGCCACCTCCTCCACGCTGCCGAGCATCAGCTCTGTGCTAGGGCATTTCAGCACAGTCTCTGCTCTCAGGAAGCTTGTGTTCAAGGGATTGGCGGGGAGGTTCACAGTAGACAAACAAGCCAGCAATGACCAAGGCTCCTTCAGAGGTGAAAAGTGCTAGGATGAAAATAAGGCAGGTGAAGCAACAGAGAGGATTGGGCAGGGGCATACTTTAGACAGTGCAATCAAAGGGGGCATCTCTGAGGAGGGGACACTGGTGGCAGAGCTAGTCCTGTGGGGATCTAGGGAGGAGCATTTCGGGAGTGAGTACAGCAAGTAAAAAGGCCCGGAGGTGAGAAGGCGGGGGCACCAGCAGCCAGCTTGGGTTTTATTGAGTTCCTTGAGGAGCAGGAGCAGGATGGGGTCTGATGACCTTTTAGTGAGCTTGGTGGGAGAGACATCAAGGACAGACTGTGTGTCTTGTTCTTCTCTTGTTCCGTTGGACCGGCCTTGGGCTCAGCTACACGGTGGCTGCCCAGTGGGTTGTCAGGGGCTGGTCCGTTGAACTGCACTCCGTGAGGGCGTGAGGGTAGCCATTCGCCTCAAATCCAGTGGACCAGGCTTACATCCATCTCCTCTGTGTGCCCTCAGTGTCCTGATCTGTTCAATGGGCATGAATATGGGTGCTCTACCCCCATCCCCACCGCCCCGCCTGATGGCCCTGCCTTCCCATGTCCTTCTCTGAGGTCAGTCCCTTTTAGTTCCCGCAGCGCTGACGTTTCTTACTTTCTTGTTTGTCGTGGGGGAGGGGTATTTAATTGCATTCCTCATGAGTGAATGACACAGAAAGGGCAGGGGTATGTCAGCGACGCTGCTCTATAATTTTCATGTCTGGGACGGGTTTCAGAACTGAGCTGTTTTCCTCTCTGACTGGCAGCGGCTATTGCCCAAGTCAACAGCGGTGCACTTTTGAGTTTGCCTTTGTTGGTTTTCCTTTTTCTTTCTTCTTCTTTTTTAAATAGGTCTTTTTTTTTTCTTTCCTACAAAATAAAACTGGTGACTTGGATGTGGTGGCTAAGAATTAGTAGTTCCTGTCTTTTTGGTGTGGGAGTCGGGTGGGGATTGAATTAAACATTTACTTCCCATTAAGAGATTCATGGGCTTGGAAGCTGGCGTTAGAAGTGGAGTGATGGCAAGTCCCAACTGGTGATCGTGATACCTGTGGGACTTGGATTTGCCTTAGAGGGAAGCGAGGAACATGCTGAGCAGAGGGTGAAAGTGGGTGACCCACGGACCAAGGCCAGTCTGCCAATATATTTTCCTTGGCCCACACGGTGTTTTTGAAAACAATGCTTCAGTAAGTTGTCCACATTTAAAAATCAAGAGAGTTCCCCCTATAAAAGTCTGGATTTCCATTTTTAATAGTAACAATAAGAGCAAACTCTTCTGTGTCGCTATGTGCCTGGCACTGTTCTACACGATCTGTTTGCTCCTCTGATCTTCAGAGCAGTTCTGCGGTGCACATATCTTTATTATTATCCCCATTCTATAGCTGGGGAAACCAGTTTGCTCCTGGCTGTGCCCCCCTTTCCACGTGGCAGCTGTGGGCTGGAGCTGGTGGTGGCTGCCTCCTTTGGGCTGGGTACATGCTCTCCATTTCACCCCGGCCTCTCCTGGCCCACTATACTCAGGTTCATTACTTGCCCAGCCTGGCCTGTGGGCATTGGACTTTGGAGAGGTCAAGATGGGTGATAGGAGTGAAGCTGTTCTTCTTTACACTGAGTCATTTATCACTGGTTTATCCCTCCCTTCCATGCTGCCTGTGGTCACCCAGAGCCCACCTGAGCCAAGCAGATCTCACACCACTTCTGCTCTGTGGAAGGATTCGTGCACGCTCCCTGGTTTCAGTCCAGACCTCCAGTGGGAGGTGCTACATGAGGCTCTCAGGGATGAACTGAGACAGGCTGCAGGAGAAGGGGTCCCCAGCCTGGCTGGGGGGCCCCTGTTCTGTGCCAGCCATACTTCTGTGGGAGGGGAGTGGTGGGGGAAGCAGAGGATCCATGTCCTACCCGTGGAAGGAGCTGCATAGGTCTCTGTGCCTGAGGCACCCTCCTCATGGGGCTCCCCTCCTTCCTGCAGTTGC
Source organism: Eidolon dupreanum (assembly GCA_028627145.1). Classification (NCBI taxonomy): domain Eukaryota; kingdom Metazoa; phylum Chordata; class Mammalia; order Chiroptera; family Pteropodidae; genus Eidolon; species Eidolon dupreanum. The sequence continues at coordinate 108,979,901 of CM053508.1, read as the reverse complement.
CCACCTCCATTCAGGGAGCAAGCCCAGGACAGTGTCCGTCCCAAGGCCCCGCCAGCCTGGCCACCCTACGTCGTGCCATGGGGAGAGCAGGGGAGGTATATGGCCGCTGCTTGTCTTTGTTGAAACTGTTGGTGGGTGGAACGTGGTTCTGGGGTGGCCAGGCTTGTGAGTGACTCATTTTGGAAGCTTTGAGACGTCATTTCACCTACGGAGGCTTCAGCAACATAGAGGTGAAGTGGCCCTTTTCACAGAGGGCTTGTGGCTTCGTGGATGGAGCTGCTGTGGTCAGTGTGGCTAGCCTTCCCTGTGGCAGAGAAGAGCGTGGGCTGTGATGAGAAGCTGCTATGCTCAGAAGCCTTAACCCTTCCCTCCCTCCTCTCTCTTTCTTTTTGGGTGCATTAAAAAAAAAAAAACCAACTTTTTTTTGAGGTGTAATTGATATCCAATAAACTGTGCATTCTCCCTTTGCTTTTAAAATGCTGAACGATTCCAGTGATTCAAAGCAGTACATAAAATAATATATAAAATATAACAACCGACATAAGAAATAAACCATTCCAGCTGCAGTTCCTGATATTCCCATGTGTGCCCCTCTCAGATTTCACCCCCTGCTTTTCTCAGGTCCCTGAATTCTTTATAAACATCTCCCTTTGCAGGAGTGCAAGAATTTCTCCCACTTCCCCCCTTCCTCTCCTTCCTCCTTTCATCCCCTCCCTATTCTTCCCTTCCTCTTTCCTCACTACCCAGGGCAGCCAAGTTCAACCCATTGGGCCTCCTGAGAATTTTCAGGAGACAGTGAAGAATAATGGAAAAAACACTAGGCTGGGGGGCTGGAGTCCTGAGTTTTAGCTTTAACTGTTGGATGTCTTTGAACTTCATTTGTAATAGGGCTGTTTCCAACTTAGTCTAAAATAATTCCTGCAGAATTGAGCTGAGCATTTGAGGCATAAAATAGGTACTTGATAAATGGTATCCAGTTGTATTATCATCCACTGGTAAAACCAGTCCATCCCTGGATTTTGCAGAAACACATCAACCTTGGAAATGTTAGCCTTGAATTCTTAAAGGGCAGGTCTTAGGGGATTCTATGAGTCGTATGTGGAAATCACCAGGGCCTACCACTGGGGGGGCCTCCGTTCCCACTGAGATCAGGATGCTCTGCCTTGTTGGAAGGTGGCCAGCCTCTCATCCTCTGCAATCACACTTGATTTATCCTGCATTTAGGTTTAGGGTTCATATAATATTAAAAAACCCCAGCAACTTAAACACAATGGAAGTTTTTTTTTTCTTTCATATAAAAGAAGCCTAGGGTACAGACTATCATTAGGACTAGTATCATTGGTCTGTATCTTCATGGACCCATGCTTCTTCTATTTTGCTGCTCCACTATTCTTAGCACTTTGCCTCATGGTCCATGTAGCTGTTCACAGTCCTGCCATTGCATCTGTATTCCAGATAGTGGGAAGTGGGCTCTTGCCATCATATCCATGTTCCAGTTAGTAGGATGTAGGAGTAGAACGGAGAATGGAGAAGGATGTCTACTCTTTAAGGAGACTTCTATTTTCAGCTTATTGGCCATATCAAGTCACACGGCAACTCCTAGCTGCAAGAGAGTCTGGAAAATGTAGTCAGGGAGGCACATTTTGAGTGGGGCACAGACATACTCTTATGTTTCTAGAACAGGCCATCCTTTGGAAAACTGTTCACATGTAGAACAGTGGAAGGAACTAAGTCTTTTAAGAGGAGCCAAGATAAGGAGTAAATTTTCTTTGACAAGGGTGTAAAGTAGAACAAAGAACCGGTTTATTCTCTGAGTTAGAACTGTGGTCCCTGGGAAAGAGTTGAGGAAAGAGATTTTGGCTTCCTGTACATGGAGGAATAGGCTGTTGGATAAGGTAGTGAGTTTTCCAAGTAAGGAAGTGTGCAAGCAGAGGTTGAATGGACATGTGTCAGTCATGGAGCCCACTGAGTGTGTTCCAGATCTGTAAGAAAGGTTCATGGAACCTCATCAAGGAATTGCTCCCTAAGGGATCTCATCCAGTAATGGCAAATACACAGACCTTGAGTTGTCTGTCACCTCCCTCCCCTGTCTTGCCAGTGGCAGACATCACTGGTCCATTTCTGCAGAACCCAAATGCCACCTGAGAAACCTCCCCAGAGCCTCCCTACTGATAGAAGTTGGCTCACAAGATAAACTCACTCTTCTGCAGAAACCCAGTTTTCTTGTTTTTGTAGGCGAAGACATTAAGGGCCAGACAGGGAAGTGACGTTCCCAGGAGGTGCACATTGAGGCTGGCAGGGGACCCAGGGCTCTGAGATTCAGGTCCCTCTCAGCCATGCCAGTGGCCCTCCTGTGGGTCCTTTACCTCCCTGTGAAGAAACCTAGAGCTGCAGAAGACACCTCCTCGAGCTGGAGTGGCTTCGTCTTGTTTACTAGAGCTCAGTGCAGACAGGTCCTCTCAGAGCAGGCTGAGAGGGCAGCATCTGCCACCCTATGTCTGGGCTCTGCCGGACACCCAGAAGAAGCTGAGGATATGGGCCAACGGGAAGTGAAAGTGTGTGCGCCAGTCCTGCTAGTTCTGCTATTGACCCGGCAGGGTTTTTCCTGGGGGGAGGGGAGGAATCTGCTGTGTTTTTCTTTACTTAATCTGGCCTTGCCCCAGAGAGAAAACACATTCAGTCTCCATCCTGTTTGTAAAAAGGGCGTTCAGTTACTCAAAGTTGCTGGCCTGGAAAAACTGGGAGAATGTCATCTCTGACAGAAGCAAGGTGTGAGCTGGGGACAGCTCAGGTGGGACCGGCCAACTCCATTTATTATGGCAGTGGCGTCTTTGGACTGTTAGCATATGACTTTTCTTATTGTGGTAAAATTCGTATAAAATTGGACCATTTTAACCATTTTAAGTATGCATTTCTAAGTACATTCAGTTGTTGTGCAAACATCACTACCATCCATCTCCAGAACTTTCTCATCTTCCCTGACAGACTGCACCCATTACATGCTAACTCCTCATTCTCTGCCCTGACCACCCCGGAACCCACCAGTCTACTTTCTGTCTCTCTGAATTTGACTGCTCTAGGTATCTCATAAATATTTGCAATCCTGCAATATTTGTCCTTTTGTGTCTTGACTGTGATGTTTTTTTCCTTTTTTGCTTTTTTTTTGAGGTGAGAGTCACGTAACAAAATCAACCATTTTAAAGTGAACAATTCAGTGGCATTTAGTACATTCACAGTGTTGTGCAATCACCACCCCTGTCTAGTTCCAAGATATTTCATTACTCCAAAAGAGAACCTCCCCCCAATACCCGTTAATAGTTACTCCCCATCTCCCTACCCCTGGCCCTTGGCAGCCAGCATGTGGCTATAAACCTGTGAATTTGCATATATGAGGCACTCTACAAGTATATGCTGAATGAATGAAAACTATTCTTGCCAGTTGAGATAATGATGAAAACTTGGATTTCCTGAGCACCTACTATGTGCCAGCTCCATGTAAGCATCTGAGTTTCTCTGTCTTGGTTGTACTGTGAAATCACCCCAGGTGATCTTCATAATCCCTTGTGCTCAGACCCCAGCCTGGAGATGCTCATTGCATTGGTCTAGGGAGGACCTGAGCAGTAGCCTTTTTCAGACAGCTCCTGAAATGATTTTGCTGTGAGAATGGCTGCTATGCATTATTTCATTGTGCTGTAGCACTCCTCTGGACAGGTAATACTATCTCCATTTTACAGATAAGAAAACTGGTTCAGAGAGGTTAAGCAACTTACCCAAACTCACACAGCTTCAGATCTTTGTCTCAGGACAGAGGCCTGACCTGACTCTTTCTGCTGCCCCACTTTACCTTAATAAGTTCTGTTGTATGGGATTTTGAAAGAGGGATCTGTAGCTACTCAAATGTATGCTATGGGATAAAGTAATTAAACACTATCTCACTATCATTTATGGAATGCTGACTGTGCGCCAGGCACAATACACTTGATTTGCCTTTTCTCATTTTACTTCTGCAGGAATCCCATGTAGGACTCTCATAATGATATCAGTTTCCCCGTGAGCTGGTACTGAAGGGGACGTGATTTGCTGAGATGTGACTGGGGAAAGACAGGTGGGGCTCCATCAGCTATCATTCAGGAGTCTCCCCTCAGCCATCGTGGTGGTGGTGGGGGTTAACCACAGAAGAAGGAAGAGGGAAGGTTGGCCATGTGATGTCAGTCTGAGGGCCAGGCTTGAAGCTGGGCATGGCATTTTTTACAGGAAGATCTTGGAAGTGATCAGTACTCCCTTTGTCCAGTTTGAAATATTTGGGGGCTGCCAGAGTTGACCTAGGAGAAGCCATGCATCCTTTAGGGCTATGGCTTGGCTGTTGGTCTTGCTTAGGAGCATTAAGTCACATGATTTGTCCTTTATGTTTGTGTTTGAGACTTTTTAATGCTGTGGGACTTATTCACTCATTCATTTAATAAATATTACTCAGACCTGATAGCCTGGCATGATTTGGGGCTCTGGGGATATGTGGTGGACAAGATAGGCACAGTCTCCGTTCTCCACAGTCCTGAGGCATTGCTGAGGATACAGATCGCAGTGACAGACCCTTATTTGAGCTTGCCAAGCCTTGTCTCTGCATGAGTTCTCTTGTTCCAGCCTCACAGCAGTTGTAGGAGGTAAGCCCTTTTGCGGCCCTGTGTAAGAGATGAGGAAAAGGTAGCACAGAGATGGTAGGAAGCACTTCTAAGGTTGCACAGCTGCTGAAGAAGTCAAATGGGGCTGTCTGGCTTCAGAGCGTGAGCTCCTCACCACTTACAGATAATTATGAAAGAGGAAGTCCCCAGAGCATCTGTGTGGGGTCTGACCACACCAGGGCCAAGGCAGGCCTGCTTTGAGCCGAGAGCGCAGGGGGTGTATTAGTTTCCTGTGGCTGCTGTAACAGATTACCATGAACTTGGTAGCTTGAAACAAAACACATTTATCATCTTACACTTCTGGAGATTAGAAATCCAAAACTGGGTTTCATGGGGCTAAAATCAAGATGCTGCATTCCTTCTGGAGGCTGTAGGGAGGAATTGGTTTCCTTGCCTTTTCCAATTAACAGAGGCCACATGAATACGTTGGCTCATGGCAGTGTCACTCCAACCTCTACTTCTGTCATCACATCTCTTTCTCTGACTTTGATCATCTTGCTTTCCTCTTCTGAGGACCCTTGTGATGACATTGGGTCCACCCAGATAATCCAGGACAATCTCCCCATCTCAGGATCCTTGACCTAACCCACCTGCACAGTCCCGTTTACCACGTAAGGTAACATACAGTTTCAGGGGTTAGGGCCAGGACACCTTTGGGGGCCACAATTGTGCCTTCCACAGCATTGGGAGAGTGGGAATGGCCAGGGGCCTGGAGGTAAGAGAGCGTGGCTGCTGACAGAGCTGTTGGAGTGACTGCTGGGTACATGAGTGCCTGGGGTGAAGACCAGGAGGGACGTTTGGTGGGCAAGAGATGCCGGCGTGGTGTGTGGTGGAGGCCTGATAGGCCAACGGTGCAGACTGGGAGTTGGGTACCTGCTAAGTGGTTTCTGGAGAGAGCACCTCTGCTCCCTTCTGAGCCTGTGAGGACACATGAGTCCCAGGAGCATGGAGCCTGGTGGAGAACCTCCTGCGCCCACCCCCCATATAAGGTGCCCTCCTGCAGCCTGTGGGTAGGAGGACAGGAACGGGGGGCACTGAGTGGGGAGGTGCCAGTGATCTCTGAGATAGGAGGGAGTTTGGCTGTCTGGGGTCAGGCAGGTCCCACACACTACATTTTTTCACTTTTGGGGGGGCGTGACACACTTGGGCTGTGGAGTCCCTGCAGTTGGGTGGATCCAGGTTTCACCACATTCTAAGTTGAGCCTCTCCTCCTGAACTGTAGAATGGTTGTGCCTGTCTCACAGGGTCACCTCTGAGGAGGCACGAGATGAGTCAGATCATGGGATGTGCCTGGTGTAGAGCTGGCTCGCTTGCTCGTTCATTCAGCAGGTGTTGTTGGAGCATTCGCTGTGTGCCAGGCATTGTTCAAGGCACTGAGTAGAACACACAAGGTCCTGGCCCTCTCAGAGCTCCCATTCTACTGTGGGAAAAAGAAAATTAATGAGGAAATACAGAGAATCTTGTCAGCGGCTGATGAATGCTATGGAGAAAAATGTAGCAGAATAAGGGACAAGAATGCTCCTACGAGTGGGGAAAGGTGGTTTCTGTGTGTGGTGGCACTTGAAATAAGGTGGTCAGGAAGATCTGGATGAGAAGGTGACATTTGAGCAGAGGTGTCCTGGAGGTAAGGGAGCAAACCACGCAGTTATCTCAGTTGGTGCAAAGGCCCTGGGGCAGGAATTTAGCCTTTCCTGAGAATGCAAGGAGGTGAATGTGATTGGAGCAGTGAGCCAACTTGAAGGAGGGTGGCAGGAGTTGATGTCAGTGAGTCAGTGTTGGGGGGCAGATAATATAGGACCCTGAAAGAACTCTGGCTTTAACTCTGAGGGAGAAAGGAATTGTGCTAGAGCAGACATTTAAGAAAATGGCAGCTCCAAAAGCCCTAAATGCCTCCCTCCCTCCCTCTTGCTCTCCCTCTCCCTCTTAATCTCCCCCACCGCTGCCCACTGTGTTTAGTGGGAATGGCTGGTCCGCTGCATTGAGCCCAGGGTCCAGCTTCACCTGTAGTCTGGTCTGGGGACTTTACTCAGCCATCCCCTCCTCCAGCCAGCCTCACGATAATGGCTTTTGCTATTTATACAACACAATGATGTACAAACTCTGCTTCTAGAATTTCGCAGTCTCTCCTGCAGTGCATTATCTCTCCAGGCAAATAATGGTGATCTTTATCCAAATCAAAGGACAAAAATCAAGGCTGTAGATAGGATTGTCTGCATTTCATGTTTTCCACCCTGTATATTTTTCCTTAAATTTTCTACTCTCACTGGAATCTTGTGTAAGGTAGCATCCGGTTTAGCTCAATTCTATAATCATTTTGAGGTTACTGAATTAGTTAATATTTGTTGAACACCTACTGTGTGTGGGATTTTCTGCTAGTTGTGAGATTTGGTGGTGAATAAAGCTGGCATCTTTTCTTCCCTCTCCTATGTAGCTTTATAGACAGCAGGAAAACAAGTTGAAATAATTTCAAATGTGTTCTGATGTCATCCTGTTCCACAAATCACCCCAAGTCAGCTCGGCGGCCCACCTGGTAGAGCCATCCGTCTCTCATGGACCCTGCTGGTTGGTCTGCCTGCCTTTTGGCAAAGTAGGTTATGGTGAAAAGGCCACAGCAGGGGTGGAGCTTCACTTGTAGCCTGAGGAAGATTCTGGGAGGTGCTAGAAGCAAAAACTAGCCGTGTAGGAGCCTTGGAGACACTGAGCACTCCCTAGCCTGAAGGGGGTGCAGGTTCAGTTGCATCTTGACTCTAATGGAGAAAGATTCCCTGGTTTTAGAACCTCCTCATAGTAAAAACCATCTCCCCTTCCCCTTGGTCCCAGCGGAGGCAGGAGTGGACTGTAGGGAGTCACAGACCCTGCTAGTGAGGGACCATTGATTGGACTTCTGCAGACCATTAAGTGATGGAAATATTAGGCAGATCCAATACTCGGAGGCTCAGGCCAGGCCTGGAAGGTGCCAGGTGGCTTCTAGAACAAGTATGAGATTTAGTCTCCTCTGCTCCTCCGACGTCGGGCTGTCTTCGGTTGACTCTCGGCTTCCTTATTTCTGTGTTCCCTCCTAAGCATGCATTCTGTTCAGGTTCATTCTCTTTCTGCTCCTTCTGCTTGCAGGAATCCCCTGGAGACCTCTTTTTTTTGTCCAAGGATTGCTTGCTAGGTTTCGAGCAGCAGTTTCCATCCTGGGCAATCACCTGGGAACTTAAAAAATATACTCATGTCTAGGCTCCTTCCCTTCCCCCAGAGGTTGGCATTCATTTGATCTGTGGTGGGGCCATGGCATCATTTTTATTATATCATCTATTGTGATAGCTGCAGAGTGTTCTCCTGCATGTGTGTACTAGAATTGTTTCCCATGACAGACATTTGAGTTGTTTCTATATTTTCCAACTGTAGTACAGTCTGTATCTATCTTGTCTATCAAGAAATATTGTAAATGACTTTGAAATGGGTAGGAAAATATTCCTGGGTGTCTTATCTGGCTCACCCATCAGAGCTATTTCTGCCTTTCATTGTCTTTGAGCTATTTTACAACTCTAATTGTAGAAAGCTGATAATAACGTACATGATTCCTATCCAAAATGCCAGCCACTCGTGGCTGCAGCGTGTAGTTGATTGCTACTGGACACCAGATATTGTCCAGTCATTCCTCAGGTGATTATCAGGTGCAGCCAGGTGGAGATCTCAGCTTAGACGATTCAAGGTGATTTCTAAACTCAGTCTCGTTGTCCCTCTGGACTCAGTGGGAACTGATGTCTTATTTATTTAGCTGTATGTTTAGACATCCAGTGGAAATAATAAGAGCCAACATTTACTGAGCACTTACATGTAATGTGCCAAACACTTTTTTGAGGATTTTAAGTATTGTAATGTGGGTGCCATTTCACACAAATAGAAACCTGATGGAACAAGAACTCTTATTATCCCCTGTGCAGATGGGGAAGTTGAGGCCAGAGAAATTGCTAGGTCATATTGCTATGAGTGACAGAGCTGGGGCTTGACCTGTGTGGTGTGCTTGTGCCACCCCAAAGAGGTGGGTGCCCTGGGGTCTCATCTGGACCCTGCTGATTCATTCCTTCACTGAGTCACTCATCTGCTCTGAGCCTGTGTTGTGGGGCTAATGACCCTGAGCTCTCAGATCTGCTGCTGAGTGGTGAGGTGTCAGGCTTGAGCTTGGCAGACTGAGAGGGGCTCAGAGAAGGCCATGCTCAAGGCTGTCATCCTGTGTTTTTTTTTGCATGTTGGTTTGCATGCTTGTCACCTGCTTGGTCAGTGCGAGTATGTGTCAGACTTCACATGAGTTTGGGTAGGGGAAGAAAATGAGGCAGTTCTACCACAGCGAGGCTTTCTCGGGGATGTTCAAATTCCAAAGACCCTGGCAGTAAGGTCTGTAGTTGATTGACTTGAAAATTGACAAGTGTGCACACACTCCGGCCAGGGCCTTCCTTCTGTTCTAGTAGTTAGTCCTCAGAACAACTCTAGGAGCTGGATATTATCATCCCCATTTGATGGCTGAAACTGAGGTTTGTTCATTCATTCTTGGGTTCCTTCACTTGTCCACTTCAGTGGCCAAGTATGCTCTAGGCCCCAAGACAGTGGCAAACTAGGAAATTTCACCTTGGGTCCTTTTTGGAGTTCACTCTCCTCCAGGAAAGGTGAAATAATATGCCCAGCAGCCCAGAGAGGTCAGGAGAGGTGCATAAGGCCACACAGCCAGGAAGTGTCTGCTGGGCCTGTGTGCCCTCCCAAGCCATTTTGCACTTGAGCACACATGGTAACTCTCTAAGTAGACCAGAAAGTTTCTTGCCCCCAGTCAGACAGTTTCTGGGTGTCCTTAGCCCAAGGTGGCCCTTTATCCAGTCCCCAGAGAGACCTGGGCTCCCCAGGAACTAATTTCTTAAGAGAACTTTATGGCTCTTAACTCCCTAAGCGGATCCAGATGTGCCTTGTGGCCGGCACTGCTGCATATGTCCTGGCCAAAGCCAGTTTGGTTTGGAAGCCCAGCCCCGGCAGCCGCCAAGTCTGGAAATGAAGTAAATGAGCGAGTTGTTCTTGGCCATTTTCCCCTCATCTCAACCCAACTCAAATCAAACTTGGGCTCTGACCTCAGGCATCGCACATTCCAGTGTTCCCCGGCCTCCTGGCGTTCCAGGGCACCAGGCAGGAGATGACTGCATTGGGGGCGTTGAGCAGGACAAGGGAAGTGTTCTGGAGGGAGCGTGGGACACGGGCATGGGGCAGCTGAAGCAACTGCATTCCTCTGCACACCAGTCCTTGGAGAAACAGAAGGGGACACGGGTCAGGACTGGCCTCCAGCCTGTGGGGGGTCCAGGTCTTGCTGGGAACAAAGAGGTGAGACTTGAGCAGTGAGGAGTGAGGGCTGATTTGGGGCACCCCTCTGTCCACCTCCCCCCCCCCCCCGCCTCAAGCATCTCTGCTGTGCCTAGGAGCCCTAACCCGACTTCCTGAGTGCTGGCGGCATCTCTGTGGAGGGCCTCTCCACTGGGCGGTCGCTGAGAGCTGCACCTGGATTCCTGAGGTCCTGGGGAAGCCGGTTCAAACCTGGGTGGTCAGGGGTGAGCATGGAACTGACTCCTCTACCCCCCAGGCCCAGACCAAACCACACAGCCCTCGAGGGTGAATCACTTTGAAGTGTGGTGTTCCGGGGCCTGTGGCAGGCTGAGGGAGCCGACTTGGCGGGAATGGGCAGGCGGGCAGGCTTGTTGCCCTTGGCTTCCGGGCAGCTCCTCCCCTCAGAAGGCGAAGGAAGCCAGAGCCACAGCGCAAGGGTCTGGGCTTGGGGATTCGAGAGAGGCGAAGTTCAAATGTCACTTCCTAGCTGTGTGATCTTGGGCAAGTCAGTGATCACTGAGCCTCCACTTGCTTTTTCTGCAAACCAGGGGCTTCCTCACCCTGCCTTCAAAGGGACCAGAGGAGAAAATCCGTGAAATAATCAGCCTGGCGACTGGCCCCAAAATTGTGGTGCTAAACAGTTTTGCGAGGGCTTAGCCCAGCATCACTTCAGAGCCACTTCCCCCACTGACACAAAATACAAACAAAAAATGTGCTAGTTCTGTCAACAGTTATTAGACAATCTGCCCATACCCGTTTCACTGAATTACTGCTCCCAGCCCTTCTTCGTACAAATCTGGAGGGGCCATTAGCCTGCCCTGTGTATTATTACTGTTGGCTGTATGACCTTTGCATACTAAAGGTGAGAGCATTATTATTACTATTATTATTGTTATTATTATTATTAATAGCTACACAACCAAAGCACACAAGATCTGAGAGACATTAACTATATGGTTAAAATTTCAGATACCGGGGCCAGTCAGCATGGGCTGTGGATTCCTCTTCCTCCATTTACTAGCTGTGCGACCTTGGGCCACTTACTGAGAGTGTCTGTGCCTCAGTTTCCCAACCTCTAAAGTAGAGATAATACTATCTATCTCATAGGGTTGTCGTGAGGATTGAATGAGGTGATATGTGTGAAGTGCTCGGAGTTGTACAGAGGGGGCGCTGTGTTAGCTCTTAGTGCCGTAGTTGTTCCTCTGTTCCTGGACAGGGCTTGGTTATGTGTCTGGGTTCTCTCCAGTCTCCTGGGATTTCTGTAAGTGTGATACGCAGTTCCTTCCCCATGGTGCCCCTCCCCCGCAGGGTCATCAGCTTCCCTCGCTGTGCCCCAGCCCCTGCGTGGCTCCTGGACTTCCAAGAGTGTCTCAGGAGGGCTCTGGAGCCTCCAGACCCCATTCTGAGAACTTTTGCCTCAGCCCTTGACTCACTCTGTTGTCTTGTGGTCCAGTGTGATCTCGATGAGGTGAAGACCAATGACCAGCATGGCGATGAAGTTGCTACTGTAAAATCAGATGCATACTATTGCCATTTGACACTTGACTTTGACTCCTGCCTCTGGGTGGTCACTGGGAGAGAGAGTCGGCTTCTCAGTAATTCTTACGTGTTTCATTCACGCTTTTTCATTCAGTCTGTTCCCATTCATTGCTTTCATTCATTTTCTTCATTTAGTCTTTTGCCATTCATTTACTTTTCAGTTTATGGAGTCTGCTATGTCCTAGCCTCACTCTTGAGCATGTAAGATGCAGCCATGAGCATGGCCCATACAGATGCTGACTCAAGGGGTCAGGGAAGGCTTCCTGGAAGAGGCAACATCTAAGTGGCACCTGGGAAGGGAACTGGAGTTAACCTGCAGAAGGGACCTTACCTGCAGAGGCTCAGGGCCCCCGAGGCAAAGAATGGGCTTCCACACCTCTGGTGGGGTGATGCTTTCTTTTCCCCTGTAGTGAGATGCACCGTTTGGATGCAGGGGCATGGGTAAGAGACCAGCAGTAGAGGCGCCGGTTGTGGGTTCCCCATTCCAAAAGTGCCACTGTATCTGGAGGTATGGAAGCCCTTTAGTATAGGCAGGGACTCAGCATGCATTATCACCGAATGACTCATATGGCTGCCATTTCCCCCAGGACCCAGTCCCTGGGCTGGCCTTGGCTTATGCATCTGGGTTTTTGGAGCCTCTGTCCTCCTTTGTGAAATGGCCCTGCAGCCTAGCTCAGGGTAGGGGAAGGAGCTGAGCTGTGATGTGTGCAAAGTGCCCAGCACAGGGAAAGTTTCTGCAGGTGTCCAGGGTCCCAGTCCTGGCCGGGTGGGGCCCCCTGGCAGAAGTAGTCACAGGGGAAAGGAGAGGCCCAGGGAACTTCCCGCACCATCCAGCACTAGCAATTGGGCTTTGGCCTCCTGTAGGGGTTCCAGAATTCAGTGGATGTACTGAAATCTTTCATTCCCACCATGGCAAGGCAACTCGTCATGTTTCTGGGCAACAAGATTCTTGATATCTTCTTAGTGCTGTCCTTTAGTCTGGTGCCCTTTGGGTCTCTGGGGAACATGTAGGGAAGCAGAGAGGGCGTGGGGCTTGCAAATACCTAGGTGGCTGGCCAGAGGCCTCCAGTGTCCTGGGGAGTCTGATGTCCCTTGGGGCGGGGAGGGCTGTCAAAGGCCGCATTGGCTGTCAGTTGAGTGTGGCCAAAGGTTCCTATTCCTCAGACAAAATCATCACCACCGCTTATTAATTAATTAGTCAACATTTATTGACTCCTGCTATGTGCTAAGGATACAGCACCACAGTGAACAAAGTCCCTGTTCTCGTGGCTGGGCGGGGGTCTGACACTAACCTGATGAATACATAGCATGTCGGGTGTAGACAAGGGCTATGAAGATGGCCAAAGCAGGGTGCAGGGTAGGGATGTCCATGATGTGCACAGGGCAGGCTTTACAAGAATACTTGAGCTGAGACTGAAGGAAATGAAGGGGGAGTCACCTGGGTATCTGAGGTCGAACATTCCAGACAGAGGAAGCGAGTGCCAAGGCATGGCAGGCACGAAGGAGCACTTGCTGTGGCCGAGTATTGAGCTGGGTGCATGGCACATGCAGTAACCCTAAGAGGGTGTAACTCTGTTTTAATTCCCGTTTTGCTGACTGGTCCTGGTGAGGTTCAGGGTGATTCAGCTCACAGCCAGTAAGTGGAGGAGTTGGGATTCGACCTTGTGATGGCTGACTGCACAGCTTTGGCTCATACTTCTGTGCTGCCATTCTCATTTGGCTGCAGGGCTTAGGTGAAAGACTAATGGTAGAGGTTAAGTTTGTGGGTCCCCTGATCCTGAACCATGTGTGGAGCATGGCATTGGATCAACTGTAGGTCAGAGGTGTTGCCCTTGTGGGAGTAATCTCCCGGCAGCCCTGGGGGCTAATGCTTGATGTGGCCCACAGTGGTGTCATGTGTCACAGGGGCAGATAGATGATTGTGGCCAGAAACATCAGGGGTGGAGCTCTGGTGTCTGGCGTGGACAGGCCTAGAGAGCCCTGTGTGGGGCCTGGTACATTCCGGAAGTCCCATCTCTGCCACCGCATGGCTGTATGACACTGAGGAAGTCACCCCTTTCTGATTCCTAATTTTCATCTTGGTAAAAATGAGGTCAGTAAAACTCCCTGCCCTGCCTTTCCTCAGAGATTTTGTGAGGATCAAGTAAGATTATGTATGAGAAAGCCCTTTGTCTAGCTCTAAAGCCCTGTACATGAGAACCCTGATTTTTCCTTTAGTTAACTGCAAAAACAATATCAAAGCAACATTACAGAGAGTTTAAGGAGAAAAGAAAAGAGAAATTCTTTATTTGCAATTCTGCCTCCTTAACGTAACCATGGATGGCCCATCCTATCTAAAAACGCACCAGCTGAATAGATTTGGACATATTTTCAGTTAAATCCCGCACTTGCCGAACTCGTGCTACTTGCTATCCCAAACTCTGGACCACAGAGATTCGGATTATTTGTCATCCTTTGCTGTCTGAACTCAGAAGCCAAATGGATTTGGCTATTGAGAGTTAGTTGTATTGGTTTCCTAATTGGTCCTCTTGGCTATTGTCTACCTATGCATGTGTTTTTGTCATTACAGGATGAACGTGCCAGGTTCTTTTTTATTTTTTCCTCTGCTGTCATGGGTATAGATTATGTTTTGCAGAGTCTTCACAATCATTTTTAGTTACGACCTGATTGTTGTTGCACCATGTTTTATGAAATTGTCTCCCTTTGAGTAGATATTAGGCCAATTCTAGCCTTCCTTTTTCAATAAAGTATTCCACAGTGAGTATCTGTACTTGTAGCATTTTCCCTCCTTTCCTTATGATGATGAATAATTGTTTGGAAAAATTCCCAGGAGGGTGATTAGTTGGTCAAAGGGGTATGAACGTTTTGATGGCTTTTGATATTGATGGGGCTATATTGCTTTCCAAGAGTCAAGCCCGTTTGTAATACCATCGGCAGCGTGAATGTCCTCATTTTAATGGAGCCTCGTCAACTCTGGGTGTCATTGTTTTTCTTTTCTTTTTTTTTTCTCCCTAAATTAACTTTGCAGGTAGAGAATGGTGCAATGTTGAGCATTGTTAGTCAGCAGTTGGCTTTGAGATACATGCCCTGGTGTCTTCAGCTCGTGCTGTGTTCTTCTTCTGTCCCTCATCACTCAGCCATTAGCACCGCTGTTAGCAACAAAAATGATACAGTGTCCCCTCCGACCAGCATCGTCCTCCTGTCTGATCGCAGAGCAGGTGGAGGCTCTCACAGGAATTGGGTGTGGAGAGGGCATGGGACAGGGGCCTGGGGAGCATAAGGGGAAGGAAGAAGGGAAATGAGGGCACTGGAGAAAAACAGGAGGGAGAAGCAAAGACAAAGCTGCAAAAATAGACCCTAGAAATGCAGTGAGGATAAGGAGAAAGGAGAACTGCTGATGAGAAAGGCAGGATCTGGAAGAGGAGAGATAAGAAGGTATTGCAGGGGATGAGAGCACAAACAGGGGCTAGAGAAGGAATTCCAGGGGAATAGGGGTCTGAGTGGGGAGGAGTGTGTATGTGAGAGACACATAGGGGGTAGAGGGAGAGAGAGACAGACGGGGAGAGTGAGAGACAGAGGCAAATTGAGCAAAAGAGTCACGGAGAAGACAGAGACAGAGGAAGAGATACAGAGACAGAGAGACTGCAGGAGATGAAGAGGGAAAAAAGAGAGAGGGAGAACAAATGAGAACGGGAGGAAATGGGAGAAGGGGTTGTGAGTGGGAAGATAGATAAATCCTTAGTTTGTATGAAGTCAGGGCTTTCTTGGGGTAGAAGGGCCCCTGAACCTGGCGGGACCAGGGTGAGCACAAGGAAAGGAGATCCGAAGACCGTGCTGTTCATTTGAAACTTGAGCAGGAAGTGAAGCACCATGGGTTGTAGCTGGGACCCGGATTTCTACCCCAGCGCTGTCCCTTCCTAGCCATGTGACCCCGGTTCAGCCTCTGACAGTAGCACTGCCCCCACGGAATGACAGCATTGGTAAGTGAAGAGGGAAGAAGCCACCCACCAGATCCTCCCTGGGGGCCCCAACTATCATTAGAAGCCAGCCTAATGGGGCTATGGGAGTGACCACAGCTGTCTATGGGACAGTTAGGGGCCAGGATGCTGGGGCTAGGATGGCTGGGTCCACAACTGGTACCACCCTGGGCAGTACCTAGCCTGTCCTTCACCTGTCGTCTGTTCCCTCACTCAGAGGCTAATGACATTGCCTACTTCTGCAGGTTGCCATGAGTATTAAATGAAGTTTGCATTTGGAGTGGGCCTAGCCCAGAGTGTAGGTTACTGTGGGACCTGAGGGGCTGCCCTCCTTGCAGTGATGATGATGATGGCGGTGGCAGCAGTATAGCAGCCAGAGTGGTGTGAGCCCCCAGCAGTGTGGCTAATTAGATCTGATTGTTTCCACTTCACACACAGGGACACTGAGGGTCAGAGAGTTAGTGTAACAATAAAAATAGTAACAATGGCTACAACAAACTGTTTTCCAGGGCCTAATGTGCATGCGGAATATGTGCTGTTTGTAATCTTCCAAACAGTAGAACTGACAGATGAGGAAACTGAAGCTCAAAGAGGAGTGAACTGCTGGGGCCACACGGCCACAGAGTGACAGAGCCAGGGTTGAACGTGGATCAGTGCAACTCCAGAGGCCAGGCCAGGCCCACTTTTCGTTTGTTTCATTTTTTGGGCCCAAGCTATGAACTAGAGCTTTTGAGAAAGTCGTAGGAAAGATGCTTTACTTATTAGCAGGTTTTTAAAAAAAATGTCTTTATGAAAAAAATTGTGAGTGTGGAAATGTGATTCCATATGTGATCTGAGAAGTTAAAGCCAGAACCCCTGTCTCAAAGATAACTGCTATATTCACCTGAGTGAAGAATGTTCAGGAAGCTTGAGTGTAAGCTCTATCTTTGCCTGCTGACCAGTCGCCTGGGGAAGCTGGGGCAAGGTTAGGTTGGCATCGGATGTTGGAGCCGTCTCTTTCTGGGTCTCCAGCCTGTGGCAGGCCCCTGTTTCTTCTGTGTCTTTGTGGAGGGCAGTGTGTGCTACCTCTGACCACGGCCTTACATCTCATAGGCACCTGCCCTCTGCAGTGTGATTCCTCTCTGTCCTCAGCCCTGGGTGGGGACACCCAGAGCAGGTCCCAGTAAGCCGAAGGTGTTTCCAGACATGCTGAGAACGGAGCAGATGCAGGGTGGAAGGTCCTCCAGAATCAGCTTTTATTGACGCGGAGGGTGGGAAAGGAGCCACATGGCTGCCCAGGAGAGGATGGGCCTCCTCCACAGCCTGGACCTGGGCCGTGCTTTCCTAGGAACTTTCCAAGGCAAGGCCAAACAGCCCTCCTTTCACCTTGGGGAGGAAATGGAACAGGACATGCTTCCCACAGGAAGCTGACATCAAAAGAGAGGGTTAGCGAGGAGCCTGGCGGGTTCCTTTCCCGGGACTAGCGTTCTGGCAGCTCCATGTGCCGAGCACTGCATACGCTTCTCCGCACGGGTCCGGGGGTCCCGGTGTGACCAGAGGGGCTACCCTCCTTGTTTAGCCCATGATGCCCAAAGCCCCATGGTCAGAAGTGGTTTGGCCAGGATTCAGACTCCAAATCCTGGGTTTCTTTGACTCCCTAATGCTGCCAAGTGCCTCTGGGTACTTGGTCTTTGTCCCCAAACAACGCAGAATTGATTCTTACTATGAATATTCTTAATAAGAGTAAATAGTAATAACTGCCATTCATCGAGAGCCTCTTGGTGCTCCTGTATTATCTTGTTTAGCCCGTGAAAGAAGCCTGTGACAGTGGGCATCATTCTCTCCACTTTACAGATGAGGCAACTGAGGCACAGAGTAGTTACATAACTAGTCTGCATTGTTGAGCTGATGTCAGAGATGGGACTTCACTGGTTCTGGTGACTAAAGCCTTGTACCTGGGCATTCTAAGGCTTTAGGCAAGTTCGGTGACCTCTCTGAACTTCTGTTTCTTCTATATATGGACCTAATCATGCTCCGTGTGGCAGAGGTTTGAATTATGTGAATTAATAAACTCTAAAGTGCCTGGCACAGTGTCAGCTGTCCTCCCTGCTCCTCCTCTTCATCATCATTGTCATATAACACAGGGTCTCGTGAGGAGGAGACACCAGTGGGCAGAGTAGAACTTTCTGGCCTGAGGGGAGCAGACGAGGAGCCCCCATGGGTGAGACCCCAGGCAGGTTGGGCACAATGGCAGGTGGGAGCCAGGCATACCCAATGGGGTGAAGGTATTCTGAGGGGCCAGGCGTGGGTGTGGATGTGCCTGCGAGAGTGGATGGGTGGGGCCCGTGAGAGAAAAGATGCACCCAGCTTGCCGTTCCATTTCCCGCAAGGAGGGAAGTTGGGATTTCTGCCTTCGTGTCCAGGGAAGGATGGGACTGGCTGCTAGGACGTGGTCCCTGCACCCTGCCGCTCTTGTGGCTCTGTCTGAACTTGGGGACCGTATCCAGCACTGGTTGAAGTCACAGGCCCACTTAATGGAGCGTGGGCGGGTGTGTCCCCTAATCTGAGATATCTTGTGCCCCTCCTCCTCTGATTTTTTGTGGGAGGAATGGCTGAGATTCCAAAGACCCCAAGGCCTTTCATTTGGAGGCCTTGAGACATGGAGCTTCTCTGGTGGAGAAGAGACACAGCTCCAGTCTGGCATTTTTGAGAGCTGTCACCTCCTCCTGTAAGCCCTCCCTGATGCTCAGTGGCAGGCACCCATCCCTCCTGAAATGTTGGTTTGTCCCACTAAGCTACTTTGCTGTTGGTTAGTTTTTTTCTTAGCCCTCAGTTTCCTCATCTCTGACATGCCCATGTTTTTGAGATAATCACCTGACTCCCTCCAGCTGTGAGACTTACAGGAGTGGAGACAGTGACCAGGCAGGCGGGAGTAATGCAGGGAGCGGAGTCCTGTGCCAGGCTTGGAGAAGCAGGAGAGCCAGTGACCGAGGGCAAGGGCCTTGAAGACAGTGTAAAATCGGGGTTGTGCTTCAGTTTTCTCACCTGTAAAATGGGGATAATAATGGGACCTAGCTCAAAGGATTGATGTGAACAGTGGATAAGGTAATACATGTAACATTTAAACATAGAATCTAGCCCATAGTAACATTTAAACACAGAATCTAGCCCAGGTTATTGTTATTGATTATTAGCCATTACATTTAGTTAATTAAAAAATGCTACATTAAAAAAGTGCCTACTGTTGTGCTGAGAATATAGCAGTGAACAAAACAGGTAAGCCCCCTGCCTCCATGAGCGTTACTAGTTAGGGGAGACAGACAGGAAGAGGATAAGTGAGTAAATGCATGTGGGATGATGATGAGTGCTATGGAAGGGAGTAAGCAGCACTGAGGGGCAGGGGTTCTGCAGGAAACAGTTTTTTCAGTGTTCAGTTGAGTGAACTTTTGTGCACACGCTTTCAATGATTTTGGTATCACAACTCTCCTCAAACAACATCACGAAAAGAAAGTTCGTAAAGGCATACTGTCCAGGTTGAGGTGGGGGTCAGCCCCCGTGGGGACCCCTGCAACCCATTTGGGAACCCTGGAGAACAGAGTTTGAAAACTGACACTCCATCTCTTGTGCCTCTTTCCAAAAGAGGATCCGAGTCTAAGAATGTTCTCTTAAACAGAACAGGGGGAAGGGGGCAAAGGGCAGGTTTAAAAGGAGGAAACCAGTGCCAGTGGAAAGGCAGTGCCAGGGACACCTGCAGCTCAGCCTGGCAACAGGCCGTTTGCTCACCCCATGAACTGCAGGGATGCACTGGGTGCTGGGGCTCCTAAGGGGTGACTGGGGCTATGGGAAGGTGTCAGTGTAGAGGGAAGTAAGGACACTGTACCTCCTAGATATAGCCAAGGGGCAGGCAGAGAGAGCATGGCATCCACACTGAAGTCACTTCTAGCCAAGCATAGCTGTGAGATCCAGCAGCTTGGGGCTCTCATCTGCCCAGGTAGTTCTGGGCCCTTGATGGCTGCCATTTATAAGAATAAGCATCATGTGGGAGGACCTGCTGCACATCTTATGAAACGTGTTTTCAACCTTGTACAAGGTCCTCTCTGCCCATAACCCCCAGATGATGATGGCTCCCTACCCCAGAGGAAGAGCTCGGGCCTCAGCCAGATTGAATCACTTGTCCAAGGCTCCTGGAGCTGCCAACTTGAAGCTTGAGACTGCTAAGCATAGCAAGCTAAGGGCTCAAGGAACCATTTCCTGAGCTCCTGGACCCTTCTGGCATCTTCAGGAAGGGTCTCCAGGGGGACCAGGGACTTTATCTCACTGTCACTAGCTTGAGTCCTTATGACACAGCCAGCTTTGGGAAGTCATAGTGATAACTCACCCTGGTGGTGACGTCTGGCCTTGGCACGCTGGCTCTTTGAGAGTGTCCAGGGCTTGGCAGCTGGGATCTAGCTAATCCAAAATCCCACGGGTCTTGAATAGAGCTTGGAATGCCAGCTTTCAGAATTTACACCGAAGGCTCCGCTGTGAAGCTGCCAGGCCTACACTCTGGCTGTGGGCTGATGGGGGCCAGCCTGGAGGCCCTGACCCACACCTGGGCCGCCTCTTCTGCCACAGCAGTCCCAGGCCCAGGTAGAGTGCTCTGTCCCCTAAGAAGCTTCCTGAATGTGGCATTCGAACACTACACCAGCGCTTCCCTTGTGTAATCCCTTTCCTAGGCACTAATTTTCAGTTTCCTTTCATTGTTCTTTGTTTGTTTATTCATTCATGCATACATGCATTCATTCATTCATCATTCATGTTCATTCACTTATTCTCAGAATAACAAGTCACTGAGAGGACGGTCACAGAGTCAGACAAAGGCGGTATGGAATCCCCTGCTCACAGCTGTGGGCCTGTGGGCAGATTATTTAACTCTCAGTTTCCTTGTCTGAGAAAATGGGGATGGTACTCCTTCTAGGGCTGCTGAGAGGGTTAAATAAATAACATATGTGGAGCCTCTGGCGCAAGTGTGTCCAGTGGGTGGTCCGTATAACGTCATGTGTTTGTGTCCTACCCTTGCTCGCGGACTCACTCTCCTTCCTTCCTATACGACTTGCTGAGGCATAGGGGTGAGTCAGATGTGGCCCATGTCCCCACCCTTGCTGGTCTGGTTCTGTCCCAACCTTCCTCCACTTAAAGTCTGCTCAAGGCGCCCGAGCAGCTCTGAGGGTACCCTCTGGGCATCTGGCCACCGATTGCTCAGGCTCCTCAGAGCTGCCTTTCCCACTGGGGTTATTAGGCCCATGTCACCATGATTTGCCCTGAGTGAGTCTAACCCACACACATGTGCCTGAACATAACCACATGTATACACATGTAGTCATGTTACTACATGTGTCTTGGACTTTTGCATATACTTCCTCCCCTGAGCATCATGGTTACACATAGCACACATATTCATGGATAGCTGAACACACCTCACTCTTGCACATTCATGCACTCCCAGCTCACATTTCCCTGCCCCTGTATGTGCACACGCTCTCATTTATTCTACATTGTGCACACGTCTCCAGATGTACACAGGCTCTGTGACCAGCTACGTAACCACCCACCTACACTCATATCTTTTTTTAACACACATAGATAGCATCTAAGTGCTTTACAAGTACAAATTCATTTAATCCCCTAACAACACTGCGAAGTAGTGACTACTATTAGCCCCATCTTCCAGATGAGGAACTGAGGTGTGGAGCAGTTAGGTCACTTGCTCAAGGTCACACACTAGTACAAGGCATGGCCAAGATTCAGTTCCAGCCTGGCTCCGGTCCAGGCTCTGAACCCAAACCTGATGCCGTTTCCTTGTGAACGTGCGTGTGCGTGCACCGACCTCACTGCGTAAACGTGTGTGTGAGCATGGCATGCACCCCTCGCAGTGCGTGTCTGTGATCATAGAGCACTCGTTCTTTAGATCACAGATGCACACGCCTCACATAGCACACATGCTTGCAAACATGTTTATGCCTGCATGCACACATCAGTCACATGCACACACATGCATACACACTAAGATGTATCCTGTACCTCTAGCCCAAGCCTTGCCCCAGTCTCCAGCTCCCTTTTGGAGAGTCCTTCTAGATTATTCTATTTCTTCACACTTACCCAGTTAGTTAGAGAAGGAAGTGATTCTGCAGGTCTGAACTCGCCTACCTGGGCCACCCATGCTCACCCTGTCCCTGGCTGTGGCTTCTGTGTGGGAGGCAGCCTTGACCATGCTGCCTTCATAGCACCCCACAGCTCTTCTCTCTGCTGGGGCCCTCATTTGGCTCCTTCCCATGCATCTACTTGGCTGGTGCAGGACCCCAGCACCCCCCCCACCCCTTAGGAATCTGCGATCATCATGCTGGACTGGCTAGAGATGTGGCCACATCACAGGGAGCAGAAGTGATTGGTCTACAGGCTTCCCACGAGTTGGCAGCAGGAAACTCACATTTCCTCCTTTTAGGCCTTCATTTCCTGGCAGCCCACCTTGCTACTCACGTTCCCAGCCGGGCCCTCTGAATTTGAACCACATCAGTGTCAGCATCAGCTTCAGTGCTTCCCAGTTCCGCCCACACTCTGCAGTTGTCCGTTTCTTTCAGATTCAAGTCTGAGCTTGTCAGTCTGGGCGAGATTCTCTCCTATTTTAGCCTCATCAGAAGCATCCACACTTCTGGGCTACATTGCACAGTGTCCTTGGCTTCGCTCTCACTTGCTGGTCTCCCTGGCACATTCTGGCCTTTATCTGTCTCTGTGCCTTGCTTTGCTGCCCCCACTGCAGGAACCCCTTCTTTACTTCACTAAAACATACCCACCTCCAGGGGAGAACCCAGTTTTCCCTTTGCATCCAGCCATCTTTAGCCATTCCTTTTCTCTGCTCCTTTTCCCCTCCCTCCCTGTGTTTCATACCTGTGTTAGAGTTCATGGTCAGTGCTATGTGAGCACTGCTGGATATAGAGCCAGGGGCTTTGATGAAACTTTTGTAGCTTTTCTTTTGGTAAATTTTGATTCTTTATTCAGATGCCCACCTGTCCATCTTTCCTCCCTCCCCTCTTCCCTTCCTTCCAAGCACTAAGTCAGGCCCTGAGCACTGGCTTCTTTGAAGCCCCACAAGTTGAACTAACAAAAGAAGAAAACCCAAGGAGATGAGAAATCACTTGATTGTGCAGGTGCCCTCTGCCAATTGGTTAAAAAGTTTTTATGAGCAAATCTGGTGGTTATCCTTGGGAAAATAAGCAAAGGCCAACCACTTCCTGCCACTTCCAGGAGCCGCTCAAATGCCTGAGCTTTCTAAGACCTACCAAGAAACTGAAACTTCAGGCAAGCTTCCTTCGTTTTCCTGGAGGACTCGGCAATTTGTGTTGGTGAAATTCCACTAGGCCCGATGAGGTTGGATATTGCATTTCATTTTTGTCTTGCAAAGGCATTTCTGAGATCGAGTAATTTGGTGAGAGCGGAAAAGGGAACTTTGGCTTGTGACGCAGGCAGCAGTGCCCTTCCTCTGGGGCTGGTGCCTCTTGGTTTTGCAAATGCTACACAGTCTCAGGGGACCCAGACCCCCTCCTCTGAGTCAGCCCCATCTTTGGGCTCAGGGTGAACTCTGGCAGTACCTGTGCCATGGGTTGACTCTGGGCTCCTTGTTCTTCTTACTTGACCTGTGTCCTAAATTCCTGAAGAATGGGGACAGAGAATGCTGTAGCTCTCCATTCAGAATGATCTGCTGTTTAGAGGGTGGGAGGTGGGGCGGGACTGCAGGTGGTTGAGACACCTAAATAGCCACTAACCAGCAAATTACTTAACTCCTCTGTGCCTTAGTTTCCTTAAACAGAGATGATTCCAATACTCCCCTAGGGATGGCAGGGGGGCTTTTTAAATTTAATAAACACATATGTAATACACCTACCACGTTAGGCCCTATACTAAGTCTTTATAAATATTAGCTAGTATAATCTTCACAGTAGCAGTCACTGTGAAGCAGCTACTACTACCTAGTCCCATTTACAGATGAGGAGACTGAGGCCCAGAGAGGTTAAGTAACATGCAGGTTTGGGCTTCAGACCAGGGGATCTGGCCCCAGTGTCTGGTCTGGTCTTTGCTGAGCCACATTGTCTCTCTAGATGGGATTAGATGGATGCTGTACATCCACAGAGTGACCACTTGTCTCGTTTCACCTGGAACAGTTCCACTCATAGTCCTGGTATACTTATCAGTCATGTCCTATTTAATTTCATTCTAAGTCTCCCAGTTTGGAGGATAGCGTGCATGGTCAGCTTATGTGTGGTACACTGAAGACAATCTTGGTAACGTCATCAGCACTGGACCCATGGGAGAGGAGGTGGGGACACAGCCGCAGGGGAGCCAGTGCGTGTAGTCTGGGGTACCTTAGGGATACCGAAGGGAGATGTCCTCCCGCATCAATCATTCACTGGCCTTTCCTGGCATCTCTCAGATGCCAGGCATTCAGGCTGTCATGCCTGGGGGCAGGGGTTTGGTGATGAGGAAGGAGAGGAAGACAGAAGACACAGCCAGCAGCTCTGGGAAATGAAGTCACACCCAAGAGCCACCCTTCTAAGAAATGCAAAGTATTACCGTTAGGATCTTATTACCATTGCTTTGTTTGGCAAATTATGACAGTTTGTCACTAAGGAGCACATTCTGATTGCCTGTTATTTGAATTGAAAAAAAAAAAAAGGAAAGAAAGAAAATGAGAAAAAGCCTTCTGGTTATATGACTGGTATTTAGAAGTTTCCATTCCTGAAAGGCCTCAGGGTAGGGCCAGTCTCCAGGCTGTATGGAGCCATTGCAGTCCCCAAGATGCCCAGTAATTGATTTATATCTTTGGTCGCATCTATCACACCCTGTCTCCTTGTTCTTAGATATGTTTGCCGTGTGTCCTGGGACGTGGCTTTCCCAGGCAGGCAGCTGAGCTGCCACAGATCTTCTCTGGCCTCCTAGCTGATATTTTATTAAAGACCTGTCCTAGTTCTACACGTGCTAAATGTGGTGGCTAGAGAACATTGGCTCTGGGGTAGGGTGACCAACCTGGTTTGTCAGGGACTGTCCCCACTTAAAAAACCCAAATCCCGAGTCACAGGAAAGCCGGACAGTTGGTTGTCCTACTCTGGTGTGAAGCCAGTCCTGGGTTACCATATTCAGCCCTGTTGTGTGACTCTTAGCCATGCTGAGCCTCTAAATAGCCTTAATGGTACCTATCTCACAGGGTCATTGTGTGTGTTAATAATTTATGGGAAGAAGCCAGCACAGAAGTACTTCAAAAATGGCAGTGAGCATTGGTTCCATAATGGTTGTAAACTATCTGAAGATTTCCCCCATGGTACTAAGGCAGTAGGTATTATCCTCTGGTCTCAGTGGACCACCAGGCACTCTGCCAAGTCCCAGACATCTCTGCCTCCTTTAGATGTCAGTCTGGTCACTTTATCTCAGGGTGGATGTCTAGAAATGAATTCTGAATCTCAGCCCACTGCCTTATTCTCTGAAGTTGCTTGAAGCCTATGTTCCTGCCCCAGCTTCCAGTGACATAGACGTTGTCATCTGGAGACAGGACAGGATGTATACAAGTAGCTGGCATGTAGTGAGTGCTGCCTTCACACCTGGCATTGTGATCTGTGTACTTTATATTTAAATTCCCACATGAAAGCCCTCACTTTACAAATGGAGAGTTGAGACTTGGAAAGGTTAAATTGTTTCTCCCATGTTAGAAAATAAATGGCAGAGTTGGGGCTTGAGCCTGTCTTTATCTCACTCTGCTGACTGTGCCACTACATGCGTGGTCTGGAGGCCTGTGCTGATCTGTGAAGAGATAAGTACAGAGAGCAAGAGTAAGGGTGTAGAAACTTTTCTAGTAATATAACATTGCAATGGTATTTTTGTCATTTTTCAGAAGTACCGATCTGCAATGAATTAGATATTAAAAATAAAAGTCAAAACTGGTCTTTTATCATTGATAGATTGAGAACTCCTGCCACGGATGGTGCTCTTAAACCCCTGTGTCAGCCTGTTAGACTAGCCCATCACTAGTTTTACACAACTAATGTTTATTTTTCCTTTATATTAAATGACCAGGGCACTTCAGCAGGAGGCCTTGCTCAGCTCTCGGTCTTAGGGTTGGTGATTTTGTTCCGTCATTTACATTCTAGTTTCAAGGGCAGCAGAGTCCCTGGGTCCCAGGACATCAGGTGGGACTCTGTGGACTGGGTTTCTGGTTACTATTAGAGGATAGCTTTAGTGCTTTCTTGGTTTTGGAACTGAAAGTCTTGTCTACTTCCGTCAGGCTGTGAGAAGGAAGAAATTATGAGCAGTGTCAGGAAACTGCTCTGAAACTTTGGCCAAGATAATTTCCCCTCCCGGATCTCAGGTCTCTCCTGGGTGAAACAGTGTCTGGGTTAAGTCAGGAATAATATTAACTATCATTTATTGAGTGCTTACTATGTGCTGGGCTATACCATGCTGAGTAATTTACACACACTATCTTGACTCATCCTCCTGCAGTCTTAGCAGGTGGGACTATTCTTGGCCTCATTTTATGGATGAGGAAACCAAGGCTCAGAGAGGTTAGGGAACTTCCTCGAGATCACATAGCTGGACACTGGCTGAGCTGGGGTTGGATTCCAGGCCTGTGTGATTCAAAGCTAGCACTCTGAACCGTTTTGATGGAACTTACTGAGTTGGGGTCTGGGAAGACAGTAATGAGAAAGGGTCCCAAGAGAAATTTTTAACCTTTCAAAAAGCCCAGCAAAATCTTGACATTTATTCTTGAGAGATGGATCCCGGCTAAGTTAAGTTCAGCCATTTTATTATATAGGGAAACCTGATCCTTTTATTGATATTTACTGTTTTTTAAAAGATGTCCTTGTGTTATGGAATAACATTGGAAAATAGAAATGAAAATGGAAAATGGAAATAAAAATTAATACTAGCTTAAGAACACTAGCTTGATAGGGGAAAATATTTTCCAAATATAAAGATTATTAAGTGGGAAGAAGATAAAGTGGTTTTTGAAGTTGAAATGGTTCAAAAGCTTTTTTCCTAAATATGCCCTAAGGAAAGGCCATATTGGCTTGGCCCTGGCCCTTTGGGGCTCTTGGGTCTGTGCTGAGGGTCTGTGCAACCCACTCTGGAGTTGGAAGTTCAGAAACTATAGGCAAACTTGTCATATCTTCCCCATCCATTTAACTTGTCATTTCAGAGGGAAAATATTAAGTCGTTTAACTAATATACAATTTAAAACATGGCTCATCTTCTTGGAATGAGCATTTTACTGGAAGGGTGGAAAGGTTAAGTAATTTAACTGGTATGTAATTTATAACTTGCCACCCCTTTCTGGAAGCTTCCATCTTCGAAGATGTGGTGAAGGGGGAAAGGTTAAACAGTCTAATCAGGGAGTCATTTAAAACATTATTTCGTTAATAGAGCAGGCGCAGATGTGGAGTGGAAAATTCACAAGGCTTATTAAGATTAAACATAAGACTTGAGTATAATTTCCTGACCAGGTGGATACAGATCACTGAGTATTTGCCCTTCTTTATATTTGGGGTTCTGGGAGGAATAAGAGGCCTGGTTTCTGGGGAGGGCTTGTACTGACAGCACCAGTAGTGCTGGGAGAGTGGGTCCTGTTGCTGCCCAAACAGCAGGCCAGCCTCACAGGTCTTTGAAGGACAAAGTTATCTCATCTGCAAAGATAGTCTCGGTACACACAAGCAAATGAATGGGTATTTTTATTTCCCTTTTTGTTTGTTTAAACAAATAACAGAATCCTGCACACACGTTCCTGTATTATTTTTTCACTGAACAATAATAAGGGATTGTTCCATATCAGTACAGCTTCCTCATTTTCTCTTTGTGGCTACAGAATATTCCATCGTATGGATTTGTGTAGCCATTACCTTATGGGTGTGTTTCTAGCCTTTTACTCTTTTTAGTAGAGCTGTGGCGATCAGCCACATAGATGTATCTTTGAGACATGCAAGGGTGTCTCCAGGATAAATTCTTAGGAGTGGAATAGCTGGGTCAGAGGTTAGGTGCCTTTGATATATTGATAGTTTCAAGTTGAATTGCACTAAGAGGATGCCCCCTGAGAGAGGTCTCGGATGGCCTGCAGACTGAGCAGGTGCCGGATTGTCATCGTATCCCCGGGCCTTTTGTGACATGTGCTTCATCAGCTATGCAACTTGGGTTGGGAAATGCTTAGGAGAACAAGTGTCATGGCCCAGAGCCGGCCTCCCTTGGCCCTGCTGGCCAGTTGCTTGCAAAATTAAGACATGGTGCATTCATTCGGAAAAAGTGGAATTTGTATATTTGGAATGCTAAGCCCCATTATTGCTTAGTGTGAAGTCCCCCCAACTCCTAGAAATTAACTCTTTAATGAAATTCAGGTTCCCTTTCACTCTGCCTCTAGAGTGGCAGCTTTCATGACCTGGAGAGAATCATTTATTATTATTCAAATAAAGATCACTCTTCAGGGAGAAAAGTCAGCAGGTCCCAAGGAAGAGCAGGTTCATATCAGGTCTCTGAAGGCGAAGTGTGCTTCCCACATGCAGGCCCTCTTCCTGCATCTCCTGTCCCTATCCTCACTACAGTGGGCTCTTATTAGCTCCATCCTGCAGATGAGCAAGTGCCCCTCAGAAAGGAGTGGCCCAGGCAGGACTACCCAGCATGCGTGCCTTTAGCCTGTGTGTCTCTCCGCCTCTTGGATTTAATCCTCGTCACCCAAGCACAGTGCAGCATGCAGTGGAGGGAGCGTGGCTTTGGAGATAGTCACTGGGTTTGAAATAGAGGCACCTCTGCTTCCTGCCTGTGTCACCTCCAGCTCCTCTCTGAACTTGAGGTTTTTCAACACTAAGAATGGCAATGACCCTCATGATAAAGTAGGTGCTAAGGGGGTCGTCGTCCGTCCTGTTTGTCTGTCCCCCTCTGGCCATTCTGAGCAAGTTAGGCCAGTGTGGCCCCAACACAGAGTTCTTCTCTTGAGTCGAGATGGGGACAACTTTCAGCATGGTTCCGGAATACTGCCAGGGCCACACAAGGGTATGGTCTGACCAGCTGTCTCTTGGGCCCACCTGCCCCAACTACATCTCCATGACTGGGTCTTACCTAGGACCCAGGACCCTAACACTTCTGTCTTCCTGCCTCCCCTAACCAGATGGGCAGGAACAGGTGCCCTCTGGGTGGGCTGGAGCCTGGAAGTATGAGTGGGCCGGAATGGGTGGCCTCCCCCACCTCTGCGGGATGAAGGCCCTTGTCTTGGAACTCCAAGTGTCCTTTCCACTTAGAAGTCTTGCCCCAGAGAAACTGTGCCCAATTGGATCTGGCTGGCAAATGGAACCTCATTTTCCAATCAATTTTTATTATACTTTCAGATGAAGATACTTTTCTTGCATCTCTGATGGGGCATTTGGCAAAAGCCCTACTGACTTTGGCTTTGACTTCTTGCCTTTCTGTTGCCCTGTTGAATAGATGATGGTCATCAGCATCCTTTCACCATGTTTACTTCTCCTTCCTACTGTGATTTATATCCCTCAAGGTCCGATCGGGGACCAGCAGACATTTGCTCCTCATGGCTGCCTGAGAGCTACACAGACTCGATGTCAAGGCCTCTGTTTCCCTGGTGAGGACACCAGAGCTCAGCTTGGAAATGTGTCCATGAGGGGTACCTTGTCTCTGATCATGTTCTTTTAGAGATAACGATGAAGCCAGTAATGACAGTGATGTTATGGACCCACATTATGGACCCACGGCTAAGCACTTAGCTGGTATCACTTTTTAAAATCCTTGTAACAGTCCTGTGAGGACACATTATTGTGATTAGCTCCACTTAGCAGAGGAACAAACTGAGGTTTAGCAACCATAGGGACACATACAGTCACACAACTAGCCGGAGACAATGCCAAGATTTAAATCCCGGAGGCGTGATTCCAGAGCTGGCCCTCTTCAAAACTGCGGTCCACCGCTGCCCTTCTCTGCTGCTGCCTCAGGCCAGCCTGAGACTGATGATTTCTTCTTTAATTAAACAAAACAAAACAAAATCTTTATTTTGGAAAATTTGAAAACATATGCTGACAACAGAGAAGAGTAAAATGAACCCCTGTGTACCCATCACCAGCTACAACAGTTACCAACTCTTGGCCATTCTGGTAGCATGACTGTCCTTGTCCACTCCCTTCTCCCCCGGCCACCGAATTATCTGGAAGCAAATCCCTGACATCCTATCAGTTCATTGGGAATTAAGTACATATCTCAAAAAATAAGGTATCTTTAAAAAAATATGTATATATATAAATGCAATACCATTCTCATGACTAATAAACTACAATAATTCCTTGATATCAGATGTCCTATCAATATTCACATTTTCCCAGTTGTCTCATAAATGAATTTTGTTGATTTGTTCAAAAAAGAATCCAAACATAGTCTGTATACTGTGTTTGCTTATATGTCCTTCGGGGTTTTTAAAATGTCTTTTTGAATCAGGTCATCTGTCCTATGGAATTTTCCACATTCCCAGTTCTGCTAATTGTTTCCTCATAGTGTCATCGAACACGTTCCTCTGTGCCCTGTATTCCTATGCATCCTGTGACTATCTAGTTAGTTCTAGACCTGTGTTGTCCAATACAACAGCCACCAGCCACAAGCTGAGCACTTGAAAGGTGACTGGTTCAAATTGAAATGTGTTGTAAGTATAAAATACACACTGAATTTTGAAGACAATGGAAATAAGAATATAAAATATGTTGTTAATAATTCTTACATTGATTGCACGTTAAAATGCTAATATGTTGAGTATAGTGGGTTAAATAAAACATACACTTTCTAGATGGCACTATGCACTTCCTTTTGCCTCACCCCAGGGGCTCTGCCACCTGGAGTGGGGTCTCTCTGGATGTCATTCATGAGCAGGTTCAGGTGCTGGTTGCCTAACCCATCCATTTTTTCAGCTTTTTCGCTAATATTTTAGTCATCATCAACCACTATCAGATCCATTATTTCATCAAGGATGCAGAGTGGAGATATTTTAAGTTTACCTTTCCATCTTCATTTCTCAGATGGGATTATTCTAAAAAAGGGTTTCACTTAATCAGCTACTTGCTGGTTCTGGTGCTCAGTAGTAGATACAAGAAAGGCAGGGAAAAAAAACTTCATTCTTTCCCTTTACCAAGTTTTAATGAGCTAATTTTGTAGGATCTTCCAAAGGTTTATTTTTAATTTTTTTACTCAGTATGAATTCATGGATTTAAATTTATATTTGTTGAGTTCGAATCCAATGCATTCACTCTTCTTTTTGATGTTCTGATTATCCCATCTTTGGCCAGTGGGAGCCTTTTACTTTGATTTTGATTCTTCCCCTAAACTTTTTGTCATTCTCTAAGTCCTTTCCTCTTTTAAGCTGGTCAGAAGATTCCCCTTGTTCTAACTGAAGTCTTCTTAGAGTGGGGCCTGCCTTCATTCATCACTGATCACCAGGCCCAGGATTTGGGTGCTTCTTGCCAACAGGCTATTCATAGGTGACACCTTTCTCTCTGGCCTCACTGCCAAGGTCCCAGCCAGAGGCTAGAGTGGAGGAGCCAGGCCAGCACTGTTGGCTGAGGCCCCACGCATAGTAGGTGTTCCGGAAATGGCTGTCTGGTGAATGAAGGGACTGAAAGCTGATCTGTCACACCACCTGGCTGGACTGGGTTCCTCTCTACCCTGGGATTCTCTGGGGAGGCCAGCTCAAAAATAGAGCTGGCCTTTGATTCTCTGCACTGTCAGGACACCTTTCTAGGGCTGAGTGTGCATGGAACGGGGATTAGACTTCCAGGGTCATGCTGAGGGTGCTGCCAGAGGCGTTCCCATCCTCCTGGCCTGGCTGGGTGCAGACCTGCGGGACACAGGCAGGGGGAAAAGCATGGGATCTGGACACTTCCCAGCGTGGAACCACCCCCCTTGCCAGGCCGATCTGTCCTACATGGGGTGTAGGCACAGCTTGAGTGGGCCGGCCCCTGAATCAGTAGCTTGACTCCTTCCGGGTGTGAAATTTTAAAATTCCAGCTCTCAGAACCTCCGGCTTGGTTTTCACCCCACAGACTTGCAGCCCTTGTCCTGTCGTCTTTGCTCCAACAATATTTGCTTTGCTCCCCTGAGCTCTGGCTGCACATTCTTTTCTCCGTGTCCCAGCGCAATCATGGGCTAAAGGATGGCTTTGTAATTTGGCCCCAAAATGGACCACGGGGCTTTTGTTCTGATTGCTGCTGCTAGTTTAAAAAACAAAACAAAACAAACAACAACAACAAAATGCTGCCAGCTTTGTTGATGTCCAGAGAATCCTCGTCCCCAAAATAATGTGTTTGTTTACAGAGAATGACTTCATGTATTTACTCTATAAGAGGCTAGAATCCGGTGACACGCCTGATCTATTTGAGGGGTGGATTTGTGTCTGGATCTGTTGCAAGGATGGCAGGTGTTCCAGCCCCTGCAGTTGAGGGGCGGGGTGGGCAGGGGGAGAGTGACCAAGAAAGCTTCCCCTTTGCGGGGCATGTGACCACCCTCAGGATCAGGGTGAGAGAAGTGTCCAGAAATGGCATGAGGAAGGGGGAAAGGGGCAGCCCAGCTCAACCTTAAGAATAGGGCTGACCCTGGGGGTCAGGAATGTGGTTCTGGAATGAGACCACCTAGGTTTCCACTCACGTGGCTGGCCACTTGTCTGTGACGTTGGACAGGTACTCAATCTCACTGAGTCTCCATTTCTTCATTCACAAAGCGGGGATATTGTGGGGATTAAATGGGAAAGCCCACGTAGAGCCTTTAGCATAGCCCCTGGCACGTGGTGGGCATGCTAAAATGGGGAGCACTAGCACAGTGGTTAATTGTGCGGGCTCTGGAGCCTGAGTGCCCAGGAATGAGTTCTGGCTCCACCACTTATCAACTAACCATGTGGGTTAGTTTCTAAACTTCTCTGTGCCTCACTCTCCTCATCTGTAAAATGGACATAATATTTCCTACTTCCCAGGGTTGTGAAGATTAAGTGGCTTAATAGATATGAAATGCTTAGAATAATGCCTGGCACATATACATGCTGGGTCAGTGCATTATCACTCTCTGTCAGATAAGGCCACCGTAGACCTAGAATGGGCCCTTTGCCCCAGTGACAGAAATGTAATGAACAAGTAACTAGAGCATCATCATTGAGGGCCAGGCAGTTGTGGAAGGAGGTCATAACCTTCTGAACTTCCAAGAGCTGGAGCCAGAAACTACCCACGGCCAGTTCCTGGCAGAACTGGGTAGCCCCAAAGCCCTCAGCCTTTTCCCTATTCCTCCTCCCAACTGGAATGAAGCCTGACTCTAGTAGAGAAATGTACTGACTACCAGCCTTTATTCTGTGCTAGGATATGCCAAGGAACCTGACCAGGATTTTAGGATTGACCGGGCAGGGGAGGCTGAATCTTCTTAACCTGTGCTTGGAAGCCTCAAAGTGACACGCCAAACAGAGCCCTTGGCCTCCTGATTCTTGTCTTTGAACCTTCGGGGTACCTCCTGCTTTAAAATGTGGAAGTCAGTCTTGATTGTGTGGCACCCATATGTGTGGGATCAGGGCCTGGGCACATCCGGTCCCGGTTTCGAGGGCCGGCAGGCAGGCACCACTGGGCTGCTGTTTCAGAGAACGCACCGTCGATTTACTGTTGAGTGCTTGGGAGTGCAGGGCCAAGAGTGGGTATGATGAGAGGCGTATTTCATTAGTCTGAGAGAGGCCTGATAGTTATCAGGAAATCAATTGTGGGCCTGGTTGGCAGGGGCCCTGGAGCCATCCCCAGCTTTATTTACTCTTTGCAAACGTGTCCCCTGAACCAGGTGCTATTCCAGGTACTGGAGGTTTGCTCTGCCTGGCTGGGTCTGTTTGCCCCTGGGTCCATTTCTCTCTTGCCTTTCTTCTCCTCCACTGCATATGGAGGAAGGGAGGAAGGTGAGTGACCCGTGCAGGCTGTGTGTCCCAGTTGCCCCTGTTCTTGGGTTCAGCCACTGGAAGGAACCAGTGGGAGGCTAGAGGATTTCTCTCACCCTGTCTGTGTCCGGAAGTCTCTCTCAGAGCAGCTGCCACTCCCCCATGACTCCAGCTCCCCCTGGACAGCGCCATGGTTCTGTCCCCTGGACTTTAGTACCTCTGCCTCTTCCTTTTGTCCCTCCAGTCTGGGATGGTGGCAGCTTCCTGCCGGTGCTGACCTCTGGGTCGCCTCATTGTCCCCGTTTTGCTTCTTAGCTCTCCCATCTCTGTGTACCCATTTCCCTGCATTAAAGCCCTCAGTTCAAACACTCACGGTCTCCTGGTTAGATCCTGTCCGATGTAGCCCTAGCTTCCGCATGATTTCTAGTCTCGTCACTTGACCTCAGGTCTAAGCCATAAGTTCTTTTTTTCTTTTAAGTTTTCTGTGCACGGAGACCTACTCCCCTCAACTGCCATCTTGGCTCCTTTCTTGTTCCTGGTTCCCCCGGGCACTTGCTGAAGTACAAATCGAATCCCACTTTCTTCTGCTTTGAGCCTGCGTTTTGCTCCCCACCATCTTCCCAGTGGGGTCTTGGTCATTTGTGATGGCTTTCTCTTCCTGAAGCTCTATACTCTGGCTCACCGCTTGCCTTTTGCAGGCATGTGCTCTTATTGGGCTTGGCATCTCTCTCCAGAGCCCCTCCCTGGACACTCTAACATCTTTGCCTTTCTCCAGGCCAGCTTTACCTCAGGACCCAGCTTAGATGTCCCCACTAGAGGAAGCCAGCCCTGCTCCCACAGCCTGGGTGTCTTATGGCCAGATACCCTGTGCTCACTCTGGGCTCATGGCCCCTTGGTGGCTGGAGTTGGGTCTCTCTGTGTATCACTGTGTCCAGAGACCTGGAGATAAATACCAGAGCACCTAGGTGTCAGTCCTAGAGAAATTCTCCCTCATGTACCTAGAGATATGCCCAAGGACAGATAAGGAAGCAGAGTGAACAACTAGAAACAACATCCAAGTTCATCAGTGAAGGAGTAGGTCAGTACATTCTAATACAATTGTGCGGAATATGGTGCAGCAATGAAAAGAATGAGGTAAACCTAAAATTAATTTTTGTAGAAAGATGACCAAGACGTTGTTGTTTGAGACCCAGTGTTACACAAAAATGTAAATCTGAATGGATTTTTTTTTTTTTACATGTACATTAATGCGTAGGAGAATGACTCCAAGGAAACATCCCAAACTGGCAAAAGGGATTATTACCCTGGAGGTAGTTAGTGGGATTGAATCCAGGTGAAGGAGACTCTCTTGCTTTTGCTCTTCATATTTCTGTACTGTTCAAGTTTTTATGACAAAAGCTAATACCAAGCTGTGTTAACTGCAAAATTGCAAACTAAATAATGGGCTGTCAAGGGAAAGAAAACCCCACATGTAAGCCAGTGTGTCCTAGGAATCTCTCCTTGGAAAACTAGAAAGGCTGGAAATGTTCTTTCCAGAAGAAACGCGAAGCCGTGGCAACTCTCTTAGAAACTTGTCGGAAAGGATCCCATCCTTTGGGAATACCATTTTTGGAGTTAGATATTCTCTGGAGGCTTGGAAGATAGAGCCATGGCGCAAAGTTGGCAGTGGCTTAAAATATCTATTTTCAATGTTGACCTCCTGCCACAACAATGGGAACCTTTTCTAGTTCTTGGATTTTCTAGGAAAATAAACACCAGTGGATTTGTGGAATTTCTTTGCAGGTAATGTAAATGAAAGGAGTCCCTTTGAGTGACCCCCATCCCAGCCACCGAGGTTAATTTGTGTGTGTGTGTGTGTGTGTGTGTGTGTGTGTGTGTGTGTGTGTGTGTAGTGCAGGAGAGAGTGGATTCACTGTTCTTTGGCTTAAGTCAGTGGGATGCTATTTCCCGAATCACCTTTGGACCCCCTTTGCTAAAGTCTATGGATTATCTCATTCCTCCATTTCCTATTTGGCTCTCTTGTTGGGAAAAGATAGCTGAGCACAGAAAATCTGGAACAATTTTGAAAGCTTTACCCACCATCTGCTAAGGGGTCAGCTCACCTGGCCCACTGGTTGTCCTCTGGGTTTTGTTGATATCATGGAGTTGGGAAGTGGAGAGAGGTGTCAGGGTCATGAATAAAAACAATAGCTTTCTCATGTTGGATGGAATACAGGAAACCTGGATCTGTCTGGGAAAGACACCAAAGAGGCTTTCTGCTGAAGTCCCTGGAGGGGCCAGGCTGGGCTGCACCCTCTGGAGCAGCCATAGATGAGGGAAGTGGCATGTTCTGAGCTCTGCCTGTGTACTCGGCATTGTGTTGGGCTCCCGGCTCACATGACTACATTTGTTTCTCAACCAGCCCTGTGCAGTAGGTGTTGGCATCCAACATTACGCATGAGCCAGCTAGGCGCAAACCAGTTAAGTAACTGTCTGTCTGCTTCCTGTGTTCTGTGTCTGTTAATATTGATTTAAAAATATAAAACAAAACCCCTGTGGTTACTGGATTCTCCACTAAACCAAATCTGCTTCTATTGGAGAGCAGAGCCTGGATCCCAGAGAGAGTCCTAGCCCCCTGCCCCTTAACTCGAATCTCATACAGCACAGGAAGTGGTTTCCCTGGTCTGTTTTCCACTCAGTCACATCCTCTCTGGGCTTCCCAGCACCCCTGGGGCAGTCAGGGGAAGAGCGTTGCATGTAAAGGACTTTGACTTTGAAACCTACAGACCTGGCTCCAGTCCTGTGTCTTCTACTCCTGTCTCTGTGACCTTAGACCATCATTTAACTTCTCTGAGCCTCAGTTTCCTCAGCTGTAAAGTGGAGTTGCTACAAGTCTCAGACATTAGACTAAATCATAGGAGACTGCCAGCATCTGTTCACTTTTAACCTAGAAAATGGCAGTTTTATGGCAGTACCAAATCTGTGCACCATGAGGATGCCTTCGTGAGGTGCTGGGACTGCGAGACTCTCGTCTCTTCCCCTCGAGCCCGCGGCGTTGCGGGCTCTGCCATCCGGGACTGTGATGAATGGGAAGTGAGTTCTGAAATCACTGTCTTGGGATGAAGAGGGAGCATTGAAATTATACTTCCTTGCAAGGTTCCGTCTGCACTAAAGGGGGCCTTTAACCGAGGCCATCATATGCCGGATGTGTGGCGGGGGCTGCAGGGACGCGGCTGTGGTGCTGACGCAGATGTTTCTGTGTGGCCAAGCAGAGTTGTTTCAAACAGTGTCATGGGGTGACAGGCACAGCCCATAGGGATGGGAGGCCTTGGGAGGCTATGCTTGGTGGCGGGGATCTAATGTTTGTGTTTCAGCTGCTCCTGAGTTGAGAAGCAGTATAGTGGGTGGTCGAGAGCCCAGTCTCTGGAGTCCAGCTGGCCAAGTTGAACCCCAGGTCTCCCTCTTGCCAGATACAGGATGGTGGACTAAGTGCCTGCAAGTGAGAGATTCAAATAGCTCTGCCCAATGTGCTGTGTGACCTTGGACAGGTCACTTAACCTTTCTGAGCCTCATTCATTCCTCTGTAAAATGGAGGTAAGAAGTAGGAAATTAGATTTATGAGCAGGACTGTGAGGATGAAATCAGATGCTGCTTCTGGAAGGGCTCACCCAGTGCCTAGCCTGCTGTAGGGGCAGCTGTAGTGAATTTGTGGTTTTACTGTGGGGGACCCCCTTAGTGTCACATCCTGCTCTCCGCATTTGAGCAGTGGTGGCCATGTGTCAAAAAAGTACCCAGTGGGCTCTTATCTGATGTGTTTTGCCCTGGAGATTTTTGCAACACAGAAACAGGAATATACTTTAGAAAGGATTTAATTCTGGGGCAAATTAATTGTTGAGAAGCAGGAGGAGGGCTTTTAAACCAGAAAACTAATTGCTTTGGAAGGCTTCTCTGTCACTTTTCTGTTCCCCGTGACTGTGGACCGCAGGACCCTGTCAGCCTTGAGGCCTTGCAGCAAGCCTTCTTGAGTGGCCTCTGCATCATTGCTTACTGAGCGGATGGTACTGCACAGTTGCCATGGTAGCAGCAGGATGTGGTTCCTATGGTGATGGTCGGTAATGGCAGGAAGACAGCAGAGGTTTCAGTTATCTGGTGGCTCTGCATTTGCCGCCCCCCTTAACAGCACAAGGCGAGCTGCTCTCACTGCTCTGTAAAATGGTGACTACTGAGGTTGCTGCCTCCCCAAAATGCCACTGCTGCTGCTTAGAAGGACTGGGCTCTAAAGCGGCAGTTCTGATTCCAGAAGAGGGAAGAGCCTGAGTGTCTCTAGGAGCACCTCAGCTGGGGGGGCAGGGGGCTTTAGGTGGCCTCAAAGCTAGCAGATGGGGTCTGTGGGGAACTTCCCCCAAAAGCCCCTCCCGTTGGCTCCCTGGAGTGAATTTTTTTTCTCATCCAAGGCCGCCTTATTTGTAGGCAGATGCAGTATGATGAACTAATGAGAGGAAACAAATGGTTTTTAAAATTCCTTTTATACCTTGCACCCAGATTTCAAAATGGCCACATTTTGGGGGGGTTACTTGGGTTTTCAAGCATGTGATATTTTTCTTCACTTGGGGATTGCTGGAGATCAGGGGAAGGAAGAAAGGACTCTGAATGTACCTTTTCCTTTTTCCTTTTTGGCATCTGTAATCTTACAGATTGAATTTCTCTGTAGATAGGGAGCTATGATACAGTGAAATGCAGCATAAAGAATGATATTTCTTTTTTATCTAGAAATGAGGAAGGGAAGGTGTAAGCAGGATTCAGGGGGGCACTGTCACAATTTAAGTGCAAATTTGAAATTTAGGAGCTAAGAGTGGGTGTACATGGGGCTGCTGGCTGGTTTCAGTGTTGGGCAACGCCGTCCATAAATCGTACATTCACACTTAATTAAGGCTGCCCAAGAGAAAGGAAATGTCAAGTACCTGCCTCTAGTTGAAATCCTGTCAATCCAGTGTGGCAACACGATTTGCTCATGCTGGTCAGGCACTTCCATTGGTGGCCGGTGACATCACCGTGTTTCCTGGAGTGTGATTGGTGGGTTGGACACTGCCGTCAGAGCCATATGCCAGGTGGCCATACCTGGATTGAAACAGGAGGGGCTGAAGAGTCCTCTGGATGCTTAGTGCTGGTGCCTCAAGTGCAGGACACCCAGAGCTCCTCAAGTGCCTATCCCAGGGACGGCGAGTCAGTGGCAAGGCCCAGGGCAGCGTGGACCTTTTTTTGTACATGAAACAGTCAGAGGTCAGAGGAGTGCCTTCTAGCAGAGCCCTGGGGCACCTGGACTCTAGATTTCTGTGGGGAGGAATGCACTTCAAATGAAGACTGATGCTCTGGGAGACTTTTCCTTTTTGAATTTTGAGAATAAAAATAAAGAAAGAAAGACACAATTTAGGAGACATACATGATCAGTAAGATTCATGTTTGACTACATACAGATTAGCCAACAAACAAACAGAAAGCAACAAAGGCTCATATAAAAAGCCCACATTACTACCACCCAGAATTGACCATGGTTAATATTTTGTCCTCTTTGCTTTGCTTTTGTAAGTAAAAGGAAGAAAACATTATTGGAGAAGTTATAATTACATTGACAGTCACTGCTAGTTCACCACCTGCTTCCAGGTACCTCTTATAATAAATTAAGTGTGGATCTTGCCATTTAGATTTTAAATAGTTTTATACATACACATAACATCTTAAACACTATGTAGCATTCATTGCTTGGTGTATATTTCTACTGTGTGCCTACCACTTGGCTTTTCTGCTCTGTGTTGTATGCTCCTGTGTTTGAGATCTGCCTCTGTTGGTTCTTACAGATCTAGTTCATTTCTTTTCACTACTACAGAGTAATTCTGTATTTGCCCTCATGTTGCATAAAGGTTGTAGCCTCAGATGGGGGACAGATTCACCCCATCTTATAGATGGGGATCTGGAACCCGTGGTCAGTCACCTGCAGGGTGTTCCTCATGGTGCCTCAAGCGTGCCTGGTCCCCAGCCAGGCAGCTGACTAATCCAGTTTGATGAATCCAGGTTCCCGAGTCACCCAGCTCAGCCATGTTTGCCTAATTTAGGTCACTGCCAACCCCGCTCCCCCTAAAGGGCATTGTGGCCTAGAATGCTGTGTGAAAATGAAACATGATAACAACGCTTTTGTTTGGAGAGTGCTATGCCCATTTCCCTGACTACCTTCAGCTCCTGGTGGGAGCCCCTGGGAAGAAGATTGTAAAAGCAGCTTTGGGAGCACCCCAAGGTGTCTCCTGAGCCAAGCCACATCAGGTAACCCTCCGCTTTCTCTCAGGCACCGCTTCCTCACCCCCAGAGCTTGGGCGTGAGGCTGACCTCATCTCTCGGCTCTCTCCCAGTGTCAGGGCCTCTGGAACCAAAAGTGAGCCCCTTGCACAGGCAGAAACTTGCGGCTACTGGTTACTGAGTCATCGGTCTTTTTACCAGGTGTACGTGTGTACATGTGACAGTACGTGAGCATCTACCATGGGGTAGATTTAGTTTTCTGTCCTGTTAACTGTGGCTTTACTCTGTCAGTGACTCCTTGGAGATCACTGACCTGTGACCTGAAGGGTTATCACAACACCGAATGGATACCTGAAAGACCAGGCCCTCTAAATGCCACCACCCCTTGCTTGTAAGGAAAGTCAGTTTTGGCGTCAGACAGAACTTGGTTCTTTGAGTCGCTCAGCAGTATTTATTGAGTCTCCTGCGTTGCCTGCTCTGGGGACTGTGTGGCAAATGAAACAGAGACGATGTCTGTCATGCTAGACTCTGCAGCTTAGTGGGAGAACGAGGGTAAACAGACTGTCGTCAGAGCTCCTTCATCAGCCTGGCCTGCCAGTCCCAGCCAAGTGACCCGGCCGGATAAGTTAACTAAGTCATCTGGAAAGCATAGTCACAATACTACTAACTGCACAGCATTATTAGAAAGTCTGGGCAAATCACCATGTTTACCGTGTCGGCAGAGCATCGGCTGTGACCGCAGCCGTCATTTATGGAGGTGGAAGTTGAGACCAGAGAGGTGAAGTGATCTGCCCATAGTGGCACAGCAGCTCTCAAGCCCAGCTCGGTGTGGCAGCCCGGCCCAGCTCAGAGCCACAGGCAACTCTACCCCTGGCAAGAGGGAGTCTGTTCCTCTCCTCATCAGTGACAGCACCTTCTGTGTTCTGCAGGGAGTGGTTTTATTTATTTACTTATTTTTATCGTGGTCAGGTAAACCTGACATAAAGTTTACCATTTTAACCATTTTCAAGTGAACTGTTCAGTGGCATTAAGCACTTTCCTGTTGTACAGACATCACCACCATTCGTCTCCAGAACGATTCCATCTTCCCAGACCGAAACTCTGTCCCTATTGAGCACTAGTTCCCCATTCCCCCTCCCCCAGCTTCTGGCGCCCACTTGCTAGCTCTGTGAATCGGATAACTCTTGGTCCCTCATCTAAGTGGAATCATACAGTATTTGTTTTTTTGCAACTGGCTTATTTCACTTTGCATAATGTCCTCAGGGTTCATCCATGTGGTAGTATGTGTCAGAATTTCCTTTCTTTCTGAGACTGAATAACATTTGTGTCTATGTGTGTGTGTGTGTGTGTGTGTGTGTGTGTGTGTGTGTGTGTGTGTGTGTGTACACCACATGTTGTTTATCCATTCACCATCAATGGGCATTTGGGTCGTTTCCACCTCTGGCTGTTGTGAATAGTACTGCTATGACCTATATGTATAAATATTTGTTTGAGCCCCTGCTTTCAACTTTCAGTGCATTCAGGTTTATCCCTAGGGGCAGGGAGCATTTTCAGGGAACAAAAAGAAGGCTCCTAACTTCCAGGAGTTCTTATCCTTAGGTCTATAGATAGAATTCAGAGGATCTTTGAACTTGGATGTGAAAAAAAAAAAGCATCTTTATGGTCACTGACCTATAACTGCAATGTAGCATTTTCTTCAGTGATGGCTCTAGGAAATACTGCAGTGGTATTAGCGGTGCCTGTGACTCAGTCACCAATGGAAGTCACAGATGTGTTCATAGCCCATTCCTGTCGTAGATATCTCGGAATATCATTACATTCATCATGACTCCAAAGTTAGGGTAGTTATCAAACCAACCGCTAGATTTTGCTATTAATGCAGTACAGAAGTTATCTTTTGCTCTATCACAGATTTTAAGAATATTTATGTATGATCACTTTCCTTTGTGATCCTATGAATTTATTTTATATATTTAAAAAGATTACTCTAAGGAAGGGTCCAGATTCTTCACCAGACAGCTGAGGGCTCAAAGGCACAAAAAAGGTTGGGAAGACCACATCACCTTTCCCCCACCCTTGGGGTGCATGCAGGCTTCCTGGTCTCCTGAAGGAGACCCTCCCTGGGGGGCCCAGTGCAGGAAGCAGCCGCCAGAGCAGGTTCCATCATCACCAGGCGGCTTCGGGGAGGAGAACCAGTTTCTTCTGGGGGATGGTCGGGGTCCCGGGCCTTCGCTGCTTTTCAGCCTCTCCTCACCCCCAAAGGTAAGGAGATTAATTTCACTTCTTAAATACCAGGAATCTTCTCTGTTTCTGGGATGGCTTTGGACATGTTTTGAGTTCTTCTGGGCTCCCAGGATTGCACACACAGGCCATGAACTCTGCAGTGTTGGGGCTGGTTTCACTGAAGGAGACGGCAGGTAGGGTCATGCTGCAGCTTAGACAGCAAGAGGCCAGACGGGTCTGAACCCGAAGAGGAATGTGTTTCTGTGGTTTTCGCCCACTTCAAGAAATTCTCCACTTTCTAGCTCATTTGCCCAAAGTGGGACAGGGAGGTGGGCGCCAGGGAACAAGGTGGCAAAGAGCTGGGTGGGGTAAGCCAGGCTGAGTTGTCTGAGAAACTTAGCTTCATAGCTAGCATGTCCAAATATTATCTTCATCATCACATAATAATAATAATAATAATAATAATAATAATAATAGTAGTAGTTTCATGGACTGCTAAAGGAAATGGGTAGATAACTGAAAAAGCAAGAATAGTAAAATGTTCTTTGTAGATTCTAAATGGTGAGTGTATGGGACCCACTGTCAGATCATTTTAACTTTTTCTTCTTTCTTTTTATTGACGTGCTTCTTATTTACAAAGGCACACACCAAAATGAACAGATTCACGAATTATCCCATCTCATGCCTGTGACCCAGGCCGTTGATGAGAACATGGCTTGCATCCTCAGAAACCAGCCTCAGGCCCCTTTGCATAACCACCCTCTTCCTCTTCTCCAGAGGTCACTTTCCTCGCCACTGTATGTCCGTAGTGTAGTTTTTCCTGGGTTTCGGCATTATAGAGAGCAGATCAAACAGTGTGTATTCCTTCATTGTCTGGTTTCTTTGACTCAATATTATGTGAGATTTGTCCATATTTTATGTACAGCTGAAGGTTATTCATTTTCATTGCTAAGACAGTATTTTATCTTAATATATCATTGTTCTGACAGTGAACATTTAGATTGTATCCATTCTTTGGTTTCTGTGAATATTGCTAGGTTTTTGTGAATAACTGTTGTCTGCACCTCTTAGGGGAATATGTGCATGAAATACTGTTGGCTTATAGTTAGAAAAAGGTTGGTAGTCTCAGGGTGTGTGTAGATTCGGCTTTTGTGGATAATTCCAGAAATTTTTCCGAAGTGGCTGTACCTGCTTACAGTCCCAGGAGCAGTGTAGGAGATTCCTGGTTCCTTCATGTCCATGCCAATATTTGTTATTGTCAGTCTTTTTAAATTTTAGCCATTTTGGTGCATGTATAGCAGTATTCACTTTTTTTGTTTGAATATTTTCATAATGAAATTTGGGAAAAATATCACATGTAACGACTTTATAGAAAATTGGTATTTTTAAGGAATATGGTTGAAATTGACGCTTGTTTGGCCTTGGAGTGAAGATGCACCTCTTCACTGTGGATAGCTCCGAAGCCTGCCCTACATCTGTGACCCTGTGGCTCTCCTTCCACCATGGGCCCCATGCCGACCAGTCCTGGATAAAGTTTAAGAAGTCAGATGTACACACAGGCTGAGCCCCTGAATGGGTTTG
Organism: Eidolon dupreanum; assembly: GCA_028627145.1. Taxonomy (NCBI): domain Eukaryota; kingdom Metazoa; phylum Chordata; class Mammalia; order Chiroptera; family Pteropodidae; genus Eidolon; species Eidolon dupreanum. Next base: position 108,936,360 of record CM053508.1, on the reverse strand, counting down.
GTGTACCTGGACGCTGTGCTCATGCACCAAGTTATCCTGACTCAGAGTTGGGGCTCGGAGCTGGTTTCTGGCCTAGAGGAAGTCCTGATACCTCCTGCTCCTTCCTAGGGAGATGTGCTTTTGAGTCAGCATGGGAAATTAAAATAGTTCATTGACTTTTTGCCAATTCTAGTTGACTACGTATCTGTTGCTGGTATCCTCCTGGTCATGGCTCCCTGCTCATCAGGGCCTCCCTCTCTGACTTAGCACAAAGGATGCCCAAGTCTTGAGCTTTTTCCTAAGTCTTGAGCTTAGCTGAGTTCTTCCAGTATAGATGATGGCCCTAATTCATGCCCATCCCCCATTCCTTTTGCTCAACAAATATTTTTCAGACATGTACTTTTATGTCAGGCACTCACCCATTATCCCTCCCTCCCTCTCCTTTCCTTCTGTCTGTTGGCCTGTCCATCCATCCATCCACCCACTCAGCACTTACTGATAACCCACTGTAAATCAAGCCTTGAACTAGACACAGCTAAATGAACTGTAGTCCTTGCCTTTGAGGTCTTCTCAATATCCTGTTGGGGAAGAGAAATGTGTAAGTAGCTATTCAGAGTGACATTTATGGTGGAGTAAGTAAGGGAGGGAAGGAGGTAAGGTTAGGAGAATCAGGAAAAGCTTCGTAGAGGTCATGATGTTGAAACTATGTCTTAAAGATGTCTTGGGACAGTCCAGGAGGGAGGATAATGGGATAGAGTGGGCAGCTGGTTTCCCTGATGACAGAGACACAGAGGTGAGCAGTGCCTGGGCTACTCAGTGAACCTCAAGTCACCAAGTGTGGTTGGTGGAGTGTGGAGTAAGTTGGGAGATACGGCTCTGGAGGGATCAGTAGAGCAGATTATGTGGGGTCTGTGGGCCTTCCCAGGGGTATGGATCATGAAGCTGTGGGACACTGGGATGTCTTTTACAGCGTGTGGTGGACAGACTAATGGCCCCCCAAAGGTGCCACGTCCCAATCCTCAGAACCTGTGAATATGTAACCTTGTAACCTGTCAAGGCAGAAGGGACTCGGCAGATATAGTTGAGTTAAGGATCTTGAGATTAGAATATGACCTTGAGTTATCCACATAGGTGCCATGTAGTTTACCCGGGTCCTTATAAGAGAAAAGGGGAGGCGGAAGAGACGGTCAGAGAAGACATGAGGACAGAAGCAGAGGTGAGAGCGCTGTTGTTGCCAACTTTGAAGGTAGAGGAGGGGCACAAGACACAGAGTGCAGGAGGCCTCTGGAAGCGGGAAAAGGCATGGGAACAGACTCTCCCCTGGAGCCTCCAGAAGGAGCCAGCCCTGCTGACACCTTGATTTGGGCCCACGGATACCCATTTTGGACCTCTGACCTCCACGACTGAAAGAGAATAAATTTGTGTGGTTTTAAGCCACAAGGTAGTAGTCATTTGTTATAGCAACCATAGGAAACTGAAACACTCGCTAAGTGTGGAGTCATCTGAAAATCTTTGTACCACGATCTGGGAAAGGGTGGGGAAGGGTGGGACTTTTTGGCCAGGAACGGTAACACCATCACCATTACCTGAAAACCTTCTTAGAGAGTTTGTCTTCCAATCAGGCAGCTATGAGTGGTTTTCTTCGTAGATAAATTGTTGTTACAGTTAAGGCCAGGGAAACTCACCGATCCTGATCCATTGGTACCTCACAGGTTATGATGTTTGAACCTTTCTACTAGGTAATTCTGATACTACATCATCCCAGGCAAATACAATGTGATAGGGCCCCACTGTGGGGGAAAAGTCCCCGGGAGAGTGGTGGATCCCTCAGGGACCTCGATGGATTCCCCGTTACTCATTCCTGCTGTCTGCGGAGCTGGAAGGTGGGGTGTTTAGTGAGTATCACTGTAACCTGTACTTTTCTAAAGTCAAACAGATTTCTCCTGGTGGGAGTATTCATCTTTTGTAGGATCTGTGCAGCCCGTCTGACTCAGCGACTCAACCCAGCACCCTCTGCAGCTGACACTCCTGACAATTCACTTGAATCTCCTGCCTCCTGCTCACAAAAGCCTGCTTCATTATTCAGCTTCCCTCCCTCTCTCCCTCCCTCCCTTGAAGCTGAGTGGAGCCTTTCCCGCCCCCCTCCCACGTCTCTCCCTTAGCCGGGGGCCTGTGTGACTGCTACCTCCAAGACTTCTGTGTCACCGGGAAATGGAAATATCACTGAGTGATGGAACCGTGCTCCTCCTCCAGACACTATTCACGGTGGCATCATAAGTGGCATTGAGTGCTGGCACTGTGCTGTCCCCTACATACATTATCTTATTTGATCATAACAACCCTTGCATTAAAAATATTTTTCTAACACCCCAGGGTTAATAATCGGAAAAGCTAAACCTAGCATCCAGCACGTTTACCCACCCACTTCCCTTCAGCTGCCGAACTTAGGACATTAGCCACTGGCTGATAATGTGAGCTCATTCTAATATTGCCTGGGATGGTCACTATCCTTGATTGCACCGTGTTCCGCTCCAAAAGATATGTTCGAGTCCTAACATCCAGTACCTGGGAACATGAATGACCTTATTTAGAAATAGGGTCTTGGCACATGTAAGCAAGCCCAAATCCGCTGTCCGACCTTTGCTTGGATAACTGGGTTCATTGGGTTCAAGAGTCATTCTCTTTGCTTCCAAGTTACAGTTCACTTTTAAGAGGTCAAACCATGTGCCATGGCTTTTCCCAGACTGGCTGATTCAAACCATGCCACAGCCAGGAAAGAAAAAAAAAAAAACATTATTGACTAAGAAGCATTCATTTCTGTTGCAAATGACTAGTTGGGGCTAGTTGTTGATTATCTCACCTCTGTTGCCATTTGTATTTAGAAATGGCTCATAAATTTGCTTACGTGGGTCTGGGTTGTCCTCTAAAATGAAATGATTGCACTGCAAATAGTTCTAAAACCATATTGTGATTTAATAGCTTCCATTTTATGGAGCTCTGACTGTCTGTCAGGCACTGAATTAGGTGCTTTACTCGCATTTTCTGTAATTTTCACAATAATCTAGTGGGCTCCATTTTGCAGATGAGGAAACAGGCCAAGGACAGCTAAGGAAGTTAGGCGCCCGAGGTCACACAGCTCATTCATGTGCGAGCTGGCTTTCAGGCTGCAGTCTTTGGACTCCAGATTCTAGTCTACCCTGCTTGTTTTCATGCTAACTACAAGTAACTTCACAATTAGATAGTGGAGAAAAACAAATACAGAGTGTTCATGTTTAGATATTTGGTAGAAGAATGTGTGTGTGCGTGTACACTTGTGCAGGAGGCCTATGCATGTATATAATTGTCTTCAAGAACATTGACCATCACTAATTTTGAAAAATTTCATAAACAACCTCTCCCACCAGGCCAATAAATTAAGCCCAACAGATAAATCATGGGGCTCATTCATAGTCTCCTCAAGTACCTTCTAAATCCCAAAGACAGCTCTGCTCGTCCCCAGGGATTGGGGCTGGCTGTCCTCAGCTCTGTCCTGCAGGCCTCAAGAGGCTCCCTCTGCTTGTCCAGTAGCTAAGTCAGGAGAAGCGTCCCAGGGCCAGAGGAAGTGGAGGTGGAACTATGGGACGCCATGCCTTGCAGTGGTTCAGTGGGACCCAGGCCTTTCTTCCACCAGCCCCCAAAGGACGGTGGAGGTGTGGCATCCAGTGTGGGTCTTTCTGCCCTTTTCTCATCGTGCAGTCAATGCCTGGCTGGTCTCTCAATGATTAACCATGTGACCTTGAGCGACCACACTGCCTCCTGGACCAGCTGCATAGGCAGTATGGCCATCGCTTACACATGGTGTGACCTGGCCCACCTCCTTGAACAGTTCCTGTGCTATACCTGGAGGCCGTTGCCCTGACTGGTCCCTCTGACTGGGCTGTCTCTGCCCAGATATTCATAGTGCCCATTCCCTCACTTTTTTAACTTTACTCATAAGTTACTTAATCAGGTTTCCTTGGCTGTCTCAAAAATATTGACATTCCCCCCAGTGTTTTTCTCTTATTCCCTACCTTATTTTTTCTCCTGAGCAGTTAACCATAATCTAACAGACTATGTATTATTTATTTTGTTGATTGTCTCTTCCTGCAAAAAGGCAGGGATTTTTGTTTGTTTTCTGTTCCACACTACTGTATCCCAGCATTTAGAACAGGGTCTGCCTGATATATATGCATGCTGGATAAATACTTTTTGAGTGAGCGAATGAATAAATGAATCACTTGAGCTCTGCAGAGCCTCACTTTGCTCATTGTGAAGTTGGCCTACTAAGTGTGTAGTAGACACTCACTAAATGATGGCTTCGGTTATTATTTATATCATCATTATATACTTTCTCTGTAAAATCAAGGGGCTGCGTCTAAAGGTTGCCCAGAGCACGAACAGGGGCTGAGTCAGTGCAGGGCAGAGGGAAGCACTCATCTGAAAGAGGCAGTAGGTAGACCCTGTCCTGTTCCCTCCCTGCCCATCCCCCTCAAGCATCCTCTGGGCAGCCAGGGGGCCTCAGATGGGGAAGGGCCCTGGAGACTAGCGTTTTCTTTTTCCTACTGTCTGATTCTGGGCAGGGCAGGAGAGGGGCCCTTGGGAGCCCTGCTCATAGCTCCACTGCCACCCTGTGTTGGGTCCATGTGTTTCCACCAGGCTGGACATGGGGCGCTTGTCTCTTTCGGGGTTCCTGATCCTGAGCACGTCATGGGCAGCCTGTGGTCAGGTTGCGTCTCATGGCCAGGACTTTAAGGAATGTACCCTTTTGACCACACAAGCGAGGCCACACATTCCCAATTCATGCCCAATTGTAGTGAACTCTGAACTCTTTAAAGATGTGTAAACCTCGCATGGTGCCTTCGGTAAGGATTTGTTCCCCTAAATTTCACTCACTCCCCTTGCTTTTTGGGTTCATTAACTATTTGCATTTCTTTTGCACATTGTTTAGATTCTTTGTGCATTTTATTTTTAATTGGGGTATGTGCTTTTTAAAAATAGTTGTAAGAATTTCATTTTTAATATAGAAAATTTATTTTTTTTCATATTATCTATGTAGTGATTGTTACCTCTTCTCACTTCCTTTTTTTCTTTAGCCTCTTAATTTTTTGTGGGGTATATATTGATATATAGAAGTTTGATATTTTTCTGTGGTCAGATCTGAGTGTCTCAATTAGTGGCTTCTTAATGCAATGTTTTAATGGTTTAAAAAGTGCTTCCAAATTTCAAGATCAAACATTCCCTATTGTTTGTTTGTTTGTTTTTAGCTTATAGCTATAAAATTAATCTAGAATTAATTTTTGGTATAAGGGGTGAGGTGGGGCATAATGCTGTTCTTTCCCTTCAAATGGTTTCCTAATTGTCTAATATTGTTCACTGAATATGCTTACTTTTCCCACTGCTTTAAAATATCACTATTATCATTTACTAAAATTTTCCAGTATATGCTAAAGTCTCTTTTAGGCTTTCTGTTAGTTACTATTGACTTACTATGCTTGCTTCATCACCATGCTATTTTGTTATTCTAGATTCACAGTATTTTAAAGTTGAGCTCCTTCATTTTAAAGATGAAGGAACTGAGAGGCACAGAGAGGTGAAATAACTTGCCCAGAGTCACACAACTAGATGGAGTCTCCACATCTCATGCATATAATTTCCAGTATATTTGACCTTCTCAGAGTACCATGGTTGGCATATAAAAGTTATTAATCTCCATGGATATTATTGCCTTTTTGTAAGATACTTCCTCACTGTAATCATATGTCCTTGAACTTTCAAGATATTCCCAGTGGCAGATATTCAACTCTGTTGCCCACCTCCCCATCCACCTACTAAATTATTGAGATAGCCTCAAACTCTCAAAGAGCCGATAAAAAGTTATACACTTGAACATTCCCATGAGCCACAAGGACTCTTGGTCAATTCATGTGTCCTGGAGAAAATTGCCCACTCTAGCGTCAAGATAAATGCATCTTGGATCTTCCCCCAGAGCATTGTGCCAACCAAGAGCCTCGGGAACCTTAGTGATGAGGGACCTCGTGTCTGTAGTGTCCTGTAGTGTGCACGTCTGAGTCAACATGACCTCAGCTGCAATATAAGTACTTAAGCGGGGACCCAGAGCACCCCCCACCCAAAAGACTGCAGAGCAGCCATGACTACCCAATTGTAAAGATTAATTTCCCTGTAAAAACTTTGAAATCAGATAAGTGTCAATTAGTTTAAGATTACCTGAAGAGAGACCAGGTTGCCATGAAAGCTAAAAACTGGTTCCTTGAACACATTTGGAGGGTGACAACCAAAGGCACTTAGAGGTGCTTCCCATCCTTACTGCTGAAATCGGAAATCGCCATCTCATGTCATGCACCTGGGCAGAGGTGTGTTTACTCTGCCCGCCTGGAATCTTGAATGTGGGGAGGTAAATCCAGGTTGTATTCATATTAACTATCAGGTTGAAACCATCTTTCATCATGCTCTGTAGGAACCTGTGCTTGATGGTTCCTTGACCTGGAAATAGGTTGTCTTGATTTGGAACTACGTCAAGAGGGAGCCTTCAGCTGAAGGGAGAGGTGTGTGATCTGAGATGTGGTCAGTCACAAATGTGGTTGTTGGGCTTCTAGAAACCTCTGCTTAGAACCGAGATGAGGAGAACAAGGATAAAGCTGAGCCCCTCTTCCCTAGAATGCTACATTTGCATTGGGGAATTAGGACAAACACCAGGAAACAATCAGGGAAAAAGATGGGAGAGAATAAGTATTTTTGCATGACAGATGTATTTCATTGGGGTGGGACTATCTGGACCACTGTATTGAGAAAGATTCTGTGGCTGAATTTGAGAACAGGAAAAAGGGCTGAAATCTGTTTTTGTGAGGAGGAGAGGGGCAGTGATGTCTCTCAAGATATAAAAATCTATAGGAAATATAGGCTATAGTAATCTACAGAGACACAAAATAAAACTGGGCTAAAAAGACATTTTACAAAGGGGAGGAGCTAGAACATGAAGCATTGATAAAATTTATTTATTTTCATTTATATGGTTAAGAAACATGAATGTAATATATTCAGTATAGAAAAATAGAAAAAGAAAATCATCAAGAATTCTGCTATCCGGAACAATAAATCTGTTATTTGTGGCTCTTTTTCCTAGTTTTTTATCTAAATCCCTCTACATTTTAACATTTTTCCAAATATGTAAAATCTTATATCTAGTTTTTTAACAGCTTTTGCTATTTATTCATTTTTCCATGCCTTAAGGAAGGATTTTTGAAAAATATAAGCCGAAGGGCACACCTCGGTGCCTTTTTCACCAGTCATTAACTCTGGGAATTATAAATAGATCTCCAAGATTGTATTATTCCCATGTAGTCAATCTTTTTTTGTGTGATAGAATATGCGTCATGTAAAAGTTACCATATCAACCATTTTTAAGTGTATAGTTCAGTAGCGTTAAGTCTAATCATTGTCGTGCAGCCAGTCTCTAGAACTTCATAGTTCATTTTAAACGAAGTCCTGGAGCCAACCCTAGGGCAGGCACCTGGTTCATGACGTTTAGATGAAGTGGATAGAATTTAAGACAGGAAGTCAGGGGAGAAGCAGCATGAGCAGAGACCTTAGAAGTAGGCATGATCTACCCCCCCCCCACCAGTATATTTCATTTTATAGATGATGAAATTGAGGCATAGATAGTTGTTGCTTTTTGGTGGTAAATGTTATTGAAACATACATCCAGAAATGTCCACAGATACTGCACAACTCAGTGAATTTTAGCAACATATGTAGCCAGCACCCAAATCAAGAAACAGAATATAAGGACCAGCCCTCCTGCCCCCACGTCACACCCTCCCAACCCCAGAATAACTGCTCTCCTGACTTCTGTTTTCATCCAGTTGTCTTGCCTGTCTCTGAGCATCACAGTCTTTCAGTATATGTGATTTTGTCTGGTGCCTTTTGTAGACATGTCGTTTATGTGACTTTGCATAGAACTTGCTAGAGACCTCGGAGCCAGTCAGAGGCAGAAGCAGGATGCAGACTCGGGTCTGTTCTGTCTGCTTCTGTCCTGCCTTTCAGGGGGCACATGGCCTGGGGTGTAGGGCAATCCTGGCAAATAAAGGTGGATAGAAATGGCCAGATCAGGGGGTTCATGAATATTTAGCAGAGGAATTAGGCATGGGCGTTCCAAGAGCCACTTCTGTTGAGCCAGCGAAGTGACCTGCAGTGTTCTGACAGGGAGATATTGGGGTAGCGGGAGATGCCTGGAGGGAGTACAGAGCCAAGGTCAGCCAAAGCAGTGAATTTGAGGATTCATGGAGTGAGGATTCACAGTCTCGAGCAGGCAGGAGCATAGGGTATGTGTCGGGGTGAGTGTGGGAAAGAGCCCCGGTATTCTGGATAGCACAGTAACCATGATAATTGACATGTGCCCGGGGCTTGCAGCATGCAGGACTCTGTGCCCAGCACATTGCACATCTCATTGCATCCCTGCCACAAACCTGTGAGGTGGGGACTACCATCGAACCCATTTTGACGTAAGAAAACGGAGGCTCAGCGGTTGAAATGACTTGCCCTAGATTGGGTATCTAGCAGGAGGAGAGGTGGGATTGAGCAGTCTCATTCTCAGAACTTCACCCATAGTCACCATGCTCTGTGGACCCCTTTGGAAACTATAAAGACATCCATGAAGTGGGGAGCTAGCGATGGGGTCTCCTGCTGCCTGGAGCCTGAGTAGTATAAACACAGAGAAGAGGCTGTATCTGACTACAAGGGGTTGTTGGAACAAAGTGGAAAATGGTGGAAAATGGTTTCTTCATCATCAGTGATTGTGCTGTGGGTTAGCTGGAATTTTTTCAGTAGATTTGCTTGGGGCTGGCATGGATCTCCATATTCTTACTTCATAAGCTAAGTAAGTTGATAACTGCAATTTAAGAAGAGCCTGGTTTCGGTAAGAAGTTGATTTGATTACCATTTTATGGGAGTTTTTTGGTCTGGTCTTGACCTTGTGGATTTCTCTTGGTTTCAGTAATTTCTGGGTGGTGATTTATCCCCTACCATTTAAGCCAAGTCACACTGATGTTCAGTGCACCCAAAAGAATATGTAAGAATAGCCTTGTTCCAAGAAAATAGAAAAAGGCATTAAGGTGGAAATAGCATATGACATCTCGTTTGAGACATCTCAGGCAGTGATATGATTATGTGATTTTATTTTTTCACGGGCAAGTTGATTCCTTCTAAGGTTATTAATTTTATCTGTATCCAGTGGAAATTGTGTTCATTTAAAATTAAAATAAAAGTAATGGTGTCCATCTGTTTTTGGAAACCTTCATCTATTAAAGCTGATATAATCAGTCTATTCACAAGTTCATCATGGGTCAGAACAACAGTATTTATATTCACACACACAGGAAATTCGATTAGATAACTCAGAGGAAGGACACACACTGATGGGACGTGATTACCCTGAATACGGGCAGCCCAGATTCCCTAGTCCTTTTGAATGTCATATTAGCTGGGGATATCCCTTTTGTGACGCAGAATCTTGCAGCAAAACAATTGGGTGTAGCCTCCTGGGAGAGAGAAATGCTTGCAGCCGGGATTTTCCAAGCAGGCCTCTTGATTGCACATAAAAACGTTTTGGGAATGTTTCCATAAGCCCAGCAGTCTGAGGGTTTATGCAGAATGGTGAAAGGCTTCTAACCAGGGTGGCCCTGGGGGTTGATAATGATTGGCGGGGGCAGCTGCAAAGTGTCTGGCTGTCCTAGGGGGCCTGACACAAATGTTTGCGGGTCCCATAGTGATGGAGGAAAATGAGGGCCATTTTGGAAGCACGGGCTGCAAAATTACCGTTTTCAGCTGGGGATGAAATTTCTTTTCTGCTCAAGAATCCTGTAATGGTTCCCCATTGCTTTTAGGAAACACTTGTAATTCTTGACTTGGCTTCAGGGCTAGGTATGATTCCACGTGGACATGCCTCTCTCACCTCTTCATGCACCATCTGGCTGCAGCCAGAAAGTCCATTTCCTTTGCTCACCAGTCACCTTCTGATTACTTCAGATCACACACTGTCCTTTTTGCAAAGACCAGTCTTCTCTCCTGTCTTCACTTCTTCCTAATTCCCTTCCAGTTTTCAGCTTCAGTGTCACCTCCACAGGGGACCTGTCATGGTCCTCCCTGATGCCCTTTGCACCCCAGATAGATAGGATAGTAATTCTCTTTATGGGCTTTATAGTATTAACACAATTTACATGAAATAATGATTTGTCCATTGGTGGTTTTGTGTCCCCATATGCTAGATCTCCAGCTCCTAGTTCACAACTCCAAGTACCATGCCTAAGTACCATGCCTAGCGTGTACTAGAGACCCACTAAATCATTGGTGAGTGATTGATGGAAATAAATGTTTGCAGTGAATGAGGCTGAATGTAGTTGTCTGATTTGCAGAATAATCTTAGCTACCTTGAAAGGTCCCTTTGAGTGCTACTTCTTGGTAAATTTGTCAGATGTACGGCATAATCAACTAAATGGAGAAACAAACAGTTGGTTGCTGTGGCAGCTTAGTGCGTACATTGACCTTGGGGTCTGGTCAGAACACTCAGGTTTAATGAATTCACCAACTGTTTTTAGTCCTGCCTATTGAAGATCTCAGGCCCATGAATGCCTTTGACCATGCTATTCCCTTGCTAACCCTGGATGAGAGGCAGACAGCTGTTTCTTTGAAGCCATGTAAATGTTCCTTATTTCCAGGGTTATTTTGATTTTTTTAAAGCTACATACTTGTCAGGCTCTGGGCTCATTTGTTTTATGTGCTGAACTCTTCTGTTAAATCTTGTTGATTAAAGAAGATAAAACCCAATTGTATACTTAATATATACATATATTTTTCTTATAAAAAATGATGCCTTAAGAAAAGTGTCAAGTTTCCCTTCCTCTACCACCAATCCCATTCCTACCCCACATCCCATCCTTCCAGTCTTTTTTCTGTGTATTTATATTCAAACAGATGGTTCTATAGAAAGAAGATATGCATATAATTTTGTATGAGTTTGTTTAAATATAAAAGGAGTCATATAGTATGTATCTTTCTGCAATTTACCTTTTCACTTAATAAGACTTTTCAGAGATGTGTCCGTGTTAGTTTGGTAGAACCATATAAAGTATGCTACTATGACTCACTCCCCTAACTTTAAAGAAGACTTATTTCATAGATTGGCTAGGACACTGACATCCACCTATCCTCTCCCTCTGCAAGTCTGCCAGCTGGTGCACAGGCTGCTCCAGGAAACCCCTGCACTGTTCTTCGGCCAGTTGTGTTGTGTGTTACCAAGAGCCAGTTGTGTCTGCTCCCAAGCCTGATTATGCTGGTTATAGGTGTCGCTGCAATTACACAGTTTACTTGAAGATTACGTCAACTTATTAAATATGAATGTGAAAAAGTGGTTCTTTTTACGAAAACCAAATGGAATGTTTAGGAAAGTCTCGGTACCACTAAAAAACAATAGCTGTTCTAAGTGAGAGAACTGAAAAAGTAGGAAAAGCCGTAACGATCAGATAGCTTTGTGAAGGTCTTTAAAGAAAATTGTCAGTTGCATATAGCTCGGGGTTTACGTGAGGAGGACAGAGGGGACTTTGTGGCGGGGGCAGGGCAGGGGCATCTTCAAGGAAAAGGCTTTGGCCCGACCATGAAAGATGGAGAGCAAGTACACATTTTACATGTTTTCAGTAAAAATAACATGTCTATTTCATTTTGTGATGATCGACTTATTTTTTTGGGTTCATCACCCAACCTGGTTCTAATAGCTATAGATCTAGCTCATTCTGTTGTTGCTATATCGAATTCCATAAAACAGCCCTTTCACCAACCCTTCACCCGTTGCTGGACGTGAAGGTCATGCCTCAGTTTTCACTCTTAAACATAGCCCAGGAGCAAAGAGCCTTATCTGAGATTTCTGTGCACAGTTCAGTTGTGGATAGATGCCGAAATGCAGATTTGCTGGTGTGGGCATACTTTATTTTAAAGAAGGCTGGCGTTGGTTGCTTTTGAAGTTGAAGATTTCCAGGCTTGGAGTTCCAAAAACACAGGAATTGTCTTTCACCTGTGGATGAGAGTTACAGTAGGGGCAAGATACTAAATGTGCAGATATTCACCCAGTGCTTAGTCCTATTTGTTCAGCAAGCATTTCTCGAGGCCCACTTGTGTTCCAGGGACCATGTAGGCACTGGGAGTTAGGAGAGACCCAGCATGTGGTTCCTGGTCTTGAAAAGCGGGAAAAATTATTCTGTATTTGGAAGAGCAGACTGCATGAATGTGGTTTTTTGGGTCTTAGTCTGAGGGTGATATTCTCCATCTGTATTAGTTTTCTTGGAGTGCCATAACAAAATACCATAGACCAGTGGCTTAAACAGCAGACATTTATTTCCCACAGTTCTGGAGGCTGGAAGTCCAAGGTCAGGATGCCAGCACAGTTGGTTCCTGGTGAGGGCCCTCATCCTGGCTTGCAGACGGCCGCCTTCTCTCCATGTCCTCACATGGCTGAGAGAGTGAGCTTTGGTCTCTTCTTCTTCTTAATAAGGGCAGTAATCCCATCATGCGAGCCCCATCTTCATGACCTTATCTAAACCTAATAACCTCTCAAAAGCCCCTTTCCCAATACCATCACATTGGGGGGGGGTAGGGCTTCAATATATGAATTTGTGAGAGGAGGACACAAACATCCAGGCCACAACACCATCCCCAGCATGGAAGAGCAGAGAAGGAACATTTTATAATAGGGCAAAATGCATAGGTTGACTTGTGACTTGGCTCTTTGGGTGTGGTCGTGTGAATTTTCTGTTCTAGGTCTAGTGAAGGGTAAGTTCAGGGATCCATTCTAAGGGGTGTTTGCCTGAACCCTACTGACTTAGAATCTGGGAGTGGTGCAGGTCTGGTATTATGGGACTGTATGTCACTCCTGGTTCTGTCTATTGCTTGCTGTGTGGCCCTGGAGAAGTTGCTCTCCCTCTCTGGGCCTCAGTGTACCCATCTGATTGGTAGACTGGATCAGGCTTGGGGAATCTGAGGAAAATATGGTCCTGAGATGGCTCAGAGTGGCACCTGTAGCCAAGCTTCATGTCTGTCTTTGCCCTAAGCAGAATGATGCTCTCCCCCTCTGCCTGTCACAGCCCAAGGCCACACGACAGCCGGAGAGCCCTCTTTGTTGGCCCCATGAGAACATTTGGAAACAATTATATCCACCCCCGTAAATTGCTGCTTGTTGCTACGACATTGTGTTGGCCAGCCATCCCCATGTTAAAGTTCAGGGCCGCTCTGGACTCAACGCTGTCTTCCTGGGCCCTGCTGAGTAGGCATGTGGCCCTGCCTCGTCCTAGCAGAGCGATAGGGCTGAACGTGCCAGAAGGTCAGGGTTTTGAGGTAAGAGTCTGACCCCTGGAGTGAGACGGCCTGGGTTCGAATTCTGGCTTTTACTCTGTGATGTTGGGCAAGTTACTTCCTCCCTCTGTGCCTCAGTTTCCCCATCTAGAATTAGTATGAGGATAAAACAAGCTACTTAGAATAGTGCCTGGCTTCTATATCAGGCCTAACAAAGATGGAGTTTAATTCCCGAGTAGGACAAAGAAAAATCCTTATTTGGCTCAGCCAGTCTCTCCTTCAAGGAAATAACCAAGTTTGAATTCATTGTTTAAAAACTGACTCCCTTCAGCCTCGCTGTGACCCCTGAAGTCCCTTCCATTTCAACTTCTACTTTCTCTCTAAGGAAAAGGGTTTACTGAGCTAATTGCTGACATGAACCATATTGCTGAGGGAAAGGTTTATCCTACTTAGAATGCAACTATTTTAAGAAACTTGAGCATATTTTTATTTGTATCCACCTGCCACAAGATATCGTCATTGTGAAAGAACATCCTTGGGGTAACCATTCTCCTCAGAAAAGAGCCCATCAGCTCAGGAGAGGGAGTAAGGAGAGAAAGCATGCGCGGCCATTGCCACGTGAAATTGCCCCCCGCCCTGATTCTCCAGGCTTCATGGGGTTCCCAGATCACTCCTGCCTCAGCATCGTAGCTCTGGACTCCTGGAGACAGACCCGCACTTCCCTTTTCAGTGTGGATGATGCAGAGGGGAGGAAGTTTCATTTTAAAACAGGGCCCAGACTGGAAATTGTGCAAGTGAAAAATACTGGGTTTTTATTGCAAGGTCTCTCTGGTGCCGCATGTGGTAGACCTGACCTGGAAAGGCAGTGTTTCGAAAGAATTATCCATGGTGCTGTCCCATCCTCAAGGGGTAAGCATGTGTGCATGTCCGTGTGTGTGTGCACGCACACACAGGAAACCTCTTGTTTATAAACATATCCTCCTCCCGACAGCCTGAAACTGGCCTCCCAGGCCTCTACGTGGCTCTCAGAAAACATCCTCATCTGCTCTGGGTTCAGTGCAGGGGAGCTGGGGGGGAGGGGTGAGTGAGTGTGTGTGTGTGTGTGTGTGTGTGTGCGCGCGCGCGCGCTGTGCTTGCTGTCTCTGGAGTTGCGTGACTTTATGAAAGGTATTGAAACCATTCTGTCATCCACAGGACAAAGTTCGACTCCTTATTTTCCTGGCAGAGGCGGCCAGATTTGGCCCAAACTCAATCTTTTCATTTTTATCTCCTGCCAGTTCCTTACCAGGCACCCTGTGCCCCAGCCACAAACAACCTTTTGCTGTTGCCCAAGGAGCCCATGATCTTGTGCACTTCTAGACCTTTGAAGATGCTGGGCCCGCAGCCAGGGATCCCTTTCTTTCTTTTTCCCAGTCCAGCTCACACAATGTGAAACCTCTCCCAGGCCAGTCCAGACCGAGCCCTCTCTCCACTGGGCTCCCTAGCCTTCCGATCCTTGCGAGACACACTTTCCACATGCACCATTCATTGTGTTTTATTCAGTGTGTCCATCATTCCAGCGAATGTCCTGCTACCTGAGAGCAAGTGCAGAGTCTGACCCGTCCCCAGCACCTGGCACAGTGCCTGGCGGGGGGCCCACATTCAGTGCTTGTCAGAATGGAGTGGAAGCTCAGGTTCATAGTAAGATGCTTATGTTATATGGCTAAAGGAGACTGGCAAACAATATAACACTAATAATATTTGTATATTGAGTTCTTCCTCTGTGCTGGGCCCCATGTGAAACACTTTACTTCTATGAATGCATTTAACCCACACCACTCTGTGAATCAGATGCTGGTTTATGCCCCACTTACAAAAGGAAAAAGGAGGCTTCGGACCAAGAAGTGATTTGCCCCAGGCCACACAGTTTGTATGCAGTGAGTCCGAGAAGCTCACCGTAAAGTAGGGCCTCTTACCACTTGACTGATCTGCTTCTGTTCTGGACACCAAACCCTCCTTGGCACTGTTTCCATCAATGACGGCTTTCAAGCTCCAGCTGCTCAACTTTCTTGGGTACAGGAACCACCCTGCCTGCCCGCCCGCCCTGCCATGTACCCCTAAGATCTTTGCAGAGGATTTTACATGTGGTTGCTAGTCTGGGTCTCAGCTGAATGAGAGTTTACAGGGTCCCTACATACTTGTAAGACTGTTCCTAAATTTGCTTCATGTGGAGCCACGCCCCTCACTGGAGGCATACCTGGTGAATGCAGGGAGAATCCACTGCCGTGACCTACATCAGAAGGAAGTAGGATGGATGGTGGGAGGAGAAATACAGGTGACGCTCGCCATGAATAACAGTGTTGGAGAACATTACAGCCAATAGTCAGGGATGCAAGGCATCTGATTTATAATACAATCTCACATTCATCCTCATTCTTACAAGATATAATTTTTCCTGAAACTTCCCAGGGGACCCTGCCACCTGAGCAGTGAGGCAGGGAATAGCAGCCTGGGGGGCATGAGGAGCCCAATCCTTTCCTCTGCGTCTAGAGCAAACGGACTTGCCCTGCTTCTTCCACAGCATCGAGGGAGAGGGAAGGACACTCGAGAAAGGATGCCTCACTTGCTGGCAGCAGAGGCTTGCACTTTTGACATCAGGGGAGATAGAGCCCAGGATGTGGGGGACAGTTGGTCACTCTAGTGAGAAGGAGGAATGGGCTGGAAATACATTCAGAAACCAGCCTGGTGCATTGCTTTCCTTTTCACCAGTTTCCTTTAGGCTCGTTGGGGAAAGGAAAGAGGGTCTGAGTTGTAAAACGTTCATTCGTTTGTTCATGCATTCATTTATTCAGTTAATATTTACTGAGGGCCTACATCCTTGGAACTATATAAAACATTGGGGAATATAGTGATGAGAAAAAACCAACTGTATCCTGCCCCCAGGAAGCCCCCATCCTACTGGAGAAGATTGATATCAGAGACTTATAATGTGGGGTAATAAAGTAGGGAAATTAACATCATTCATTCATTCACCAGTGGATATTGAGCACATTGCACTAGGATTATTGTAGTCCTACACTGTCTAATATGATAGCCACTAGCCACATTTGGCTATTCAACTTTAGTTAAAATTAAACAAAATTAAAAATTCTGTTTTTCAAGTGTACAAGCCACATTTCAAATGCTCCACACCCACATGCGGGTAGTAGCTTCTGCATCAGTGCAGATAACGGACCATTTCCATCACTGCAGAAAGTCATAAGAACAGCATTGCTCTTGGCTGTAAAGGTGAGGTGCTGAGAAAGGCTCCCTGCCCTTGGAGTTCACAGTCTCACAGTATTGGGTCAAGACCAGCATGACGATTCAGGGTGATGTGTGCTGAGATGTGGGTGCACAGAAGCAGAGCAGTCGAACCTGGCCTCCAAAGACAGGGCTGTTTCAGCAAAGTCTAAGAGGGTATGGGGCAAAGGGGAGGGGCACAATCCCAGGAAG
This sequence comes from Eidolon dupreanum, assembly GCA_028627145.1. Taxonomy (NCBI): domain Eukaryota; kingdom Metazoa; phylum Chordata; class Mammalia; order Chiroptera; family Pteropodidae; genus Eidolon; species Eidolon dupreanum. The sequence continues at coordinate 108,919,539 of CM053508.1, read as the reverse complement.
GAGGAGGAACATATGTGAAGGCCTGGCCTCTAGAAGAAGGCTAGAGAGACAGAAGGCATTCAGTGTGGCTGGTCAGAGACCTTGTGTGTGTATGTGGCTGTGAGTGGGGCCTGCGTGCAGTGAGGGACCTGCTGAAGGTGGACAGAGACCAGGCTCTACAGGCTCTTAGATCTTCTGCCACCTTTGGAGACAGATCCCTTCCTAAATGTGTGAGTGGAAGGTCCTACAGCCAAGGGACAGCCGGCTCGGGGGAGGGTTCAGTTTGTAGGGCTGGAGTGGGCATCTTGTACAGAGGGATAAGCTGGGTCTTGGAGACAGACTACCCTCTTGAGCAGAAGCTGGAGATGGCAGGTGGGGTATGGGAGAGGGAGGAGGTAGGGGAAGGAAGTATCTGCTCTGAGTTGTCTGCAGGGTCCAGACATGGGCATCTGACCATTGACGCCTAAGGAAGCAATTCAGGAGACAGCCTCTCTTCCCTTTGTGGAACTGCAGAAGGGAGGAGAACCAAAGAGGCTGACTTCTGATTCAGAGGCAGCAAGAGGAAATTGGGCATCTTTATGGGGGAGTGGGGCCTCAGGTCTGGGACTAGCTTGTGTCTCAGCGCTGAGTGTCATGAGAGAGAAAGAGAAAGCAAAGGAATTCAGGTGGAGTCAGGTGACCCGTTCAGCTCTGCTTTTTCCTGTCACCTGAGCAAGTCACAGCCTCTCTGATCCCAGTTTCCTTCTCTGTAGTCCGGCAACAATAATGTCATGCTCTAGGGCTGCTGGGACAATTTTGAAGTAATTGCATCTGACGTTTATCAAGGGCTTACCTTGAGCCAGGCATCATGTTACATCCTTTATGCCAGGGTCTCTCACCCTCAGCTCTAGACATGTGAGGCTGGGTCATTCTTTGTGGCGAAGATGTCCTGTGCGTGGTAGGATGTTAGCAGCATCCTTGGCCTAGACCTACCAGATGCCAGTAGCACCCGCACCCACTGTGACTGCCAGAAATGTCTCAAGACTGCCAAATGCCCATGACTGAGAACCCCTGTTTAACCCACATTGTCCCATTCTTTCTCATAGCAACCCATTTTAGAGATGAGAAGCCAGCTGGTATCAGAACTGAATAGTCAGCTTGGGCCTTGGTGCTCAATCATTAACTCTATTTTACTCTTGGCCTAGATGGAAAGGGCAGAACTGAAGGCCAAGTGTATAGTAGGTGGTCACTGACCTTGATGATTGATCACTGGCTTATTCAGTTCTCAAACAAGGATATAGATGATAGGCAGGGCAGGGTCTCTGACCCCCAGCTTGTCCCTGACTTTCTTGACCTGAAGTAGTAACCAGGGACCAGCTTGAGGGTTTGAAGAAGCCATTTGTACTTCTTAGGCAATGATTAACCCAGCTGAGCTGGTAAATCATTCGATAGTCAGAACTTTACCCTGGAAAATGCCAGCCTTGCAAATGCGGGGCCATTTGTTTCACATTTGCTCTTTCTTCATCAGATTTTTATTACCCGCTAGGTCAGGAACAGTGCTGAGGGCTGTTGGGAAATTCTTCTCAAGCAGATTCTTCCGTCTTTTCCTTGCCAGCCCTGGTCTGTTGTATGCCCCCTGAGAAACTGTCCCATTTGGGGGACTTTCAGGGCTGGGTGCTATGGTATTTGTTGAGGATGTTGAAGAGTAACCCTGAGAGGCAGGCCTGAGCCATCATTGTTTATTTGTCTTTGGAAATCACCATTAGTGATGAAATCACCCCAAAGGGCAGAGACGGCAAGGACTGGCCTTTGCTAAACCTGGGGGTCTGGGCCGATGGAGCCGGAGCAGGTCATAGGGTGCTAGCTGGCTCCATCATGGTGATTGCATGTCCTGTTCCCCCTCTGTGTTGAGAAACCATGTGTGTATGTATGTTAGCATGTGTGCATGCATGTGTGTATTAACACGTGCCTTGTGTACACCTGTGCTCGTGCACATGCATGTACACTTAATTGTGTGCACATGTGTCCATGTCTGGGTCTGCGTGCCCATGTGTGCACACCTATGTGTGACCATAAATGCGTCTCTGTGTGTTTGCATGCCTTTTCACATGTGTGCCTCTGTGTATGCATATGTGTTGCATGCTTGTGTGTGATATGACCTCACCCCATCCCATGGTTGTAAGACTGATATAGAATATACCAGGCACTTCACATGAACTGGTGTTAGCCCTTCTCTTTCTTCCCCTGTTCTCATGTACGGTGAATAGAGAGACCTAGATATGACACCTGGTTTTGCCAATCCCTCATCGTGTGACCTGAGGCTAGTCATACAAACTCTCTGAACTTCCATTCACATCTGTGAAATAGAAGAATAAAAGACAGCTACTTGGAAGAGTTTTGAGGAGGATCACGAGTGATGGTGTGTGTGTCGGGGGGCTGGGGGCCAGGCTGGAAGAGGGCAGTCAGGAAGTGACGTGTCCTTCCAGCATTGGGGAAACAGGGCCTTGCACTGGGGTTTTGGGAGGGAAGCGGAGACTTTAGTTGCCTCTCCCACTATTGGCTCTGCAAACTTGGCATTGGGCAGGCCACGTAGACAGGTCTTATCCCACCGTCCATGTTCTCGATGGGGCCCAGTCACATGGCCACTGGTGCCAAGAGAGGCCAGAACTCACTGGGCTGTTTGTGCTTCTATAGCTTGTCTGGTCAGAGTTAGAAATTACTGGAAGGCTGAGATTGGGGGCTCTGAAGATCTTGGGTTTGCCCACTGGTGACCACAGCACTGTCATTCTTACGTGAAGCTGCTGTCCTTTTCCCTGGTGACAGCCTCCAAGCTCTCTACGTTTGCACAGGAGAGGACAAAGAAGATCCCACCCCCATTTTTTACACTCTCCCCCCCCCACCCCAAGTTCCATCACATAAATCCAGAGGATTCTTTGTAACCACAGGCAACCAAAAGCCAAGAAAATGGGGGTATTTTTTCTGCCTCACCACTGTTTTCTGATTAGTCACTCCTAGCTAATTAGTAAGTGACAAACGGGACAATAAAGCTCTGTAAATATCCACTGACTTCCTAGATTCCCAGCCACAGACATGGCAGAGGGCCTAGCAGAGAGGAGAGAGATGAGAAGACATTTGTGGGTCCCCAGGAAGGAAGCACAAAGGACCAAGTTGCACTGGGTGTGCTGGTGGATAGCTGTGGCTGGCTGCAGGTCTGCACTTCAGAGACACATGTGGGACATGTGTGGGTATGCAGGAAGCTGCTCCATCTTCCCCTTTCCCTCTGTACTGTCTGGAAGAAGTGATATCATTTCACGGTCATTTGATGACTAAGGTAGACTTCTCCCGTCTGAAGTAGAAATTGTCAGGGGACCCTGGGGACATTCCAGGGATCTATGGCCAAGGTGGCATCTGTTTCCAAAGATGCTGAGACCCCTCAAGTGGACAGGTCCAGCAGATGCATGTGAGTAGCAGCTGTTGCTTCTGTAGACAGGTATTCCCCTCATCAGGACAGGTGAGGTTGTATTGCCATAACCTATAACCCCAGTCCCAGGGGCTTAGATGGTTTCCTCTTGCTCTGTTGACATGTCCTTGTAAGGTCAGCAGAGACCTGCTCCAGATGGGCATTGTGCAGGGGGCTGGGCTGGAGGAGGCCCCCCCACCTGGTGATGCTGTCATCTCCACACGAAGCTTCAGGGTTTCCTGCGGTGGGGGCGGGGGGACTGGAGCTCAGCACTGGCAGGGCTGTCCTTTGGTCTCAGAAGTGACTCATGTTACGTCCTCTTACACTTGATCAGCCAGAGCCAGCCATGTCACCATGGCTTGGCTTCAAGAGGGTAGGAATCTTCATTTTTCATGGATTGTGAAATACAATAAAACCAGGACTCAGTGGCCATTAGTCATGTCAGCCATATCATAAACGTGGGTTTGGTGGGATTGATAATAGCTGACCGGAGGTACCAAGAGTGTCCTGCCTGGGTGTTTTAGTTTCCTATGGCTGCTGTGACAAATTCTCACAAATTTTATGGCTTAAAACCCCACAAATTTATCATCTCATAGTTCTGGAGGTCGAAGTCCAAAATAGGTCCCCTGGGCTAAAATCAAGGTGTCAGCAGGGCCGTGTTTCCTCTGGAGGCTCCAGGGGAGAATCTGTTTCCTTGCCTTTTCTAACATCTAGAGGCCACCTGCATTCCTTGGCTTGTGGTGGCATCACTCTGACTTCTGCTTCTGTTGTCATATTTCCTCCTCTGCGTATGTTCCCCCTGCCTCCCTCTTATAAGAAACATGTGATGACATGGGGTCACTTGGATGACCCAGGTTCATCTCCCATCTCAAGGTCTTCAACTTAATCACATCTGCAAAGACCCCTGGGCCAGGTAGGGTCTGTACATACATGCAGATTCTGGGTATTGGACGAGGGCATCTTTGCGGCCTGCAGCGAGCCAGCCCTAGTATGAGAAACCAAGTGACTTCCCTCCCTGCACTCCCTCACTTCCTCTCTCCTCCCTTCCTTGTTCCTCCGTTGCTCTTCCTGTCCTGCCGGACATTGTGCTGGAGTTTGAGATGACAAAGGCTCTGTCCTCATGGAGTTGCCAAATACATTCCAGAGGGGAGACGTGTTCAACAGGAGGTTTATGGGTGCATTTTATCAGGCGGCCCAGTCTCCTCTGGGGAGATAAAGGTTGATTTGTCAGCTGTGATTTGAGGACTGAGGTGGTGTTAGGGAAGTGAGCTGGGGAATAAAAGGTATAAAGATGGATTGCTCAGCCACTTGGTCCCAGCCCTTGGGGCTTGAGTTTCCTCTACTTCTAAGTCATTCCTCATTTTTCTCTGTCCCGATTGTGCCCACTCTGTTCCCAGACCCCTCAGCTTGCTGGTTTTCTGGAAGACGGAAGGGGTCAGTTTCTTCCTTGTCCTGGTCTCTGGCCCTGGAGTGGGCCATGTCTCCAGGAGGCTGGCTGGACTTGCCAGCAGGGATGTGGGAAATATGACCCAGGGCCATATTTGCAAAAGCAACAAAGTTGAAAGCTAGGTTGGGCAGGCTGGGTTCAGCTGTTTGCACTGGGGGCAGCGCCGGCCTCAGCGATGCCTTCCCCCTTGCCTTCCCCCTTCTCTGGCCAGAAAGGGAGATTGTCTCAGAGTCCTCTGATGAAGAACATATATTCCAAACAAGCCCCGCTGCCGGTCCTGGTGCCAGCCTCGAACAGGGGAGGTGACTGTGACATACTATGGCCCCCCCATGGCGGTGGGCAAGGTTGCTCAGGCCAAGGGGAGAGTGAGACCTCTAAGTACAGCCTAGAGATAAAAGCTGGGCACACTCCGCTGCCTTCAAACACACCTTCCCTCTCAGCCTTAGAGATGCCATTTGCGTTTTCTCTTTCCTGTGCCCTCGCCCCTTGCCAAAAGCTATAGGCAGCATGGCCAAGATTCCTCTTTGGGTGGAAAAATCAAAGAACGAGGCATGAGCTTCTAATTAGCAAAGAGAGAAATCGCTGGCAGAGGGACCACCCTCAGCTTTGTGTGCTGCAGCCTCCCGAGATCCCCTTTATATCTTGGGCCAGCATTCCTCAGTGTTCGACACCCCCCTGGGCGCCAGAGCCACTGTGCAGGCATTTCCAGTGGGCTGTGGACAGAAAGGTAATTTTCCACGTCAGAATCAAGTCCTTGCCAGGGAGGCCGAGAGTGCCCTGCCGACGGGTGTGACATGGCCCTCTGTACTTTTCACATGAGGCATTTAGAGCAACCATATTAAATAACTATTAAGTTAATTGTTTGTCTTCCTTGCTAAGTACAGTGAGGGCAGAGACCCTAGTACACAATTGGTGCCTAATAAGTGTAAGTTAATGGAAGCTAACTTTCCTATAAGAATTAAGTTTTACCTCTGAATTACAAATGCCAGGTATGTAGTTTAACATTCAGAGAAAATATCTTCCCCTTGAAAAGATATGTCTACCTGTTATTCTGTATCTGAGCTCATTTAATGCAAGGGGAAGCTAAGCTAAGGAGCAGGAGGATTCAGAGAAATGTCCTGCATCAGGAGGGTGTACATAGACGGGCGATGATAATTGCCACTTCCCACAACTGTGCCGGGGCAGACATCAATAATTAATCACCACTCTGTCCTGTTGAACCCAGATGCAGCTGCACAATCCTTCACAACACACTTCTAGGCACGTGAGACCTTTGCAAAATCCAAAATTGGCAAATATCTCCACCTAATTTAATTTATCTTATACCTTACCTCTGAAGGTCCGCTCTCTGACTCAGGATGGTCACTGCACTTTCTCATTTTCTTCAGTCACCAGCATCAACAGGTATTTTTCTTCCTACGGCCACTTCACTGGCCATGCAACCCTGGTCAGGCCACTTTATTCTTCTCTGGGCCTTAGTACCTTGTTTGTATAATGGAGATAATCTTAATGTCTGGTGCGACACCCAACCAGAGCATGGCGTCCTTAGCACAGTGCCTACCAGCTCCTAGTGGGTACTTAAGAAACGATAGCAATTTTAAAATACGTTTGTCTTTCCCCTAAACCCTCAGCAGACTGAAGCCTTGGCAGTAGGTGGCATCAGGCGTTCCTTAGTCTCTGGCAAACCCTCCTCAGCACATTGCTGCAGTGGGTGGGTGCCTTACCCTGCTGTTCTCTCACCTTGGTGCCTCACCCCTGCATTCTCACTTCCCAGACTGAGGGACCTATCCCACACTGCAGTACCTCAGCTCAGATCTGCAGCATCCAGCACAAAGCCAGAGGGAGAAGAAAGCCTGTTATTTCCCCTCTTGTGGAGATCCACAAGAAATATTTCTGATGTTGTCACAGTTATAATAAGCAGCAGGCATCACCCAGGGAGGGGAAAACGTGAGGGAGCAACGTAGAAAAAAAATACCCTCGGTTCCTTTTTCTCCATAATGGTCCTTGTGGCTCTGGGGAAAACAAGGTTCCCCTGTACTTAAGTGGGAACATTTTCTCCTTCCTGATGTAGCTTTGGGGAGCAGACCTACACCTTAGTGGGGAACACATGGAGATGGTGTCCCCACAGACTAACATCCCCACCAGGCCTCCTGGTATGGTGTGGTCCCCTGTAGGCCCCGGATCGCCCACATGGAAAGGGCCTGCCAGACAGGGAGTGTTGAGAGGGCACGTAGCTGGGAACAAGGCCTAGCCCTGCTGTGGTTCGTGCTGCCGTTACATGCGGCTTGCCGGTGTGGTACCTGGGCAGGCGTGTCTCATCTTCCATGCCCCTTTCCAGAAGCATGAAGCCTTTTCCTCTGATTTGTTCACTGGTTCAGATTCCTCTCAGCTTTCCACATAGCCACTCATGCCTGACATTGCTTCAGGTGCTACCAAGCTACTATTTCATTTAAGGAGCCCAGCAACCCTGGCACTTCCTTCGACTCTACATTGCTGACACTGACACTCAGTGGGGTAAAGTGACTTGCCCAAGGTCACACAGCTTTCACATGGCATAGTCAAAATATGCACCCAGCTCCTCTGATTCTGGTGCACGTACAATGGGGCTGTGTTGCCACTTTGGAACACACATTGGACCTCTGCTGTAACTTTCTGTGGATGAATCAATAAAACTGGTGGTAGGATAGAAACCCAAAAATGAAGAGGCAAGAAATGTGAAAACTAGGAGGGAGTTTTGATATTGGTTAGTGTTGAAAGAAAGGCTGCTTTCCTGTCCCTTCCCTCTAGCCCCATTGCCTTAAAACAACTGTCTCTGCCTCATAGACCCTCTCTGTCCCTGTCCTGCAGGAGTCTAAGACCCCGTCCTGCCCTAGTACATCCGGCCATGCCCTACAGAGACGGTAGAACTCCTTGGTACTAATTATTGCCACTGGGGATATTTATAATCTATTCTGATTGGGGGAGCTTGAATCCTGCTAAGTGATTGTTCTCCCTGAATCTTAGTTTCCTCATCTCTAAAATGGGTTGATGATAATGCCTACCAGTGGGGAGCTGTGAAGATGACAGCTAGGAAGTAAACTTTATCATACGATAGGTGTTTAAAAAACAAGGATTTCTTTGTGACTGTCACTCACTTCTCTTACAACTTGAAATTGTAATAGAATAGAATCACCACCAAATTAAATCACTGTCTTCTTTCTCTTTAGCCTCTTTTTCCCTGAAAGTGTGGACCCAGTGCTGAGCCAGAAGTCATGCCTATGGGCTTCCCTAACTTCTGACGCCTCCGGCTGGGAGAGGCATTCCACTGGCATCAGAACTTGCGTTCCAGAGTCACACTGACCAAGTTGATACCTGTGTGACCTTGGACGAGTCACATCCCTTGCCCAAGCCTCAGTTTCCCCCACTGTAGAATCAGGAGATTATTATAATCTCAATCTTGTGGTTTTGAACCCTGAACACAACCTTGTAAAGTGCTTGGTTTGCCCAGTGCTCAGAGAGTCGGGAAGGTGGGGGCCCAGCCCGGTGCTGCCACTCAGCCCTGCCCCCACAAGTCATGGCTCTTTTAGAGACATAACGGCTGCCTGGGGGCTGGGCATCTCTGCTGTGGCACCACCTTCTGATGCAACCCAGGCTAGGGACCTCAAGAGTGGAGCAGGGCCCTCACTTAGAGGTTAGGGTGGGGTTGGGGAGACAAGTGTCGAACTGGTTGTTACAAGGGGATGCCTGTTTTAAAAGATCCCTGTGCATTTGGGTTGCTTCCATATTAGTGGCTATTATGAATAATGCTGCTGTGAACATGGGTGTACAGGTATCTAAGCCCCTGCCATCAGTTCTTTTGCTTGTATACACAGGAACGGACTTGCTGGGTCATGCGGTAATTCCGTGTTTAATTTTTCGAGGAGCTGCCAACCTGTTTTTCGTAACAGCTGCACTGTTTTACAGTCCCACCAGCAGTGCACAAGGGCTCCAGTTCCTCTGCATCCTCCCCAGCACTTGTTTTCTGTTGTTTTGATAATAGCCGTTCTAATGGGTGTGCAGTGGCATCTGGTTGTGGTTTTGATTTGCATTCACAGAAACAGAAGATAGAAGAATGGTTACCCCGTGGCTGGGGGCTGGGAATGGGCAGTTAGTGGGGACAGAGTTTCAGTTGGGGAAGATGAAAAAGTTCTAGAGACAGATGGTGGTGATGGTTGCACAACAGTAGATGAATTTAATGCTACTGAACTGTACACTTAAAAATAGTTAAAATCATACATTTTGTTATATATATTTTAGCATACTTTTTTTAGAAAGGCGGTGCCACATTAGAGAAACCCAGATTGAAGGACAGTCTGTAAAACACCTGAGCAGTGCTCCTCAAAACTGTTAAGATCTCCAAGGACAAGGAAAGTATGAGAAACTGTTACAGACCAGAGGAGGCCAGACTAGATCGATGTGAGGACCAATGTAATGTGGGGTCCTGGTAGGGATCCTGGACGGGAAGACAACACTGGGGAGAAGCAGTGAAGTCCAAGTGAATTCTGAGTTCAGCTAATGGTCACGTGCCAATGCTGGTGTCTCGTCTGTGACCGGTGCTCCATAGTTATGAAGATATTAACATAACATTAGGGGAAATTGGATGAGAGGTATCCTGGAACTCACTGGAATTCTCTGTACTACCTCTGTAACTTTTCTGTAAGTCCAAGATAATTTTAAAATAAAAAAGTTAAAAAGGGGAAATGTCTGATCTGGGCGGGAGTGGTCAGGGAGGGCTTCCAAGAGGAGGTGATAGTTAATCTGAGGCTTGAGGCAAGTCAGGGCCTGCTGGGCAGGAAGAGTGTTTTAGGTGGAAGGAACAGTACCTGAGATGGCACAGGGTTCTGCATGGTCTTGGCACGCTTACGATCCCGAAAGAACTGAATCCCCACTGCCTTCATTGGTGCTCCACCCAAGAGAATATTCTCAGTGCTTAGAGCTTGTGTATTTTAAGTGCTAACACCCTATTAGTTACTTCATTAGACACTTAATAATAATACCCTGAATACTAGCTATTTTCTTTGTGAGTGAAATGCCTTTATTCGTGTTTTAAAAATTAACTTTTACAGCAAAAACAAGTAAACACAATACCTGTATATAGGCAATAATGCAAAACAAAGTAAATAGGAGTTCCTTGGAATCCTACCACCCAGAGGTAGCAGTGTTAATATTTTGGGGTGTATTCTTCCAGGTTTTTTCCATCATTAACCTTTCTTTTTATCCCTGGAAAATCCCAGTCATCTTTCTGAATAGTCCTCATTGTGCTGAAACCCAGGGAACTTTTTAGGGCTCTGGATTGTGTAGGCTCTGCTTTGTGCACTGGGGTAAGCAGCCACCCAGGGAATTACTTCTGAGTTGGGGCTCGAGGTAGGGTGAGGCTGACCTCATGGAGGATGAGTGGGTGAGCAGTAGCAGAGGCACCGTCATGGTCCTACCAAGAGTGGGGATGCTCCTTGCCACCATCCGATGCACAGGGCAGTCTCCATTGTGAAGAATGATCTGGCCTCAAATGGCAACAGCACTGAGGTGTAGAAAAGCTGGATTTGAGTGAGGGGCAGAGGGACAGTCGTGGAATGAGGTTGTAGAGGTGGAGGCAGGCTCAGTCAGGCGGGCTGCCTTGAAAATTGTGATGAACGTGTCCCAGAAGAATAGAAATAATAACCACAGCAGTGATTAATATTTACGGAGCATGCATGTCTCAGTGTGCCAGGCATCACAGAAGTGCCTTTCTTGCATTATCTCATTTTAACCCACACTATCACGAGGTGGCTGAGAACCTGTTGAAAGTGGGCCGCTCGCAGTAGGCCCTCAGGAACCTGAGCTCGCTTTCCCTCCTTCCTGCAAGTTCGTGGCCTGTGTGTATTGTGACCTTGATCCCTGTCAGCTTTGCTCCTCCAGATACTTTGTTCTTTTGAAAGCAAGGCGCAAACACTGGCAGTCAGGCCAGCAGATAAAATGGCCATGTAAACACACAGCCCCTCCCCGGAGAACCCGTGTTGTCTGTGTTTGTGAGTGATGGGATGGGGTTACCCAGCAACAAGGCCAGTGAGTCCCACCTGCTGCCCAGCTGCCACCAGGACTTCCTTCTTTGGTGTGGAGCTTCCACCTTCCTGGCACCCACAGGCAGGGTATGCTAGGCAGAGGAGAGGATGTTATTCTTTTGTTTTTAATTTAAAGAGAACACTGGGCCTGGCTGAGTGGACCAGGCACCATGATGCCAGGGCTGTTTCAGCCACAGGAGATGCAGCAGCAGGCGTGGTAGCCAAAGTCTTTGTTTCTATGAATTCTACATTCTGGTAAAGAAAGAGAGAATAAACAAATAAATAAAATTTCAGGTGGCCATAGGTATTTTGGAGATACAAGGCAGGGAGAAGTGAGGCAAAGGGGTCTTAGAGTGCCATTTTGTGGAGTCAGGGAAGATATTTGAACAGAGCCTTGAAAGAACCAGCTGAAGATATTTAGGGGAAGTGTGTGTGGCGGACACCGCACGTGCAAAGGCCCAGTGGCAGGATGAGATTGCAGGTTTAAGCGACTGCAAGGAAGCCAGTGGGACTGGAACAGAATGAGCAGGGAAGAGGGTAGCAGGAACTAAGATTGAAGAGAGCAGAAGCCACAAGTCACGGGACCTTTCAGGCCATTGCCAGGGCTCTTGACTTTCTTCTGAGTGAGAAGGGGACAAGCCATTGGAGGTTTTTGAGGAGGGGAAGGATACTTTAAAAAGTATCGCCAGCTGGATGGAAAATAGTCTAAACCTCCAATGTGATAACCACTAGCGGCGTATGCCCATTTAAATCTAAGTTAATTGAAAAGAAGTAATGTTGAAAATTCAGTTCCTGAGTCAAAAGAGCCACATTTCAAGCACTTGCCAGGCAGTGCAGACAGAACATTTGTACCATCACAGAAAGTTCTCTTGGCCAGTGCTAAGGGCGGACACGCTGAGTGCCCGGGGGTTGTGAATAATCCAGGTGAAATGATGCTGACCCTTGGCCACTTGGTAGCGCTGGTGGAGGCTGTGACAAATGGTCAGACTCAGGACCTATTTGAAGGTAAGGAGAACAGGACTTGTTCATGGGTTGGATGTAAATGTGTGAGGGAGGAAGCTGAGGGCAGCTCAGTGGTCATTGGCCGTTTTATGAGGTGAGGGAGCAGATGGTAATTTAACTCACCCCGATTCACCACACGGTTTTGCCAGGCATGGACCGAGTGACCTGCACAGGCCTCCGGGAATCCTCACGACAGCCCCATTTTACAGCAGGAAAAGTGAGGCTCGATGGAGGGGCGTGGCCGGCCTGGGTTTTCTTGGCCCTGATTAGCCAGAAGGGAACACCTCATCGTCAGTTCTCACATCCCAGAAACCACATTCAAGGTGCCAGGCCCTCCTGCGCCGAAGCAAATTCATCTGGGACTGACCTGTAGTGCTGGCCATGCTTGGCAGGTGCCCAGCACAGGCCTCTTGGGCGAGGGCAGTGCTCACTGGGCTGTGACCGTGAGAGTGGGTCATTCGGCAAAGCAGGGCTGCGGGGATGTCCTCCCCTTCTTTCCCACTGCGCCGTCCCATCATGGGCACACGGCCCCAGCCGGGCGCCTGAGTACCCTGCCTTACTAACTTATCCAGCATCGAAGGGCTCCGAATTCATATTGCACAACAATACTGTGAGGTAAGTGGGCCTTTTCCCTATTTTCCAAATGTGGAAACTGAGACTTGGAGAGATGCAGTTACTTACTCGAAGTCGCACCGTGGCTAAATGGTAGAGGTAGAATTTGGACTCAGGGCTCTCCGAATCCAAGGCCCTTGCTCTTTACCACGGGGACCTGCCGCCTCTTATGGAAGCACTGGAGAGCAGAGCCTCCCACGGAGGGTGGCGCACTTTTCATTTCAGACCTCGTCACGGCTAAGAGTCGAGTGGGCTGGAATCCCATGTGCTCTGGCAAGGCGCTGACCCACCCAGAGAAAAGGGCGTCTTGTTCTTTGCACAAAGGCTCCCCCAGCTCACCGGGCCATGGCCTGTATTGGCAAAGAGGGGGGTTTCATTTTCTCATTCCCACAGCCCAGCAGGCACTGGGGATGGCAGACACTGAGAAACAGCTAGAATGTAGCAAAGCCTAGAGGGTGGCTGGGGGAGGCATCTTGGCTCTGTGGTCATGAGCTTGTGTCTTTCAAGTTCACATCCCTGCTCTGCCTCTTCTGCCTCTGAGGCTCCGGAATTCTACACGTTGCAGTTTTCTTTTTGTTGTGAAAATAAGAAAGGTGATAATAATAACTTCCTCCATCTGGCAGAGCAGCCCCTTCCCATCCAAGCCGTAGTCCATGGGCCAGCAGCAACAGTCTCCCCTGGAAGCTTAATAGAACTGCAGACTCTCAGACCTTATTTGGCCTACTCCATTACCTGGATTTCCATAAAACTCCCCAGATGATCCACGTGCATGTTAAAAGTGAGAAGTTCAAGGTAATCCAGGTGACCACTGAGCACAGGCAGTAGGCTGCTCTTGGTAGGCATGTTCTTTCTCATTAGCTGTAGTTAGGTTGCCTCTCTTGTACTTTGAACTCTTATTATTGCAGGACTTCTTAGTAGAGATGAGATGCCCTGAAAAACAGATCAATACCTAGAAAAGCTTCTGCCTTTTGCCCTGCTCCTGCTGCGGGTTGGTGCTCTCTGGCTATTTATGGTGCCTTCAGAGTCAAACTTCCACTGCAGACCACAAGTGGGACTGGTGCAGCCCTCTGGCTCCAGCTGGTGGTGTCTGGGCCTGGCCTTCGGAGCAGAGCCCGGCGTCGTAGAGGCTAGAAAAGCTGCTAACCTGAGCTCAGGGCCCGTAGGCCAGCCACTCAACCATCCCTTCTCTCTTCTACCCTGCAGTGTTAGGACTAACTGATATATGTGGTCTGAGAGAGCCCCAGGTGGGTGGGAGAGAAGCAGGCAGCTGTTACATCACAGTGGAGCGTAGGTTTTAATTGGCCAAATAAATCTCCCAGAGGAGAAAAGAATGAAGTCCTCACACAGGCGAAGAAGGGCCACAAACAAAGAATTGTTTGCACTGGGACCTTCATCAGCATCGCCCTGCACACCCCCACTTAAGTCACCTTTCTTGGGGGAGTTTCCCTAAGACATGTTCATGAAGATCCCCAGAGACAAACATATATATATATCTTTGTGAGTGTTATATATTTAATGTTCTTGGAGCAGAAATAAAACCACAAAGCTATTAGAGAGGAGTCCAGTCTCCATGTAATGTGGTTCTGAGTGCCTTCCTGGAATCCCCGAAGGTTGATGAGTTGGGCATGAATAATGAGGACAAGGAGAAGGAGCAGCGCTGACTATGTCAGCACTCTGAGGCTAGTGGTTCTCGAACTTAAGTGCACACTGGTGTGCAGAGAGCTCGTTACAGGAGCATGGTTCTTAGGTGACGGTGGCAGTGGGTTGGGCTGCTCTGTACGTTGAATAGGCGAGCCTGGGTGATTGATGCTGGTGGCCCTGGAGATCACACTTTTAGAAAGTGGGTACTGGGGAAAGAATCAGCAAGTCAGGCACATAATAGGTGCTCAATAAATATTTGATGAGTGGAAGCATGTATGGAGGAATGAATAAAACATGCATAAGCTAATGGATGAATGTGCAGAGAATGAGCTTGCAAATGAGAATGTGCCAGACGAAAGCATCAGGAGGCAGTGAATGCATGCTTGCTGGGGCACATGTATGCGGGTTGGGTCCCAGAACAGCAGGGTGGAGCACTGGCCTCCAGAGTGGGTTAAATCAGTGGCTGGTTCTCTGCTGTGTCTTGTGAGGGCTTGGGTGCTCCAGGAGGAAGCCCAAGACATTCTGGCTGACGATGTGCTCAGTTCTGGGAGCAATGCAGAAATGGGGTGGTTACCATGGAATATACAGAAAGCCCCTACTTGGACCAAGGTTTGGGAAGTACTGTGAACTTTAGCCCGGAGTCTGCACCCCAGCTGGGCATTGTGGGATGCCTTCAGCTACATGGTTGACCTTCCAAAGGGAAGTTTGCCCCTTCGGGTGCCAGCTGGCTTACTCGGAGGAGAGAAGCCTTTCTCCATAGTCTTCACTATATAAACTTTTATGCATCCTCCAAGGACCCACTGAAATGTGCCACCTCCAGATAATCTTCCCAATTCCAGGTGCAGATCACAGCAGGCCAAGTCAAGGGGCTGTGGGAAAGCAGAGACTGGAAGCCCCTAGCATTTCACCTCCACTTCTCTCTGCACTTCTGCATCCTCCTCCTGCACCCCTCATGTTAAAACATGGCCTCTGACATGCCCAGCTTAGACTTTGCACCTCTGCGTTGGAAAGGAGACCATCTGCTCTTTCTCACTCCCAGTCTCTACGTTTCCAAGAAAGGATCCCATACACTGGGCTTTGGGCAGATATCGACCTCTGGACCAATCACCGTGGCTACCAGGTCGGGTCATAGTGTATACATGGCAGCTTCCTATGGTAACCGTGATGACCCCACAACCAAGGAGGGCAGGGGCATTAAGAGGGTAAATTTAGTTTTCTGAGGGGAAAGAGCGACAGAGACAGTAGCTGTACCGCTTGTGCCCCACCTCCAGGAAGAGTTTAGGTGCCTCTTCCTGTCGCTGATTCTTCAGCCCTTCGTCCTGTCACTAGGAAGGTAGCATTTAACGCACGTCTACCTCTGTTATGTTAATCTTCTTGGATACTATCATCTCCTTTAGGACATGCTGGCCTCATCGTCTTTTCCCAGCCCTGTACTGGGGCTTGTGCCCAGTGAGTGGGCATAAATGTCACATGGGAGAGGACATACTGCATTGTCCCCTCTTCCAGGTTTCAGGACTAGGACCAGAGCTAGTCCTCTCTGGGCACTCACAGCCAACAGGAAACTGTAGGCGAGAACTTGAGACCGAAATAGTTGGCCCTTTGAGGCTGAAATCGGGCAACAGGGGACATGGGGGACCATTGACTGTCATCTATTTGGACAAGCAAGGCTTCTGCCACTCTGTCTCGGACACTCCAGAGGAGACAGAGGCGCTTCAGATCGGAGGCCGCCCTCTCCCCAAGAAGGAGGCGCGCCAGGGCGGCTGGCCGCGTTTGCTTTCAGATGAAATTATGTGCTTGGGGTTTGGGTGGACTTAGGCCTCATTCATGCATCTCTGTTTGCTCAGCCTGCCAGGCCCCGTACCTGGTCTCCTAGGCTTCTGGGGACAGATTGGGACCTTACTGTTCTTTCAAGGCGTGAAGGAGCATTATCCTCTTCTGAGTTCTCCCTCTCCGTCATCTCATTATCTGACAGGTCCTACTCAAGGTGCCCACCCAAGCAAGGCTAGGGGAGGAGGCATGGAGCTGGAGCCATGCACAGCGGGGATTCTGTCTCGACTCTGTGTAACCCTGAGTACATTACTTGACCTCTCTGTTCCTTCATCTATACAATGATGCTCCTATTGCCGGCCTACCAGATCTTGTCAAAGGTCTAATACATTCATTCCTGCTTCTCCTAGGAACCAGCAGTCCTACTCCCAATTATATTCTCAAGAGAATTGAATGCTCTGTCCATCAAAAGATCTGAACGAGAATATTCAGAGCAGCCTTGGTAGTAATAGTCTAAAACTGGAAACAACCTAAGTATCCATCAACAGTAGAATGGATAAACAAATTGGGTCATAATCACATAATGGAATATTACATAGCAATGAAAAATAATAAACATCATGGATGAGTCTCAAGAGACATTATGATGAGCAAAATAAACCAGACACAGATGAGTACATACTGCAGAATTCCATTTATGTGACGTTTAAGGGCAGGCCAACGAGCTTATAGTGATAGATGTCAGAAGGGTTATTGACCAAGAACGAGCACAAGGGATCCTTTTGGCTGCTGGATGGTGGTCATACAAGTGCGTGTATATGTGAACGTTCATCAGGCTTGTGCATACCGTCAGTGCACATGAACATGGAGGTTATACCTTGGACCCTCCTGCCCCCAGATGGAAGGATCCTGTGGCCGTGACTGTTCTGTAGGTGCGAGGAGTCCCAAAGAATAGCTCCGGGGCTTTGCTGCCTGGGAGAGAACCTGCCACGGAAGTGCCCGTGACAGCTGTGCTGCACTCTCTGTAGCTCCAGCCCCTTGAGGGATTTAATTATCCTTGAAATCTCATGTCTAGTGCAGGGCACTGTTGGTGCAGGGGTGGGACCCCCCTCTTTCTATCCTTGCATGTGGCATCTGTGTCATGAAAACAGCGTGGCCCCAGGAGCATTTATTTACCCTGGAGTCCTGGTCCTGTGGTTGGAGGAGGAGACAGACAGTCTCCTCACTGTGCAGCTTTGGGCAAAGACATCACCTCTCTGGGCCCGTTTCCGCTTCTGTAAGAACAAGGACACTGAAGAGGTGAGTGAAGATTGCCCAAGGGACAGTGTATGTTGGCCCCTTTCTTGGCTCGGAATGAAGTTGAAATTCCCTTCCTTGCTCCAGTGCCACTTTGCCAACAGGGCCTTCTTTCTCGACCCCACCATGCCCACCTCTTCCTTGCTTTGTTTTTTCCACAAAATCGATTACTGTCTAAAGTGTGTTTGTTTTATTCACTTATTGCTTCCTGTCAGCTCCCTGAAAGCAGGGATATATGTCTGGTTTGTTCACTGTTGTAGTCCCCACCCTTGGCACATAGTAGGTGCTTGCCAATGACTTGTTAGCGGCTATTAGAGGTTCTCCTAACCTTTTCATGTTCCAGGCTTTCTTTTGGGTGGAATTGAGTCTGGAAAACCTCAGTGTACTCACCTAGGAATGCTGGGAGCATACGGCTGAACAGACTGAGTTGTTCAGTATTAGATTAGATTTTTTTTTAAGCTGACAGTAACCACATAAAGAAGAGGGCCATTTTGCAGATCTGGAGACTGAGGCCCAGAAGGGCCAGGGACTCGCCTTCTAGGGCAGCTCCGATGGAGAGGGAGAGAGAAGGAACCTCTGGACTCACTGCTTGGCGTTCATCGTGGGCTGTGGCATGGTCTGTTGAATCTGATTTTCCCTCTGACTTCTGGCTCCTTTTCCCCTACTGCCTCTGGCCACATGCCTGCGCTCTGCCTACTGGAAGTGGGGCCATCAGAAAGGAACTGTGCCCCCCACCCTGAGTGTAAGGGTCTACTCAGCGAAAACTCTGTAGCCTGTGGGCCACATGTATCCTACCTTGGCCACTGCTGGGGCCCCGGGTGAGGGCACCGCGCCTCGGGAGTGAATCACTTTTTCTCTGTGCCAGGCAAGAGCTCTAGGGGACAGGGGAGTGACCCCATAGAGTGGAGGCCTGTGGGGGAGGAGGCCCAGGCACGGCCCTTGGCTTGCTGGGGCAGGAGGGAGGAGAGTGGAAACTTTTACATTTGTTTCTTGCTTTCAAGCCAGTTAGCAGAGATCAAACTTGCAGATCCACATCAGCCCTAAACCTTGGCTCTTTCTGTTCAAGAAACCACAAACTAAAGGAGAACTGGATTTGGCTCCATAAAAAAGTGACCCTTGAGCATGAAAAAACAAACAAATCAGCCTTACCAATTTGAAAGGCAAATGAGGTCCTGGTATAATACAGTTGCAGCAAATTTGACAAAGGGGTAAATAAATGCATGAATCAATAAGAAACTGAGACCACCTTGGGGAAAATGTGAAAAGGACAAAAGGAGAAATGCAATGGTTAATAACTAGCGTAAAAAAACAACCTCCCAATAACCAAAAGCCAAAAGGAGGTAAATTAAAAAGAAAATGTGGTATAGTTTTTTACCTGGAAAACTAGTAAAGATTTAGATATAATGCATTTTCTGAGGAAATGGGGTGCCGGCAGCATTGTTGTGGACCCTTTCTCCTCTGGGTCTGTAATCCCCCTCTTCTAAATTGGTTACTTTTTGGGTGACCTCATTCTGTGGCCTCTTGCCCTCATACTGTATCTGCTGAGAATGTCAGTAGCCACCACTCATGAGCACCTACTGTGTATCAGGCAGAGTGCACATACTCTCTCATTCTGGACAACCTGTGTGGGCCTGCTTGTTGTTCCATTTTGCAGATGATAAAACCGAGGCTCAGAATGTAAAGTGACTTGAGTGAGGTCCCACTGTGGGTAGTGGAGCTGGAATTTGAACCCAGAGGTAACTCGTCCCAAAGGCCACACCCCCTTCTTTCTGCCTCCCTCTGGCCATCCACCGTTTGCCCCTGGCTCTCATAGCGGAAGGTGACACTGTTTGGGGCCCAGGTGGTGCTGGCGTCTTTGGTCTTTACTTTGACCTTCAGCAGCCATGGCCTGGGGGGACTGATTGGACAGGATAGTCCTGCCAAACAGGCTGGTAGGCTACAGAGGGACGTCCATATCTTGGCCAAGTGGTGATTGGTACTTTTGCTCATTTGGACAAAAATCATCCCATAAATATCTGAACCCTCAGTGTGAAAGTATGGGTTTTTCCCAATGCCTAGGAGCCTGAAGGGCAGAATGCTACACACACATGCACACACAGCCACGCCCGCCTGCACGCACACACGCTGTATGCACTCAACGTGGTATGACCTGCTTGGTGGAGAGTACAGGGATCAGATTCTGGGTTAGAATTAGCTGCGTGCTGGTGCATCTGCTTTCTGGGGGGTGGCGTGTTTTCAGGGCCACTGTTTGCCAGTTTACATGGTGTAAATTCTCCCACTGTGGCCAAAGCAAGACCACTGAGTGAAGTTTGTGAAGAGATTGTGCACGGTTGGCTCTCACAAGCCAGGAAGAGCCACCTCCAGCACAGACCACCATGTCCCAAGTGTTTCAAGTCACTCAATCTCTGAGACTCAGTTTCCTCATCTGCAAAGTGGGAATAGTATCTACTGTATAGGGTTGCTATGAGGTGTAAATGGGTAAATATGTGTAAAGTGCTTAGTATGGTGCCTGCACATAGTAAGTACTCTTAAGTGTTTGTGTTGGGTGCACACACTTTTCGTTCATTCGGCTTTCAGTTGCTCCTTCAGTCCATCAGCCTCTGTTCGTGGAGGGCCTGCTGTGCACCTGGCCTTTGCTGGAATCTTCCTTTGCTCCTCTTTTCCTTAGAGAATCAGCAGAGGGAAACTGAGCCCCTTCTGCAGAAAGGGCCCGACCCTCTTTTGCTGAAATTTGAGCCCAGAGCAGCCATGTTTCGCACCTTGTTAGGAATCTCTGTTCATGTGGCTGCCTAATTCGGTGGCTGACAAGGGGTTGAGGGGCCCACTTTCAGTTCTTGGGTGTGTCACGAGCCTCATACATTCCAGTAACTGATCCTAGCACCCTACGTTGTCAGTTCAGAGGATGTGACCGGTGCCTCCGGTGCAACTGTTATTTGGGCAGGTGTGGTAAGAGAGCCTGGACTTGAACCCAACTTGGCCACTTCCAGGGGATGTCTTGTTCTGAGACTTTTCTTCATCTGTAAAATGGGAGGGGGGTTAAAAAATTTTTTTGTGGTTTATTGTGTTCTCAGTAATTCAGCCAAAGTCTACTGCCTCAGGCCAGGGCTGGTTCGGCCTTGGGCAGGGGACTTAGAGGGTCTCTTGGTGGACCTCCTTCTTCCTTTTAGGCTCCAGCAGACCTGGGAGGAGAAGAGAGAAGGGATGAGAGAAGGGCTTTCCCTAGGGAAAACATTGCTCGAATGGGATTCTCTGAATGTGACACTAGACAAAGACACTACCACTCTTTGTTTCTGGAGGTTCCTGGTTCCCAGTCGCCTTTCCACCTCACCCTCAAGCCATCAGGCCCCATCACTGCCACCAGTGACCAGGACCATGTTTCCTGAGCCCTGCCAGGTGCCAAGTCCCTGGGACCCTGCAGCCACCTTGTAGTGTGGTTCTTACGATTCCTGTGGGGTGGGTGGGGCAGCAGAAGGTGTTTGCTGATGCCTCTCCTACTCACAGGGACTTGCTTGAACTCGGCCTGGCAGCCCCAATTGTCTCCCTCCAGCTGCTGAGCTCACCTTGCTGCCCCTTCCCCATACCTGTTACCCCAGCCTTGGAACAGTTTGTTTGGTAAAGAGGTGGGAATGGTATTGGCCATACGTTAAGAGGCTTATGGCAGCGACTTCCCGCCAAGGAGCACAGTATGGAAAGGAAAGAAAAGAGTAACGACAGTAGAGAAACCTGACAGGCATCCCTCTGCCAGGTGATCAAGGTCAACACCAACCGTGATAAGTCATGGTGATGGCATGTGCCCTTCATATGATGTGAGGAGAAGGGTGCTTTACCTCTGGGGTCTTTATCCCCAAACCCACAGCTGCAGTATAATCATGAGGAAAACATCAGACACTTGACAGCACTTCTCAAAACTTTCAAGGCCTTCAAGAACAAGGAAAGTCTGAGAAACTGTCACAGTCAAGAGTAGCCTAAGGAATCACAAGGGCCGAATGTAATGTGGGATCCTGGAGCAGAAGAGGAACATTAGATAAAAATTAAAGAAATTGCAATAAAGCATAGGTGTTAGTTGCAATGACATATCAGTATTTCATTAGTTGTAGTAAATACATCGCACTAACATAGAGGAAACTAAGCGTGGGGTCAGTAGGAGCTCTCTGCTGTCTTCCTGATTTTCCATAAATTTGAAACTGTTCTAAAAAATAAAATCCATTAAAGAAAGAAAAGACCACTCAGAATGGTGCGGGCTCACATCGCCCCCTCCTTGGAAAACCATCGCACAGAGCTAAGTGGGCACAGCATGGGTTGACCTGGGTCCCATTTGTCACCTTGGCTGGTCAGACCCCACCCCAGCTGGTGACTGTGCCTGGTGGCTCTGCCTTCTAAGCCAGGAGTGCTTCCCAAGCCTTGAGCCTTTCATCGGTGCCTAGGAAAAATCCCAGCCTCCTTTTGCACTAGTGTGGGGGGGACCTGTGCTTAAAAGATCGTACCCCAGACCCCCTCAGCCTTCATCTCTCAGGAGGAGAGTTGTTGGGAAGAGCATTCCACTGTTAGACCCTTGGTGGACTCACCGGGAAGTCCTTGGCCCTGACCCTGGGCACGAGCTCAGGACACTTTGATGTAGTGTTCTGGCCAGTCCTTGGGTCAGTTCCCCTCCTTCTTTGCCCAGGGCTTTATTGCATGTTCTTCCCAAGGTTTCATAGACCTTGAGCTCATCATTTGAACTTCTCAAATCTGTCCATCAAATCAGCCTCTGACTTAGCTACAGTGTCTGCTCTGAACTTGCTTGGAGTAGCACGTGGCTTCTGTCAAGCTCCATCTGTGGACAGTTGGTCACAGGATGAACCCCCCCCCCCCATTCTAAGGTGGGACTTGGGGGATCAGTCTTGAAAAGAGCTTCCCCTTGCAGATTTCATAGGGGATAGTGTGAGTGTGGAATGTTAATTAAATGAGATATTTTGAGTTTTTCCTTGGAATTAATCAGAAGAGTTGCTCGGTGGGCTTCTGAGCCTTTAATAATGGCAACAAAGATGGGACAGGAGTCAGCGTTCTTTGAACACCTACTGTGTGCAAGCACTTTTGCTTCTTTGTTCTCCCCACAACAGCCCTGGGAGTGGAATCTTACTGTCTTTTTGCAGATGAGGAAACAGAGGCTCCAAGAAGACATTTGCTCAAGGTTCCAGCTCACAGTGCTGGAGCTGGGAATCTTGAAGCTGATTCCATCTAATTTCAGATCCAGACCCTCCTTTTTTGATGGCCTCTGCTTGCCTGGTGGCTAACAACCCCACGGCCAGAGGTGCCCAAGGTCCCGAGTGATAGTTGTGAAATCAACCTGATTTCTCATGGAAAGTGACATGCTGCTGGAAGAGTCAGCTCCTTGCGATCGCGGTCAGTTACCAACTCATCCTACTTTGCCTGAGACTTCCCTGTTCTAGCACTGAAAGGACCTCTTGCTAGAAAGCCCCAAGGTCCTGGGCAAAGCTGCATGGTCAGTGACCCCACCTCCCATCCAAGTTTTTTCAAGTATCAGAGTTTCAAAGTCAGAGAGAAATGGAAATATAAAACAATAAAATGAAATGATCTCTTGTCTCTATATCAAAACTATAATAGAGAAGTAAAAAAAAAAAAATATATGCCTTTTCACTCTATGGTCACAGCCAGATTTTAAACAAAGCCATGGAGCAAGAACTTTTCTTTTAAAAAGGAAGGTGCACCTGCTCTCTCATCTTTCCAGGAATAGTGAAAAAGCAGTGAGGAATTTGATTGAGTGTTGGCTTGGAGGGCAGGCTGGGGATGCCAAGATTCAAATTTCACAATTGAAAAGAATGTTTTTTTTTCTCTCTTTTTTTCTTTTTTTATTTTCTTTTTTAAAGTAAGCATCTTATATTTGTTAATTTTATTGAAAATAGCTTTGTGGGTTGGGGGCACCAGGGGTGGGAGCAGGGAGATAGGGAAGTTCAGGGGCGGGGCAGCTCCCAGAAGTCACAAAAAATAGACCTACAGCTCATACCCGGTGAGAGGCCACGGAGTGAGTACTTGGAGGGGAGACGAGGAATCGGAAATTCACTTCGTTAAAAGTTGAAGGACGTGAATTGTTGGTTGAATTTCTGTCCTGTTTTGGCAAAGCCTTTGTTTTGCTGCAGCCGATGGGCCATCTGAGAGGAACCGTGGGTACCCCAGAGGCCTTTGCCACCCAGTCGCTCCCCCAATTGCACTGTACCCTGTTTTTCAGGTGTACAGACTGGGGAGCCAGCCCACCCCTCCTGCTACAGGAGGAGGGCAGGCAGGCAGCCCCGCCTCGGGAGTGGGGCATGTGGCTGTGAGAGGTGGTCGTGGCGGTGGGGAGCATGGGGCACTATGGGACAGTGGTCGAAGCTCTGGAATACGCAGACCTGAGTTCATGTCCTGTGTCCCTCCAGCGACTCAAACCTCAGTCTCGTCTATAAAGTGGGCTTTGTTATCAGGCTCACATTCCTGGGGTTGTGAGCTAAGTGAGTTAATGTAATTTGTAAAGCACTTCACGCAGTGCTTGACCCAGAGTCTGGGGTTGTGAATTGAGCATCTTGAGAAGAGAGGAGACCGTGTGTCTGGGAGATGCTTGTCTTCATCTGCCATCCATTCTCTGCCGATTCCTGGAGTGTAAATCCTAGCTTTGACCTCTAGAGTCGATGCCTGTGCTGTCTGTGTGGTAGATACTCGCCACATGTGGCTGTTTTACATGAAAATTAAGCCAACTTAAAAATTCATTTCCTTAGTCACACTAGCCACATTTCAGGTGCTCAGTAGCCTCATGTGGCCAGTGTATTGGACAGCTGAGGGAGAGAAGATGTCCATCATCACAGGTCAGTTGGACAGCGCTGGTCTAGAGGGTGGCACTCCTGGGCCTGCCCAGCTGAGTGCTCAGGGAGCCCACTTTCCTTTCCCACAGTCAGCGTCTGCTGTTGACTGCAAATCTGCCTTCATCTACAGGTCTTCTGGTGATCTCTCAGCTCCTTTGTCCAGACTGCCAGCCACCCCCTCAAACCTTCCATACCCTAGCCTACTACCTCTTGGCCCATTCTAGGGCTGCCCATCACCCGGCCCCAACAACCTTCCCCGCCCAGGAGTCCTCCCACTGGCAGGCAGGAGGACACAGATGGGGGGCCAGGCTCGGCACCCTGGCACTGCTGGCTTAGCTGGATTGAGCGGGCCCTGCCCTGGGCTCATGGTATTTGTGTAATCGATCCATCAAGAAAAAATGGTGGTTTGGTGAAAACTGGGAAGTACCTGGAGGTTTTTGTATTGGAAAAATTGAGACACCATCAGTCACTGAAAATGGAGGGAAAGATCATGGTCGTTCTGTGAGAAAGAGGCTTTGCTTTTGACCTGAAGTAGGCCCTCACCTTTGCTCATTTTTTCTCACCCATCTGCAAGCTGCTTTGATGTGCTGGTTGCTGTTGTTAGTACCAGGGATCCATGTAACCGCTGAGGCAGGTCACCGTCCCTGCTCTCACAGGTTCACATACCCCGGGGAGAGACAAACACATGAGTAAATATCACACTTCAGCTCAGCTGGTGCTTGCACTACTAATTCTGAGTGTTAGAATGGGCCACATGTAAAGTCATGTGGACAAAGACTGTGTTGTCCCCTGGGTGTCCCCAGGGCCTGGCACGCAGCAGGTGCTCATTGAGTGGTTGCTGGAGGAACATAGGGCATTGTTATCACTGACATCTTTCGTATTCCTGTCTCATTTCCTCCTCAGAGAGGGGTATTTGTTGCCCTCATTTTATGAAGTTCATAGAGGCACGCCCTGCTGCTTCCGGAATGTACTCGAGGAGCGTTTCCTTATAGTATAATAACTGAGGTTAACTGAACACTTACTATGTCCCAGGTACATGCTAATCTGATTATCTTAATTCACAACAAAATAATGTCCTGAGGGGCCTATTATCATCATCCCATTTTACAGAGGAGGAAACTGAGGCACAGAAAATCGAGGCAGTCAAGTCCAGGCTGTGCACTGGTGACCCCTGAGGCTTTGCCATGTTCAGGACATTCCTGAGAACCCTGAGGCTTTGCCATGTTCATGACATTCCTGAGAAGCCGATTTAGACTGAACTGGCCCTGGCACTGAGTCTTTTGCCCCCACCTTCCACGCCACCAGTAGAGACGGCTCCAAAGCTGTCGCTGGCCCAGTGACTCTAGGAGGCTTAGAGCAGGAGCCATGCAGAGCTGCAGGGACCAGAAAACTTCTCTGAGTCACATCGGTGGGTCTCCAGAGTGACATCTAGGTCCCAGGAAGGAAGGTCCCATGCGGAGGCTGACTTCATCCATTAGTGCAGAGTAAACACCAAGACGATGGGCCCTGGAGGCTGCAGCCTGGGACCGGGGTGCGCCGCCCTGCCCCCCTGCCCCCCCATGCTTCAATTGCTGCCAGCATGACAGCACTGGAGCCCCAAGCCAAAGTGCTTTGAGCTGTGTGTGGGCAGTTAAGAATCCTGAGTTAAGTCTTCCCTCTGGCCCTTCCTAGCTGTGCGAGCCTGGGGTCTGACAGGGATGTGTGTGGGCAGGGGTCTGTGACAGTCTCTCAGGGGAGGGGTGTATTTCTAGCAAAGGGTCTTGTTCAAGGGCTGAACATTTTGATCCCTTAACAAATGCTTGAGTAAATTAGATAGACTGGCTGAACTCAAGTGTTCTGATATAATAGCAAATGTTTATAAATGCTTTTTACTTCGTGCTTAGTTCTAAGCACTCAGTATATATTATCTCACCTAGTCTCCATAACAGCACCATGGGGCAGGTACTACCATCTTTCATCAGATCTGAGACCGCATTACTTGTAAGATACCCCATGCTCTTATGTACCTCTAGAGAGAAAAGAATGTGGTCAGGGAGGTTGAACTGTGCATCTTTCAATCGATGAAGTCATGATATTTAGATGAGGAAATCAAGGCACAGAGAGGTTTAGTAACTGGCTCAGAAACACAGCCAGTGAGAGGCAGAGGCAGGATTCAGACCCTACCGATGTGTTACCAGGGCCTGATGTCATAACCTCTGCAGTGTGCCGTGGAATCTCGTGAACTTAGCCTACTGCAGAACAGTGGGACAGAGCACAGATGTAGAGGTAGACAGATCCAGCTGTGGGTCCCACTCCTGTGACTTACTAACCGTGTGGTTTTGAGATGTCCTGGTACCTCTAAGCTTTGGTATTCTCAGCTATAAAATGGAAGTGTCATAGCAGGGGTTAAGTTTGGTGAAGCTCAAGAAGCACTTGCCCACAGTAGAGGCTGTTCTTCACTGAGGCTATGATCACCATCATCACCACCCATCATCATCACCACCACCCGTCATCACCACCACCACCACCACCATCACTATTTCATTCATCGTGTAAGGCACCACATATAAAGTCTTTTCCCTGTTCTCCCTGGGGACTCCGTCACACTAGGTGCAGCATACTTTGTCTCATGCAGTCAGTGACAGTCCCAGCCCTGAGTCCCAGTCCTGAGTCATGTGGGTCTTTCCTTGATTGTAACTTTCACATCGTCCATACAATGTCCAGGTCATGTCTGTCTCCAGAAAGGAAGGGAGGGGAATATTTTAAGTGCTCAACCCCCATGCTGATAATCACAGGCCATGAAATCTGATTTGGAGGAGTGTTTGGAGTTACGTGAGCGCAGGGAAGAAGTCGGAGAATCCACTCAGGGGATTCTTTCTGGAGCACTGAGATACAACGCAGCGTGAGCCCTTTTATCTGACCTGAGAACAAGCCTGCAGGTTCCATTCAGGGGCCAGGACAGCTCAAGAGAGTACTGCGAGAAGGCATCAGCCTGTTTTTCATCTGGGAAGTGGACACCATGCACTGAGTTCACTTACGATCCCCGTGCTTTCCTTCCTGCCTCACCACACTTTTCTTATGTACTTTTGAGACGTTCTTCTCTCTGAAAACTTTGCCTGGTGAGCTTAGAGGGTTGTTACTGGAGCTTTTTCTGAAGGGACATTGTTAGAGGCATGATGGGTCCTGAGCTTGGAATGCCAGGGGACCAGCCAGGTCCTCACCTGTGAAGGGAGAGGAGAGCAGCAGGCGGTGAGACTGAAAGGGAGACCAGCACCCGGTTGTTGAGGGCCTTAAGCTCCACCCTGAAAGATTTGGACTTTTTCCAAGAGCTAAGGCGGTGTCATCAGAGTTCCTTAAGAAGAGCGGTGATCTTTTCCTTGCAGTTGAGAAGGACTTTTCCTTCCTAAATAAAGAAACTGCCACCCTCATCTCCAACCTCTCCAATCTTCCTGGTGGTGCCGATGATGTCCTAGCCCAGCATTTCCTAGAATGAATTTTGTCCTATGATGTTAATAGGTATGCAAGCAAAAAGTAAGAATAACAACAGCCACAATGACAAAACAAAACCCAGAAGTTCTGTGATGTAGATGTAGAAATGGTATAGACAGGTTTCTTGGCTGCAGGACTTCTCAGTGCCTTTAATATGTTACTGTGAATTGTGAACCACAGTGAGGGGGATAACAGAGAGAGACAGTTCTCCAAATGTATTTGTCTATGGGACCCCTACTCCCTCCCTCCCTTTCTCCTTCCCTTGCTTCTCTTTCCTTCTCTCCTTCCCTTCCTCCTTTGTGCAAAAATCATCATCATCATCATCATCATCATCATCATCATCATCATCATCATCTTGGAATCCACATTAGAGAGAGCTGTCCTTGTGAATTTCTCCCTCCCTCTGGTCCCTTCAGCCCCAAAAGTGTGAAATCTGCATGGATAGGCTGCTGTGCAGAGTATTTTTTTTGACCAGTTGGATGAGGACACCTTGAGCTTTCCCACACGGGAGACATCACAGGAGGCTGTGTGCAGGCATGCTTGGTTGTCCTCCCTGGGGACTGTGACCTGGAAGCGGCAACACCTGCTCCCTGCCTACACTGGCTGCTGGGAGGTGCCACTGCGGATGCGCCAGACCTCCCTCACCACTGGTCCTCAGGGAGAGATGATGGCAGAGGGGAGCCCAAGCCACCTGCTGCCCTGGAGCCATCACTCTTGGCCTGTGAGGTCCCATCACTCGGAGCCAGCTGGCCCCTCTAGCTGCGTCTTTCTCTCCTCTTCTGGACAGGGGGATAAGGTAGCAGGAGTACTTGGCTAAGGCAGGAGACAGCTGTTCCAGGTTTGCTCAGCTCTGTCAGCTCAGGAAAGCAATAGCCCTCTCCCGAGCCTCTGTTTTTTTTCCCAGGTTCAGATAAGAATTCCAGTTGACCATGGGGCAAGCATCCTGACCTCTCTGTGCCTCAGTGTCCTCTGCAGAGAAATGGAGATGGTACCACCTGCCTCATAGTGCTATTCCAGGTGTCATCTCTTAGCAACAAGGATGAAGGGCTGGTGGAGGTCAGCTAGGCCTCCTGGGGCTCCTTGCCCAACCAGGAAGCTCTTAGGGATCCAGAGACCTTCACATCTACCCCTCTACCTTGTATCCTTTGGCCCTTGTTCTGTTCTCTTGCATGACACACAAATCCAGTCTTTTCTCTTTGTCCCCCAAAGCCCTCCAGACCTTGAAAGGCAGTTTCTAACTCAAAAGCAATTCTACCCCTTAATGAAAATGATTCACCTTGAGCTTCCTTGAAGGAACCAGTAGAAACCTTGCCGGGTCAGTTCTTGGGTGTCTCTCTAGAAAGATGGAAGGAAATCGTTCCTGAACCAGAGCAAGATGAGGAGAAGTCGAGGGAGGCCCAGGCCCTCCGAGTGCCACTTCCCTGAGTGGCACCCGCTGTATGTTTTACTTGTTGGGACTCTGGGCAAAGATTTCATTTGAAAAAGAGTTTGTCACTTAAGAAAAATAAAATTATATGACAGGTTTGCAAAACACTAAGGTAGGATAGCTATGGCCCAGGTTGTCTTGCTAAGGAACATGTTTTCAGCAGAACTGAACTAGCATCAGGGCTCCAAAGAGTTCCTTCTCTTAGGCTCCTTGTAAACAAGGAAGGGTGGGAACTGGGAAGGGGCCTCCTTACCTGCCTCTGAACACACCTGCTTTATCGGTTCCCACACCCTATCTTTGCAGCTGCCACACTGCTCCCTGCCTCCCCCCCGTCCCGCCTCTCCAGACACACTAGCAGTGGGGGTTCCCATTTCTGTCCTCACCATCACACACTGAATATTTTTACTCTTGTCCCAGGCACCATGTCAAGCACTTGTCCCCATTGTCTTATTTTATCACCTCAGCAACCCCATTGGCATGGCTGTGACCAGACCCATTTGATGGACAGGTGAGGAACCTGAGACTCTGAAGGGAAGTGGCCGGGTCCCAGGGCCTTTGACATGGTAAACTGTATGCTGGACACTGAGCTAAGTGAGGCTTTTTAAAAAATACCATTTTAAAGTGAAGAATTCAATGGCAGTTAATATATTCACAACGTTGGGCAACCACCAGCTCTGACTAGTTCCAGACATTTTCAGCACCCCAAAAAGAAACTCATTCATTAGCAGTCGCTCTTCATTTCCCCTGCTCTTCTCCAGGCCCTGGCGACCACCAGTCTGTGCTGTCCCAATTGCTCTGCCTGTCCTGGGCACTTCATATAAATGCAGTCATACACACCGTAGCCTTTCGTGACCGGCATCTTTCACTCAGCATGATGCTTTCAGGGTTCATCTGTGTTGTAGCTTGTGTCAGAACTTCATTTCTTGTTATGGCTGAATAATATGCCACTGCACGGCTAGGCCACATCTGGTGTATCCATCTTTCCCTTGGTGGACATTTGGGTCATTTCTACTTTTCGGCCACTGTGAGTAAGCTGCTGTAAACGTTTGTGTATAAGTACTTGTTTGAGTCCCTATTTTCAAATTTTTTTGGCTATATACCTTGTAGGAGAATTGCTGAGCTCAGCGTTTTTATGAACAGTGTCTTTTTTAATCCGCACACTAACACCCTGAAGTAGATGCAGATGGGAAACTGAGGCACAGAGCTATTGAACTACTTGCCTCACATCAAGCAACTCCTGAGTGGCAGAGCTGGGATTTGAACCCAGGGAATCTGGTCCCCAGAGCTCAGGGCCTTCAGCTCCTGTTCTCTGCTTCCTCCCTGGAGGGACCGAGGGGCTGTCCCCCACGTGTAGGAATGCCGAGTGCTCTGTGCGGCGCCCTCAGAATTCCTCCCTGGAACATTGGTTTGCCAGCGCTCCAGGCCAGCCCCCACTTCTCTGAGCCTGACAGGGCCAGGGCAGTTCTTTAAAAAGTCACTTATCAGACGGGGCTTGAGAAGGGCAGGCTGGGCCGGAGGGGAGGGGGCCGCGCAGGGTTCCCTTTGGAATGAAAGGCCTGCCCTAAAAGGCAGTGAATGGCCTTTAATTACTCCGTGGTGTTCAGGGGCAGTGCTTTTCAGTCGCAAGGACCTCTGCTCCTGGAGTCAGTGGGGGACCTTTTTGCTGATAAACAGAGGACACCCCACTTACTCTGAGACCACTTTCCAACAGGCACACCAACCCCAATGGCCTAGAAGCCCAGGAGGAAACGTCCTGAGAGGTGGCAGCCGCTGCACACTGGGCTCTCAAGTCTCATCCATTGACACCCCAGGCCCAGCCTGACAAGCGTGTTCTCAGGTCTCCAGGACCATGGAATTAGAAGCAGGGTGTTAGGGAGACTTTCATGGAGTGACATGCTGTCCTCAGAGAGCAAGAACTCCTGGCAGCTTGAAGTCTGGAAGGAAAGAGGGTTAAATGGTAGGAAGTAAAGATACAGGACGCATAGCAGTTGGGGCCGATTCATGCAGGGGCCAGCAGCTTGCCACTGCTGCAGGAGCTCCTGATGGTGGCACTGTGCAGTAAGGGATGCTCCGAATGACGATTATGTCATCAAGAAAAGGGCGAAGAATATTTCAAATGGTCTGTTTAAAGCAAGGAAGAAGGAGACATTTCTATCTAAAATTATTAAAATTTTTCTGAAGGGCCTTGGCACTCGGAGGGTAAGCTCTGGCCGGTGTTGCTTCTGACCTTGGCTGCCTGACCGGGCAGTGAAAGAGGGAATTGTTCCTGGGGCAGCAAATGGGACCCTGCCAACATCTGGGCTGCCTGGCCCCTTTGTCTCCCCACTGATGGCGGGCAGCGCTGGGAATGTCCTGGGTCTCATGTCTGTGTGAATGTCCCACCATGTCACGAGTACAGCCCCCAAGGTCGGGCAGTGGGCCTCTCATACAGCTGTAGTCCCAGACAGCAGCAAAGGAAGCTCTGTTCTTTGACCCTGACTGCGATCGGCCACCAGTCTATTCTTGCTGTTGAGCAACTAACTGTCCTGGGCTAAATCTGAATTCTTTCTCAATCAGTGCCCGATTTTGCTTTTTAAAAATAAATCATTGGGCATACTTGTCCCTAGGCAGAGAATGAGACCAGCACTCAATGAAAGTTCTCAGTAGAGCTTTCCACAGTTGAATCAAAGATATGGAGGGCAACAGTTGAGTCCCCAAAGAAAGCCCATTGCCTCAACATTCCTTCTTTTCACTGTTATTCACAATTGGGGATTCCTGGGGATATCTTTTTTTTGGACCCAAGTTCCTCTCTCCTCTCTGTCTTTGTGCACAGGTAGTTCAGGGTACACCCTTCCAACATGGGCTGCGGGAAAGACCAGAGCATCTGAAGCCTCACGGAAGCCTTGACTACAGGGCCAGAGGGCTGGCTTTTCCTCTGAAAGCAAAGCAGGGCTGTTCAGAATCTTTGGGCAAAGAACTAGACAAGTGAGTTGTGTTTCAGAAGGAAAACTCTGGTGGCAGTGTTCTGATTAGAGAGAGGTGAAGAGAGACTGGAAGCAGGAAGTCTAGACAGGAAGCCTCTGCAATATTCTAGAAGAAAAATGAGAGGAGACAGAACTAGAACACGGGGCATAGCAAAGCATGAATAAATTGAAGGTGCAAGTAGCAGCTGAATCTGACCCTGGTAACTGACTAAATTCAGGGACTGAGGCTGTTGAATATGGCTGAACAGTTAGGTTTTGCATGTGGCCAACTAAAAGATGCGGTCGCCACAAACCAGGCTTGGGAAGACAGCAGGGAGAGCCCACTGGGTGGGTTCAGCTTGGTTGGTGATCTGGAGAAACCTGGCAGGCATCAAGGTGGTGGTTCCCAGCAGACAGTCACTAGAGTGCAAGCCCTCCATGAAGGTGAGGAGTTTGTTTTGTTTGATGACGTGTCCCCAACACCCAGAACATGCTGGAAGCACTTTTGTGGCATACAGGAAGCGCTCAATAAATATTTGATGAATGAATAAACTGTGAGTTTGAAGCTCAGGAAACAGACTCTTAATCCAAGTTTTAGATTATTTATTTCAAGCCGAGTACAGTGCAGTGTGTGTGCGTGTGTGTGTGTGTGTGTGCATGCGCATGCGTGTGTGCATGCATGTAAAATCATCCTTCTCTCTGCCAGAAGAATGACCCTGTTTTTACCTAAAGCGGTCATAGAGTTTTCCTTGGAAATTGATGAGGCCATTGATCTGATGCTAAGAGTGTGTCGACATCGGTTGATCACAGCACCACACAATGGCTTGGTTCATCCTACAAGGGAGGCCAGTACTGGAAATAAACTGTGTTATCCCAACAGACTAGCCTGATATCATCCGTCATCTGAATTATCAACACATGATTAGATGCCAGGAGAAGATTTTCTGCTCGTGAAATGGCCTCTGAAGGAATCCCCCTGAGACATCAGTTCCCCTCTCTCCCTGTCCAGGGCAGGGGTGCTGCTGTCCGCTGGCTGGGGTGGAGTCTGCTGGACCTGGACATCTGTATGGCAGGGTGTTCTCGGGCAGCCCGGGCCCCTGGTTAGGGAAAAACAGGCTTCAGACCCACTGTCATCCTTGAGTCTGAAAAATTCTCGGAATTTATTACATTTATTTTGAACCTTTTCTTTATAGAGATACAATTCATGTAATGTAAAATTAGCCATTTAAAAGTGTACAATTCAGTGCCTCTAGTACCTTCACAAGGTTATACCATTATGCCCTCTATCTAGTTCCAAAATACTCTTTTGTCACCTTGAGAGGCCACCCCGTGCCCATTAGCAGTCACTGCCCATCCCTGTCCCCCAGTCCTTCACAACCACTAATCTGCTTTCTCTCTCTCTGGAATTATCTCTTCTGGATGACTCGTGTAAATGGAATCATACACTATGAGTATGAAGCCCTTTGTGTCTGGCATGATGTTTTTGAGGTTAATCCTTGCTGTTGCATGTTCAGTGTGAATTCATCCCATTTTGCAGAGAAATTCATGTCAAACCACAGAATTTGCAGAGGCCCCATGACTCCTCTCAGCTCTCTTCCCTGGACCTTGACAGTTTCTTCGCAAGACCCTGGCTGGAGGAGCACCCCACCCATCTCTTTCTTGTGCCCAGATCTCCAGCCTGCCCCTCGGCCTGGCCAAAGCCACGGGACAAAACCCACACCTGTAGCCTGCACTCCCTGCTCTTCCCAACCCAGTCTAGCCCTCTGATCTCATTAACCCTCTCCCTCATGCACGCCCACTTTCCACCCTTCCCCAGACTTGTTTCTCCTCTCGCCCTGGAGGCTTTTCCATCTCCTTGGCCCAGCAAACTCCTCCCCATTTTCTGGAATCCACTTTGAGCAGAATCAGTGTTTCCCTTCTTCATTATCCCCGTGGGAGAGTCTGTACCCCTCTTGTAGCCCTTCAGCTTGCCCCATGCTAGCCATGTCCCTCATCGTCCATGAGCTCCTGGAGGACAGCACAGGGTACTGCCAGTGAATGTCGAGTGGATAAGTGATCCCATGAATAAACGAATGGCATTCTCACATTCAGACTTCATTGCTTCCTCTTGCTGGCCTCTATGCTTTGTCATGTTGTTAGTTTGTGTGTGCTCCTATCTTTTTTCAGAAGGGATTTGGGTGTGTTTGGGTCCGGATAGCTACTTGTAGAGAATGGTATCACCCCACACCCAGCCTTCCATCTTGAGGGTCTAACTCAGCCAGGCTTGTTCAGAAATAGGATTTTGGAGCCCACTGGGTAAATGGGTGCTGAAGTGAAAAAGACAGCTATACCACGATTTTGATAACACAAGGTTTAGAAATGCTTTTTATAGACATGGCAAAAATCACACGTGGCCTGTGTCCCAGAGAGGAAAGACCCAGTGGAACCGCAGTGTGGCTCTTCCTTCGTTGAGGCGATGGCTTGTTGTGACTATGATGATAGCGACATTGATAATGGGAAGGGGGGATGCTTGCTCACGGCTCACCTGCATGAAGAGACACGCAGCACCAGCGATCTTTGGGGGCAGTCCCTGAGACTCTTGCAAGGTGGCTCACACACATTAGCTTACTCGATGTCTTGTGAACTGGGGGAACCCCCATATTTCTCACTTATCCAGTGGAAATCTAAGATTACAGTCTCATGTTCAAGGCTCTCCATAATCTGGATCTAACCAGATTTTATGATTCATCTACCTCAACCTCTGTCTCTCAGCCTGATAAACTCCCGTTTACTCTTCAAAACCCAACTCAAACATCACATACTCTCTGAAGGCTTCTTGAATGACCCGATAGCAGAGTGTGTTAGTCAACCTTCCCCAGGGCTTCCATGCCTCTGTATTGACAGAGATCATGCACCTGGAATTCTAATAATCTATAGACATGTCTGACTCTCCCACCCAACTGTGAGGTCTTTAAGGGAAGGAATTCTGGACTTTTTCCTTGGAGCAAATGTTTCCTAAGTGAGTGAGGAGGTGTCTGTGTAGGTGTGTGAAGCTGGGTAAAGAAGGCAGAGAACTCAAAGAGGAGAGATCTCTAGATTCAAATCTGGGGGTTCCAGAATTCTTGGGGTCCACATAAATCTGTTGCGACTCATGAGCTATTTCCTAAAAGTGTAAAGAACGGTCTGCATGAAATAAAATCTGTGGGGTTGGGTCATTTGTTTTTGTTTTTCAATACAACATATTCTGTTTGATTTGGCAATACCGGTTACATGCATTGACCTGGAATGCTGGTGGACAGGGACAAAGGGTCTTTTGTTCATGAACCAGGGCACATGTATGACTCATTACCATGAGCAAGGGTCTTGCGGGATGCACCTGGATGCTAGACCAGCTGTTTGCAACCGGCATTCATTCTGACCTGTTCCTAGTCTGTATCAGATATTAAATATTTTTACTATCATTTCTTATTATGTCACAAGCGGATTTTGTTTGGCAGGCAGAATTTCACAATGTGGCATGCCTGCGGGTAGGATCAATGAGGCGTTTAATCTGTGTCACGGATGGGCACATGGGGACCTGGACTTGGAGGCTCACTTCATCTCTGTGCGCCCAGTGCCACCACTTAGCAAGTCCTGGGCTTCCCAAGCTTTTACACAGACCACCATAGCCATCACAGTTATCATCTTGTTTTACCAGTGACAATACTGAGGCACCCAGAGGTGAGGTGGCTGCCTAAGGCAACCTGATGAATGTGGTACAGAGCTGAGAAGGGGATCCTTGCAGTCTGAGTCCACATTCTAGAACTTTCCTCTACCCCTCTCAGATTCCTGAAGGGATTGAGCCTGTGTTTCTCCTCTCCTGTCTTGGAGGAGCAAATTTTTTTTTTTTAGACTTCACTTTTTTTTTTTAAGAGCAGTTTTAGGTTCATATCAAAATTGAGGGGAATGCACAGAGATTCTTATCTATCTCTCATCCCCACACATGCACAGTCTCCCCCATATCAATATCCTCATCAGAGTGGTACCTTTGTTACAATTGATGAACCTACAATGACACATCATTATGTCCCAAAGCCCACAGTTTGTTTTGGGGTTCACTCTTGGTGTTGCACATTCTGTGGGCTTAGACAAACATACAATGACATGTATCCACCACTATAGTATCATACAGAATAGTTTTACTTCCCTAAAATTTTTCTGTGCTCTGCCTATTCATCCCTCCTACCACCTTAACCCCTGGCAACCAATGTCTCCATAGTTTTGCCTTTTCCAGAATATCATGGTTTGAATCACACAATATGTTGTCTTGTCTTCTTTTGCTTAGTAATATGCATTTAAGTTTCCTCCAGTCTTTTTATGGCTTCATAGCTCATTGTTTTTTAGCACTGAATAGTATTCCATTGTCTGGCAATACCCCAGTTATCTATCCATTTACCTGTTGAAGGACATCTTAGTTGCTTCCAGGTTTGGCAGTTATGACTAAAGCTGCTATAAACATCCACTGCATGCAGGTTTTTGTATGGACATAAGTTTTCAGGAGCAGAGTTTTAATGATGGTTCTAGAGATCCTACCTCTGGGTGGTAACTGAGAGTTTGCATGGGCCTTAAAGATGGTTCTGGCCCTGCGGCCCAGCTTCCTTGGAGGAAGATCACCAGGTCTGTGGTCTGTGCATAAACTGCCAGCGTATCAGAATTCCCTTGTCCCTTGTCCCGGAACCCTCAGTGGATTCCTGCAGCCCCCTAGGCGAGATCTGAGCCAAGAACAATCAGGGATTTCCCACTTCTAACTTGAAAGGCAATGGCGTTAGCTGCCAGCACTTGTTTCCCGAAGAACTATTGTGTTTATTTGTCTAAGATTATACCCTGCCTGCCTTCCAAGAAGACTGTGGCTTCTCAGAGCTAAGATACCATGTGAAATGAGGCCATTAGGATTTCACAGAACAGCCCTTCTGAATCCCCAGGGATGGGTGAGCACCCTAGGCCTTTGGCTGCTTGGAGCTTTCTGTGGAGGCAGCAAAAGGGAGGCAGGTTTATGTGGTTTTTGTTTTCTGATCAGGAAAAGCACACCGATTTATCTTGCGGGTAGATCTCTTCCTGTTCCTGCCTTTCTTCTTTCTCTCTTCTTCCCCTGTATAGGTTAAACCTCTTTTAGGGATTTTAGGTAGACTTGTCAACCACATCTGCCTCTATAAATTCTGATCCTTTGCTGTGAGGGGCTTGTTAGTTTGGTCCCGTTCTGCCACCATCGGTGATGTCATTTTAGGCCAGGGTAATTAACCTTGGGAAATATCGAGTAATGGTTCCTCATTCTTCTCCAGTATTAGCTCTGCGTGATGGTTAAATTATACTCTACTTTCCTATGG
The DNA here is from genome assembly GCA_028627145.1 of Eidolon dupreanum. Classification (NCBI taxonomy): domain Eukaryota; kingdom Metazoa; phylum Chordata; class Mammalia; order Chiroptera; family Pteropodidae; genus Eidolon; species Eidolon dupreanum. Next base: position 108,882,289 of record CM053508.1, on the reverse strand, counting down.
AATTGTAAGGCCATGCCAAAAATCAACTTTCCCATCTGCTTTATCTGCTTTATTTATTTTACTTGAACTTATCATTTCACTTCCTATGTATTTCGCTTATTTATCTTGTTTTCTATCTGTCTACCCCGCTACAAAGGGAAATTCCATGAGCGCAGGGATGTCGTTTGTTCACAGCACACAGTAGGTCTTCTGTGCTGCACACACTGACATTAGTTACTGTGTGCTAGATATAGATACTCTGCCAAGTGAATTACATGCATCCTCTCATTCCATCCTCATAAAGACCCAGTCATCTGAGCCCTGTTAGTCCCATTTCACAGATGAGGAAACTGAGGTTCCAGAAGACTAACCTGTTGTGTAGTCTGGGGTGCATAGCCTGTCATAGGCAGAGCTGGGGTACAAAGTCAGGGTTTCTGACTCTCAAGCCTGGGTTCTTTACTATTACAATTTGAGAAATGAATAAAATACCATAAAGATATTCTGAACTCAGTCTTGCTTTTCAACAAATTTATATTCATAACAACAGCCTGTATGTACATTTGAGATGCAGTATACAGGCATATGCAGACATACTGTCTATTGGCTACGCTTGTGAGAGGGACGGGTTTCACATCCTCTGGCATCCTCCCAGTCTGTGGGCTGTCTCCGTTGAATGATACTGGCGTGCATCAAAAAAACCAGTGATTCTGTGAGCACCCCCACCCCCCACCATGGTCTGTGTTTGTAGATTGGCAACTGTTGACCAGAAAAATACACGTATCCTAAGTGTATGCTTTGGTGAACTTGCACAAATTGAACATGTCTTTGTAACCTGTACCCAGATTCAGACACAAAGTACGACCTGTCCTTGTGACCCCTTTGGCCCCCTTCCAGCCACCACTCCCCCAAAGGCGACCACTTCCCCAACTTTTGCCAGTGTCTGTACCTTATATAAATGGACTCGTGCGGTATGTAGTCTTTTGTCAGTGAAACTTATCGTATTGCTGTGTAGACTTGCGGCCTGTTCACTCTCACTGCTGTGTAGTTTCCCACTGGGTTAATGTGTTTCACTGTCAGTGGGCACTTGCGAAGTGCTGCTGTGACTCTTGGGGCGCGATGACCGTGTGAACACATCCCTTTTGGGGTGTCTAGTAGTAGAGATCCAAAGTGCTCTGCCAGCTCGTGTCCCCTGGTGGAGCAGGAGCATTCTGCTTTCTCCATATCCTGGCCAGCCCTGGATACTATCATTTTTTCCCCTCATTTTTTTTTTTTTATTGTGGTAAAATATACATAACATGAAATTTACCATTTTGATAATTTTTAAGTGTATGGTTCATAGCATTAAGTACATTCTCATTTTTGTACAACCATCACCACCGTCCATCTCCAGAACCTTCCATCTTCCCAAACTGAAACACCATACTCATTAAACACTAACTCTCCACTCCCCCTCCCTGCAGCCCCTGGCACCCACCATCCTGCTTCCTGTTTCTCTGACTCCTCCAGGTCCCTCATGTAAGTGGAATCATACAGTATTTTCTTTTTTTGTGACTGGCTTATTTCATTGAGCATAATGTTCTCAAAGTTCATCCATGTTGTAACTTGTGTTAGAATTTCCTTCCTTTTTAAGGCTGAATAATACTCCACTGTTTATGTATGCCACTTACTGTTTATCCATTTGTCTGTCGGTGGCCACTTCGGGTACTTCCACTTCTTGGTTGTTGTAAATAATCCTGCAATGAACACAGGTGTACAGATATCTGTATGAGTCACCACTTCCAATTCTTTGCAATAAATACCCAGAAGTGGAATTGCTGGATGATATGATAATTCTGTGTTTGATTTTTTGAGGAACCTCTGTTTTCCATAGCAGCTGCATTATTTTATATTCCCACCAGCTATGCACAAGGGTTCCAATTTCTTCACATCATTACCAACACTTAGTTTGTGGGTTTTGTTTTTGTTTTGATAGTGGCCATCCTATGTGTGTGAGGTGTTGAATAAATATATGCTTGTGTGTGTGTGTATATACATATGTACACATAGACACACACACACACACATATATATGTTTATATTTATATAAATGTATGTTTATATAAAATATACATACATATACTTTTTAAGCCATTCTGGATTCTTGTAGGTGTAATGATTACATAGTAGTATTTGATTGTAGAAGAATGAAGTTTTAATGAATTTATCTGGATATCTGCCTTGAATATTGGTTATTTTATTTCAGCTTGTTGTAAGTGACTCTGTTTCCCCAGCAGTGTGTCTTCTAATCATTGTGATGCTTTTAGTGCACAGTAGGTGTGCAGTGCATTCTTGTTGAGTTGAATTAAGTTACTGGTGGGATTGACAGCTGTGTATTGGAATTCTAGAGGCGAGAGAAAGGACCTCCTTAGGTCGTAGAAACTAAAAAGAGCTACACTAGCCTTGACAGAGGCTGATGCTGACTGCAGCTCCACGCTGTTCTCTTTTTCGGCAAGAAAAGACCTGTTTACCTTCCCAAGTTTTTGCCTCAGTATCAGATCACAACCCCAAATTCTGTGTCTCATAGAGTATAAGAGATAGCAGTAGTTGAAAAAATGTTCAGGGCGAAAACAGCTGCCATCTGTGACCTCCATGTGGCCCCCAGGAGCCTTGAAACGACAATACTCTCTCCTAAGTGGCATATGAAAGGCCAGCCTTGAGGCTCTGACCAAATATGGCCATCTGTCCATTTGGTGTAATTAGTGTAGGGCAGCACCTTCTGGAAATAATGAATCAACAGAGACAAGGACTCAACATTGTGGAAACTGCGTCTGGTCTCGGGCCCGGCCTATACCCGGATGGTTCATGCTCCCCGGACACAGTGTTGTCTGTAGCCATTTTGGTCTTGAAACATGTTCAGGCCCACAGGCAGCCAGTCATTTCTACTGTGTATTGTTTTTGTTTTTAATTAGGTTTTTTTCTCCTTCGTTCACTTGTTCATTGTTCTAACAGACACAGACTCTGGGCGGCTTGGGCTCTGGGCTGGCCTGTCCAGTGCCAGAGACTGGTTTTCAGAACAGGAAAACCTAGTGACGCCTCATACTTTGCATCACAAGGGCCTCTTCCTTCCCCATTCTCCTTTCTCCCCGTTTTCCTCCCTTTTCTGCAGCCAAGTGGCTGTTCGGTGGTGTTCGCTGCTGCCAGCATTGTTCCCACCATTGCAGGGCTTAGCAGTAAGTATGAGAGTTGGGATTCTAGGAGTCCAGTCTGAGCTCCGCTGCTTCTTTGTTAAGTGGCTTTTCCTCTCAGCGCCTCGTGGACTTATCTGTAAAGCGGGAAGAAAAGTGCTGCACACCTCAGTGTGTTCTAATAAAGATGAGATGATGCTTGGAAAGTCCTTCGCATATTCAGTCTTCGTTGTTAGCCCTGCTCCCGCTGTCCCTTCCGCCCTCAGCCTATCGTGGGGAGTAGGATAAATTTTAGCCACTGAGTTAACCTGTCAGATGAAAAATATTGTATAAAGACAATTTCTACATGTAACGGCATGTGTGATGATAGGTTGGCATCTGCCTGGGTCTTCTTTGATTTCATAGAAGAGGTGCTGATTCCTACTTGGGTCAGTGTGGGGGAACGCGGGTTGATGAAGGCTGGATGGATGCTAAGGGACCCATTTCAGGGAGCATCCTTGGAGCATAGGACAAGGTGAACGATTATTCTCCAAAATCATTTGCCTACTACCAGTGATATTCTGTCACACCAAAGTCTAGTTCCTGGCCTTAGGAAGGACTACAATGGGGCTCCCAACTGGAGAGTTCAGGGGTCCCATCTCGGCTCTGCCACTCCCAGTTGGGTGACCCTGGGGAGTTAACACACCTCTCTGAGCCTGTTTATTTATGCATGTTGGACCAAAACATCATTTTTGTTCTTTTCCTCCCTCCCTCTCTTCTCCTAGTATTTTCTAGAAGGCTGTGTTGATGGAGGCACTGTCTCCAGCTTTCTTTATACTCTCAGAGGGTCTGAATGAGACTTCAGTCATGCTGGCTCGTTCTCATTGCTCCCATAGTTTTGGGAGCAAGAGTAAGATCTTGGTAACCCTGCCTAGGTTACCCCGGGTCATCGGGGTAACTTCTGGGTCATCTCCAACAGCCTGTGTCTCCAGTGGACATGGGTGGCTCAGGGAGAGATAACCATGTCTCCTGGCTTCTGGGTCATTTTTTTTTTCATTTAGGGATGGGTCCAGGGGATTTCCCCCCAAATTTGTCCTCTGGAAAATTTCTGCAGAACTTGTCTGATATGTCCACAGAATTTAGAGTTAGGGCTAAGGCCAGTCCCTAGAGGGGACATGGCTGGAGGCAATTTCAGGATGTCTCAGTAAGACCCATCCCTAGTCGACAGAATAAATAACAAATTCATCCACTCATCTAAGCACCCAAAACTTCTTTTTGATGCTCTGTGGTAAAGTCACCTTACAAAGAAAATAAGGAGAGGAAGCATCCTGACTCATTTTTTCCCATCCATCTGTCTGTCCATTCATCCATCCATCTATCATATATTTATACTTCTCTTGAATGGTTTAAATCAACTGTTGGCAAGCTATGGCCCCCAGGCCAAATCTGGCCCACTGCCTGTCTTTGAAAATAAAGTTTTATTGGAACACAGCCATGGTCCTTTGTGTATTATCTGTGGCTGCTCACGACTGCACTGTTGAATTGTTATGACAGAGGCCATGTGACTCACAAAGCCTGAAAAATTTACTATCTGGCCCTTTACAGAAAATGTTTGCCAACCTCTGGTTTAGATCAAAGGGCTAGAGTTCCAACCCTGGCTTCATTAATAATGGGGAGCATAGCTTAGGGCAAGTTATCTCTCCTCACTGGGCCTTGGTTTCCACAGCTATAAAACGAGATTGGACTGGCACCCATCTCATAGGTCATTCTGAGGAGTCAGTGGAAAGATGTGTGCAAGGAAGCACAAAGATGGTCCTTGATCAAGACGGTTACTCTGTTCACTGCCTAAGGTGGCGACCAAAATGCACCATGCCTGTTCTCAGGAGCACACGAGCAGCTGACGTCAGTGCACAGGAAGTCACCAGGGTTGAGGCATGTCCCGGCCTATGAGAACCCAGAGGCAGGTGCCCCTATTTCTAGGCAGTTGTAGGCCACAGTGTTTCTGCAGCTAAATTAATCCGTCAATTAGAGTATGTTTTTGAAGACTTGAAAATTCACTGTCTGATTTCTTTTGATATTCTTGTATCTGGAATGCCAAATGGATATAGACCTGCATGACATTGGCATGTGATTTTGGAGTTAAATTAATACTAATAGTAACAAAAATAGATAGTTGCTCTTCCCAGCCTTTAACTTGTAGCTCTGATCTTGAGCGAACGTGCCCTTTCCTTTTGCAAAAGCATTTGTACCGAGAAGGTGAGAAGACTGAATATGAAGGAAGGGGAGCAGAGACGGCCTTTTCTGCCACATTAGCCATGCAAAAAAGTTTCTGTTTTGTCACCACATCCTCTGTGGCTCAGAGTCCAATTTTGAGAAAGGCACTGCCTCTCCTGCAAGTGTCAGGCGTCCCTCCTATGAAAGATGCACTCCACCTTGAGAGAAAATCGAGTCCCATTGCTGGCCTGATTCCATCCCGCAGACTTAGGAATCCTTATTCTCCCAAAGGCGTAGGTACCTGAGAAAGAGGGGGCCCTACAAAGGAGCTTGTTTTTATATAAAACTTCCCTGGAATTCCCTGCAAACGTGTTTCTTGGGCCTAAATGTAAGCATTTTATCTTGTGGCCCAGGAATCTCACTTTTGGGTATTCACCCAAAAGAGTACTTTGTTCCCCCAAACCCTCAAATAAGTACAAAAATGTTCACAGCAGCTTTCTACACAATAGCCCCAAACTGGAAACAACCAAAGATCCATAACTGACAGTGATCGATAGGAAGAAGCACTGCACTGCAGTTACAGGAATGAGCTACGGACGTATGCATCTCGCGGATAGGCCACATGAAAGAAGCCAGACACTAGAGCGACGCTCCTGAGTGCTTCCTTCACTTGTAAGATGTTCAAGGACAGATCTGTAGTGATGGATGCCAGGACCGCGGACACACGTGGGCAGTATGTACTGGGAAGGGGCTCAAGGGAGCCTTCTGCGGTGTTGGAGACGGTTCATTCTTGACCTGTGTGGCAGCTACACTGGGCTGTGCATATGCAAAAATACATCCAGCTGAACACTTAAGTCTTGTGCACTTAGCACTTTGCACATTGTACTGTTTATATGGTATACTTTAATTAAAAAAAAAAAAGTTAGGAGGGAAAGGAGGGAATCCCAGAATTTGAGAAGAGTGAGCAGTTGAAGGCTGTGCCATGGTCTGGGTCCTGTCCCAGATCTTCCTAGGGAGTCCCAGCACCCCAGCCTCATCTAACAGCTTCCTGTTCCCTGCCGGGGTCCTGCCCATTGTGGGCTCCCTGTGCTTTCGCTTTCCTCCACTGGCAGCGCCAGGCACTCCACTTCCCACCCGAAGACCCAGCTCAAAGGTTGTTTCTGAGAAGCCATCCCCAGGGTCCCAGGGTGTCCCCCCTCCCCTCTTTGCCCTTTGTTCCTACATCCTTCGATTATGGTGCTATCACATCGTGTTGTTGTTAACCTTTGTACACCTCTGTGGATGCGGCCCTGGCCTCTAGGTCAATGATACGGTCTTTCTGCTAACCTGTCGTTTAACTGCCCCGAGCCTCCCTTTCTCCCTCCACCACATGGGGGTCCTGCGAGATCCTTGCGAAGAAGCAGTGAGATGGGGGCCTGTGGACTGCTCACCTGAGGGCCTGGTGTGTGGCGTATGCTGAATCTATGTAGGCTGTGCAGTCCTTAAAAATGTTTGCTGACTCAAGTGGTCAGAAGTGTGCTGACTTTGTGTCGAGGCCCTCAAGAGCCTTGATCAGCTGCTCCGATGGTCAAGGTGCCAAACACCATGCCCCGGGAACCCAGATTTTCATCCGCCTTCCCATGCCTGCGATAGTGACTGGGGTTGGAAAGGTCTGAATGTGGAACTATCAGCCCTTAGCTCTATTATTAAACCTCTCGAACCATTTGGTCATAAAAGAGGGCAGTTGCCATGGCCAGACTCACGATTAATGATCCAGAATGTGCCTCTCAACCATCTCCATGGAGTGTGGTCCATGGAAAATGGCCTTGGCCTGCCCTGGACACTGTCCCTAACAGCATGGCCCGGACTCTGAGCACTGCTGTGCCATGGTCTGGGCAGCAGGGAAGCGGGTCCAGTGGTTCCTCCTGAAGTGGCTCCTCCGACGGCTGCCCAGGCAGCCCCTCCTGGGCCCCCAAGGAGGGCTGGGCTGTGACAGGGCGTGGTTGAGATGTGGCAGGAGGTGATGGGCAGGTCTGAGGCAGGCAGAACTGCACGGCACAGAGCTCCTCGGATGCCTTCTGGGTGCCTAGCCCCACCCCGTCCATGACAGCTGGGGTCCTGCTGCCATCAGTCATCCAGAGCTGGTCAGTCACCTCCTGTGCACCAGGCTGACTCCGAGCCGGAGCAGTCAGCTCTGTTCCAACGTTTTGGAGTAATCTGTAGGTGATGGAGGAACTTGGAAAGCATTTGTGCAAAGCCCCTTTTTCCTTTTTGTGGAGGCTTTTTGAAAATAATCGCCTGGGTATAATGAGCTCCTGCTTAGCACCTGGCACTGTACTGGGAGTTGAACTCTTTCATCTCATCCCTGCCGGCAGCCCACTCCTGGCCTTCTTTCTCAGGCCGCCCTGTGTAACACTCTCTTGGGGTGACAGCATGAGAGTAGTTACTTATTATCAAGTTCTTACGTGCTGAGCTATACACACCTAATTGCTCTCCACAAACACCATTAACATAGGTATACTGTTACCTTTTTTTATTGCAATATAATTCACATACCATAAAATTACCCGTATGGGTCATATGGAAACTGTTTAACTTTTTGAAGAATTGCCAGACTATTTTCCCAAGGCTGCACCAATTCACATTCCCACCCGTGGTGTGTGAGGATTCCATTTTCTTCACATCTTCTCCACCACTTGATATTGTCTTTTAAAAATAATAGTCATTTTAGTGAATACTAGCTCACTTTTATAAGGGAGAAAATGGACTCAGAGAGGCCAAGGGGCTTGCCCAAGGCCACACAGCCAGCAAGTGGTGGAACCTGGATTTGATTCTGGTACTTCTGGTTTTTTAAAACATCTTTTTATTGAAGCATAACGTACACACAGAAAAGTGCCTACGCTGCATCCTGCTTGATGTATTTTAACAAAGTGAAACACTGTGTCACTACCACCAGAATCAAGACCTAGAATTGTACCAGGCCTCCAGAGGTTCCCTCTCGCCCTTTTCCTGTATCATCCCCAACCAAGGGTAACCACCAGGGTTACCAGTTTTGCTGAAAGATGGTGTACTGGTGTCACACCAGGGCAGACCCCCTGACTTACACCTCACTAGCCCGTTATAGACAAAGGATAGGACAGGAGGTCTGACGGTCTTGGGTCTCTTCCCTGTCTGTGCCGAATAGCTGTGCGCAGTTAGTCAAGGCGCATACCTGCTCAGAGCCTCTATTTCTGGTCTGTCAAGGGTTGATGGTATAATACCTGCCTCTGGGTGGGCTATGGGTTTCCTGGGAGCTGGTGGAAGTGGGAAAGGCCATGCAGAGGTGGGGGGTGGACGAGGGTAGCCAGCAGGGGAGCTCTCAACCCGGGAGATCCTGACAGTGGGGCAGTGGGGGGGTGTTCTCTTGGGCCTCAGAGAAGGCCGGGGTCAGTCTCTCCATCCAGACCCCCTTCCAGGCTTCCTTCCAGATTCTGTCTGAGCCTTGATCAGTTGCCCAGCTGTCAGAGGTGCCCAGTGGCCCAGATGAAAGTGCCGTGCCCTGAGCACGGAGATTTCTGTCCTTCTGACTCTCTGTTTTCTTGGGTCATCCATCTCCTCCCCCACTTGTCAGCTCCATAGTTGTAGGGCTGCGTCCCTCCCTTTCACTGCCATGTCCCCAGGCCCTGGCGTTGGGGTACATGGGAGGGGTTCCACTTGTTGAATGACTACATGAATTAAATCCCAAGGGAACATTGCACTAGTCACATTTCAAGAACCCAGTAGCCCACAGGTGGCTACGGCATTGGACACTGCAGCTACAGTTCATTTCTGTCATCACAGAAAGTTCTGTTGGACAGTGCTGACCGAGCGTTGTTTATGCTGTGAGGAACTTAAATCACCTCCACTGCCAAGATAAGATCAAAACACCATAAAACATAAGAAGGATGTATTTTTATTTCAAGAGGCTTGCTTGCTCAAAACCCAGTTACTTTACATTACACGTACTTCTAACATGCTTGACACTGGTTTCACAGACTACGACAGAGGAGCAGTAACTTGTGAGGTAGAGTGTGGTGGAAAGTACACCACAGCAATAGGAAGTAGCCATTTGGCAGCAAGAGAATGATTGGAGACACTATATAAAATAGACGCAGTCTCCCTGAGGCCAGGAAGTATAGCAGCAAGCAGCTTTCTGTCCCCTGGTGTCACCAAGAGCATTGCTGGGCTGCGCTGATCACCAGTGGAGGGTAGAAATAACAACTGTGGCCCTGGGCCAACCAGAAAAGGTTCAGTTATGCTCAGTGTCTTTGGTTTGTGGGAACGGGGGAGGGGGAAGTGTGAAAGGCGTTTGAGGAGATTTGCTTTGGGACTGAGGCCCACTGGCCCGTCTACCAGCAGATCATTACCTGCTGCTTTGCTTTTGCTGTATGACTTTCCCTTTGTGGGATTAAAGAGAACATCAAAATATTTTGATAGGCCTTTCCCAAATGAGCATGTGTGGATTTCTGCCCCCGAGGCCAAGTGGAGCCATAGGTGGCCTCAGGTCCTGCAGTGCTGGGTGGCAGCGGACAGGAAGATTCTCAGAGCCCTGCTGTGCCAGGTCTGGCTCTGTCCCCTTTTTGGTCCCAGCTACTTTATTGCTTAGCACGCACTTGTGTTGTATGTACACACAGATATCCATGTTGGAGTTTGGATCTGGCCAGAGGAGTTTGACAGAGCATGGGGATGGATGGAGGTCGTAGTCTCGGGCATTGTGAGATTGAATCTCAGGCTTATCTCTTAAAAGCAGGGGCCAGCGACATGTCATCACCTCTCTGTGCCAGTTTCTTCTACTGTAGCGTGTAGATAAATAGGGGTAACTTAAGTGCCCCCAGCGTTGTTGTACCATTATATGAGATAATGCATATACAGCTCTCAGCATGGTGCTGGCCACATGGTAGCTGCTTGATAAACATTGACCAGGGGCACCTATGCCATTCTGGGTGGAAGGGGCTTCATGAGCATGGTGTTTGCAGAGCATGTGTCCTTCTTGCCACTGAAAAAAATATGCAGCGGGCTCTTCACAGTCACCAAGAGGTAGAAACAACCTATGTGTCCATCCACTGATGGATGGGTCAACAAAATATGGTGTTAATTTGTGTTCATTCAATGGAACATCATTCAGCCATAAAAAGGAATGAAATACTACTATGTGCTACAACACGGATGAACCTCAAACAGTAAATGAAAGGAGCCAGATAGAAAGGACCGCATGTCGTATGATTCTGTTGGTAGGAAAGGTCCAGAGCAGACAAACCCAGAGACAGATAGCAGGCTAGTGGTCACTGGAGACTGGTGGTGGGGGCTACGGGGAGTCACCCTAGAACCAGGCTGTGCAGTGTTGGTCCCCTGTGCAACGACTCAGGCGACTTCCACTCATGGAGAATGGAGACGCGTCCACAGCGTGGCGTACCCAGCAGGCTGTCCAGCTGGCAACCCCCCCACGACACACAGCCTGCTCGTCTCTGCCTGGGTCCCCAGCTGGCCGGGGTTTCCCAGACTTCTACATTCTCCTCCCACCAGAGCAAGCTCCTTGAGCGTGTTTCCAGACCAGCTTTTTCTTCTGGGGTCCACAGCCTCTTCCCTGGAAATGGTGCTGGTGCCTTGTTGACATGTGCCTTGAGTCAGCCTGCAGCCTTGTCCTGGGGGCCTCGACGTCATGATTCATGTTCACTTTTACAGGGATCCCCATGGAAACCAGCAGGAAGGTTTGGGCAGAAGGGAGCTGGCTCCCCAGAAAGGCAGGGGGTTGTGAAGATGGGGTAGGGAGGAAGAATGAGTTTCAGTGGAGGGCTGTTTCAGGGGTCTTTGGTCACGCCCCTCCTTGCCCATCTGGGAAGTCCAAGGAACTCCCCAGTTTGGAGGGTCAGCTCTGAAGGTTTAGGGTGAGAGGGTCATTGCAGGCCCCCCAATGAGGCCCTTCTCGGTCCTGCTTTCTATAGCCCAGATCCAGGCGCTGAGGGGACAGCAGTGAAGAAGCTGGTCTCAAACAGAAACAGAGGGAGAGCATTCTTCTCCTGGTCTTAGAAATATTAAGACCCCAACCTAGTCTCTTATCAATCTCTGAGAATAAAAGGACAAAAGCACTCCTGACCTGTGGCCTAACTCCTATAGGAAAGCAGTGTCCCCAGGAGCCGGGACCCTGACTTGTCAGGCGTCTGCCACGCCGACACCCCTGTGGTGTGGTCTCGTTGCAGGCACTCAGCTACCAGGTGCTCACACTGAACTCACCCCGAGCATGGCTTCCGGCAGAACCCAGTCCAGCTGGAGGCCCAGGACGAAGTCCCCCCAGTCTTAGCCAGGGCTCCCCAATTCTCGTTAATACCTCTTTAATGAGAGCAATTTGGCAATGATGTAAAATAAAATAGATTCTTACCCTTTGTCCCAGTAATTCCATTTCTGGGAATCTGGCCTAAAAAAATAATCCTAAATATAGGGTAGAAAAACATGTTTAATAAGGATGTTCATTGTGGAGTTGTTTAGAGCAGCAGAAAATGAAACTACTGCACTGTCCGTGGGGAGAGGGTAAGAGTGGTGATAAATAAATAAATGGTGGCCTAATATTTTATAGCCACTAAAATGATGTTTCTGGGGATTATTGTTCAGAATATGGGATGTACACATGATGTAACACTATATGAAACAAAGGTGAGTTACAAAATTATATGTGCTGCATGATTTGGACTCTGTAAAAAATACATATGTATAAAAACAATCAGGAAGGCAATATACCAAAGTGTTAATGAGTGATCTTGATATGATTTTTATCTGAAGGATTTCATTAAATATATTATCTCCCATTTTATCTTGAATATTCATGCATTGTCCCTCTTAGTCCAGTTTGAGTTGTAATTTACATTCAGTGAAATTCACTCTTTTCGTGGGCAGACCTTGAGTTTTGACAAATGTATACAGTGCAGTAGCCACCACTACAATTGAGATAGAATATTTCCATCACCCAGAACATTCTCACATGCCCCTGGGTAACCCAGCTCCTCTCCTGTCTCAGCTGCTGGCTAATGCTGATCTGATTCCTATCCCTAGAGTTTTGCTAATTCTGGGATGTCACATAAACGGAATTACAGTAAGTCTTGTACTGCTTTTACATGTAGAAATAACTTTTAATCTGCTTATTGTTCTCTTAACTGTACCCCTTGGAGCTGGATTTTCTAGCTTTCCTCAAGTGGAGGTGAATTTATTTATTTTTTATCTAACTCAGCCTTTACCCCATGCAGGAATCTCTTCCACCTCGGTTCTGATCATCATGTTCAGATAACCAAGGAATTATCAGTTATCTGTAAAATCCTCCCAAGAGTGTGAAAGTACCTCGGATGAAGAGGGGGAGGTGCTTGGTCAGTAGTAGTTTATGCCTCATCCAAAGAGCAGCATTCGGGAGCTTTTGATCCTGATCTGTCCCATTTCCCTCGCAAGCCTCATGGACTGTCTTGGCTTTGTCCATGAAGGTGATGACAATGATAATAGTAACAACAATAGTGGGAGTGGCAGCACTTAATTTTTCTTAATAAGCATTTTATTTTAGAACAGTCTGAGGTGTACAGAAAAGTTACAAAGGTGGCGCAGAGAGTTCCCTTACACCCTTCACCCCATTTCCCCCATTAACACTTCACAATAGCATGATATGTTTGTCACAGCTAATGAACCAATGCTGTTATGCTATTATTAATGTTCGTACTTTATTCAGTTTCTTTATTTTTTACCTAATGTCCTTTTTCTGTCTCAAGATCCCATCTAGGATCGTACAGTACATTTAGTCATAGTGTCTCTGTAGACTTCCCTTGGCTGGGACAGTTGCTCAGATTTTCCTTGTTTTTGATGAGTACTGGTCACGTATTTTGAGGAACATCCCTCAGTTGGGGTTTGGCTGTTTTTTTTTTTTCTCATGGTTAGACCAGAATTATGGGTTTGGGGGAGGAAGACCCCAGAGATAAAGTTTAGTCTTTCTCACAATATTTCATTTTATTGAGCTTTTCAGCATTTCCAGATGCTCTGCTAAACCCTTAACAAATTGGATTCCCTTTAAGGCTCCTGATAATTCTATTAAATTCTTATTTTACTGTTAAAGGAAACAGACTCAGAAGGGTATGGTAACGTGCCTAAAGACACACAGTAAGTGGATCAAACACAGGTCTGGCTGATTCTGCAAGTTTTGCTTTTAGCCAATACTACTTCAAACAGTGGGTAAGCAGTATATCTGCTATTAAAAAACAGTATGTATTTATTTATATCCAACCTTTCCCCCCAGAGCCTGTGTTGCAACTTCTAATCAAAGCCACATTGAGACGGCTAAAGCAGGGTCATGAGAAAGGCAGACAAGACAGTTGGTGAGCCCTCCCTCTTGCCAAGTCACATGTGTCAATGGTGGTTGTCTGGTGTGTTGCCATGGGCTTGGTGCAGGCCCTGGGCGCTGTCTCACCCTGTCTTAGTGTCTCCGAGGAGGCCGTGGTGGGAAGTAGAAGTCCTGAGGCCTTTTGCTTGTGTGCCCAAGGTGTGATTCTGAAGAAATGAGTCTGGCCATTTGCTTGGTTTGGATAATCAAGTCCAGCCTGGTGTGGTCACGCTATACCCTTATTGGGATTTTGAGAATAGATTTTCATATCTCTGTGTCATTTGGTCTGGTCCAGCGATTTTCCAGATGAACTAGCAATAACATCATAGCCCATGTCTCTGGCCTCTGTGCCTCTCTAGGGGTCAGTGGGCTGGGGTTTGGAGGCCAACAGGACCTGGACAAGGGGAGAGAGCTGGATGTGGGCCATGAAGGAAAGGCTTTCAGCGTTTCTGGGCGCCCAGGTGCCATTGCTTCCGAAAGGAGATTTTTTAAAAAAATGTATTTTTTGTTTTTAAGTTTAGTTTTTAACATAATAACCAAAAAAGCATCTTTCCAAAAGTGAGTTATACATAGCGATTATAAGTAATATGCGGATGAACACTTTTTAATTTAGGCAAATATTCCTTCATTTATTAAGAAAATAATCACCTCCTCAGTGTCAGGCATTGTTTAGACACTTGGAACAGAACAGGTGAAAATTCCTGCTCTCCTGGTGCTGAAATACTAGCTGGAGACAGACAGCCCCAAACATAATAAATATTTGAATGTGGGTTTGGAAAATGAACATGTAACAAACCCCCCAAACCCCCGGTTTCACTGGTACTCTCAGGACAAGATGTGCTGTTGGTGCTGAGTCATTTGTTGCAGAGTACTGAGAACATAATCGTGCAGGGGATGCTGGAACAGGGCAGAGGGTGAAGGAGAGCCTCCACGTTTGCCTTTGTGGGATGCTGATATAACCATCTTTGTCATCAGATGACCCCTGGATTGGTACCCCAGGGTGGGCCACGTGCTGGTGAGAGGGGCCGGATGCACTTGGCTGCTGCCCCACCCAGCCAGGTCTGAGCTGCCTGGTGGTGCACCTGGACCTTGCTGCAGCCTCCAGGCTGTTCCCTCCCTGCTTCCGCCCACTCTTCCCAGTCTGCTCTTCCTGCAGCAGTCCCAGTGGTGCTATGAAAATTGCCTAAAGCCTCTGCAGACTCCACCCCAGGGGGTAGTACTCAGACCCCTAGCTGTGCGTCCAAGTCCCTCCCGGAGTGACCTAATCATCTCTCTCGGGTACTCCTGACCCCAGCCCTCCCTCCCTTTGGCCTTTGAGTCCTCCTTGTACACTCCCAGCTTGTGCCTGCCACTGGTCCTTTGTATATGGCCATGAGCTCTGGGATGCACGTTGCCTCCATTTTCCCACAGCACTTTAGCTCTCAGCCACCTGTCCCCACAGCCTGTTTTGAGTCTTGGTGCAGCATTGCTGCTCTCCGATAGTTTATTGGGTATTTTGTTGGTCTCTGCTGCACCAGGCTCCTGTCTCATTTATTGCTATATCCCCAGCACCCAGGATGGATCCTGGAACCTAGTAGGTACTCAGTAAGTATCTGTCAGATGAATGAATGAATGAGTGAACAAATGAATAAACAAATCAATTGAATCACTCTTACATCCAGAGCCTGGTGACTGATCATGTCAGAGAGATCTGAGGCAGCATAAGCCCTCAACCTTCTCCTTCTCTACCACCAACATATCTCAACTTTGGCAGACAAATTGAAATTTAAAAACCTTATGGAGGTCCTGAATCCCTCTGGTAAACTTAACTTGTTGGACCATGGATTTTAAATGGCAGAGTGTTGAGAACAGCTGCCTCCTGGTTGCAGTACAGCGTAGTGGTCAGGTTGCAGATTCCCCAGGCAGCTGCTGAGTTCAATCGCAGCCACGCCCCTTCCCAGCTGGGTGGCTTTGGCCAAGTCAAGTGACCTCCTGAGCCTCAGCTTCCTCATCTGTGCGATGGGAATGGCCCAGCACCTGCCCCAGGGGACCATTGTGAGGATTAAAGGAAATAGCACTTGCCATGTGCCTGGGGAGTGCTTGGCGCCTGTCAGGGATTGGGAGATATTAGCGGTTTTTCTTAGCTGTGCTGTCCTTGCCTCTGATTCTGCTGAAGTCTGGCTTCCTGGTCCGGGGCGACATGGGCACTGCTAGTACCTGATGGTCAGTGCATCCTCCTCGTCCCTGGAGTCTTCTGCGACAGCAGAACTCACTCAGGGGGCAGTGAGTGGCTATGAATTTCTCTTGCCCCTCTCTCACCCCCGCACTGACCGATGATGATGGCCTTTGTCATTCTTTCTTTTAGCACAAATTGTTGAGCCCTTGCCACATGCCAGGCGCCGGGGAAAGAGAGCAGGGACCAAGACAGACATGGGCCTGACCTCATGGAGCTGCAGCCTGGCCAGGAGGCGGACATTAAATAGATAATAGATGATATAAGTTCACAACAATTAACCCGGGTGTGCTGAGCATGGAGGGCTCAAGTGGCATGCAGCTGAGTGGGTTATGGGGTCCGGAGGGTCGCAGGCTCCCCCTAGAAGTCCTGTCGAACTGAAACCTGGGGAGTGGAAGAAGAGATGACTTGGGTGGGGCTACGGCCTTTCTGGGACAAGGAGAAGGGTGAGAGGGGTGCTGTCAGCAGGCCTGTGTGTGGGAGCTCGGAAAGGGGGAGGAGACTCAGGGTGGGGCCTGTCAGTGGTGGATGGAAACATCAAGTTTGCAGTCATGCCTTGGAGCTGTTGAAGGATGCTGAGCAGGGCAGCAGGGGCATTGAATGTGCCAACCTGTAACGTAGCCCAGGGTGTTGAGTTGAGAACGGGTATCTTGGGGAGGTGAACGAGGCAGGGAGATGGCACTGGAGGAGGGGATGGCGGCCTGGACACGGTGAGGGGTGGAGGGATCCAGGCTCTGCTTGCACCGGGCCCTGCTGATGCCTAGAGGGACAGTGTACAGGCCTTGCCCTCAAGGTGCCCCAGCCTCATCCCAACTGTGCCGCTAAATACGTGGGTGCGTTTCCACCACGGCCGCTCCTGCAGCTGGACGCTGCCACCTCGGAAAGATGGAGTTCTTTCAATCCCTAGGGTTGCCAGGTATCTGTACCAGTTAGATTTGCTTGCTGCCACAGTGGGGATGTGTTCCAGAACCTTCTTCTGAGGTGTGGATGTTGTGCCTGATCCTGTAACCAATGCATGTCCTTTCTTTTTCTTTTTTTTTGCTACAGCCAACTGGGTACATGGAAAACTCAGTCTCCTACAGCGCTATTGAAGACGTTCAGCTGCTGTCCTGGGAGAATGCCCCGAAGTACTGTTTACAGCTCACAATTCCTGGGGGAACTGTTTTACTGCAGGTAGGAGAAATAAACATGAACAAGCAGTTTCTTCTCCCAGCCCTGCTCACTCACCCTCCTCTCTTCTGTTGGTGGGAGGCGGCCAGCTATCGGGAGGAAAGGTTGTTTAACTTAGAGTATTTTTTTCTCCAAGTACAAGAAAAGTATAACCCGGGCTCACTGCAGGAAAGGAAGAAGAAGTACACACGATTGAGCACCTACTGCGTGCTTGCCACAGTCTCGGATCTTTACACATTGTGTTTTTATTTCTTTTAACAAACCTGAGAAATAGGTTTTTGATTTCCATTTTACATATGAGGAAACTGAGGCACACCGGCACGTTGTTAAGCCTTAAAAAGCAAGTAAGCAATAGATGTCACCTTTTGATCTGCTTCGAGTGAGGAGGCTTCTTTTCACAGATTTAAGTCTTTTGAGACTCTGATGGAGCTATGAGCTGTGTCCTTGGAAGAGTATGTGTTTTGTGTGTATAGCTCAGGACTGTTGGTTAGAAATGATGCAAACAGTATTCAGACTATCTGAAGCAAAAAGAGAATTTGATGCTGTTACTGCATTAAAGTAACTGGGAAGTCTAAGAAAGGATTTCAGGCATAGATGGAGCCAGGAGTCAGAGGATAACATTAATACTCAGTATATCTCCCTCCAATGTGCCTTCCCCTCCACACCCCCCATCTGCTGGCTCTGCTTCTCGGTGTTGGCTTTATTGTCAGGCAGGGTCTCTCCATGTGGTGGGGGAGATGGACTTCTGCCATTCTCAAGCTCCATTCTTGGAACTTATAATCCTTAAAAATGTGAGAGCCCATTTTTTCCCCCGTTATCTTTCTGTAAAATCTCATTGAAGATTCTTACTGGCTCTGCTCCAGCCCCATGCACCCCAGGGAATGCACTGCCTCGGATTATGTGTCCATCCTTACCACAGACGGCTGTGTACCCCAATAGCCCTACCTGAACTTTGTGGACTGAAAGAGATGGGTTTACCAAAAAAGGAATTATGGCAGAAAAAATAACTGGCTGCTGCAGTACATATGTGTGATGTGTTCTAGATCATTTGAGGGAGGGTCACCCCAATTTTCAACAGGCACCCCAAGTTGGGAAATGAACCCTCTTGTCATTGGGAGAACAGTCTTCCTTAGCCTTTCTTTTAAGGCCATTTTCTTTCTAACTCTGTTACTCCAGGGAGACCTGTTCTGAGCCCAAAAAGACGCTGTCTAAAACCCATTTCTTAAGTGGCCACTGGGTTGTGTAACAACATTGGAGCCAAGAGGCATGCAGTTTGGCCTCTGAGAGATGCTCAGAGGTTTGACAAGATCAGTGTAACAACTAAACATCCTTTGGAAAAGTCCCATTCTTTCCTGTCATCTCTTGGAGGACAACAAAACCATGCCTGCCTGTCTGTCGAGTCTATGAAAGAGGTGGTCGGTTCTGGCCGCCTTGGCCAGGGGGTGGAGCAGCAGTGGAAGGCGAGGGAGAGACACTGGCAGGATTCCATGGAAAGCTGAGAGAAGATGGGTGCTGAGAAAATCCCATCTGAGTCACAGAACACAGAGCCGGCCTGTCCCCTGCGCTGGGGGAGGAAGGCGAATAAGCCCTTTGGCCCCATCCTTGAAGAGCTGCTGGGCCCTTTGGGGAGAAGAGCCGAAAACAAAGGACTATAGAGATAATAACTAAAATTGAAGCATGTCCCAGAAGACTAGGAGCCCAAAGTAGGAAGTGACTCACTTGGCCCAGGGTGCCAGGGATGGCGACATTAAAACTGGGCATAAAGGGAGTGTGCCAAGAGGGTGGGCACACACTCTGGGCAAAGTGAACCCAGGAATGAAGCATGTCTATAGGGGAGGGGCTGTTTGCTGCCCTGCAGGAGAAGGGAGGTGAGTTCAGGGCCCTGTGGATGCATCCAGAGCTATTGGGTCACACTTAGATCATACAGGTCTCATTAGCTGAGTGAAGAACCAGTGGCTGTATTGTGAGGGCAATAGGGAGCCATTAAAAGCTCCTCAGGGGTAAGGGGGACAATAGAGGGACCAGTCTGGTTGCAGGGCAAAAAGTGCTGGGTGTGTGAGTCCCAGAGGGAAGCAGGAGAGAGGGAAACCCTTGAAATAGTCCAGCTAGAGAAAGGAGGCCCTGAGCCCCATCCCTCTAGGTATAGCGGTCCCCACTCTGCCAGTAGGAGCAGCACGGGGCCTCATTGCTTCTGAAGCTGGGAGGACAGTGGTCCCTTCAAGGAAGTAAGTACCCTGAGTGTCACTCATCCTGGGGACAGAGGGGCGCAGTGAGGCTTCGAGAGGTGTGTGTCACTGGGCAGCGCCTCGGATGTCCCTTTAACCCAGGCCGTGGCTGCAGGCCGGCTGTGATGACTCGCCTGGCTGGGGCTGCACCCAGCAGTGGCCTCACGTCAGAGCTTCTCCCGCTGTGCTGACAGACAGATGGGCCTGCGGCTGCTGCAGCAGCCCCCTTGTTCACTGCCCCCCTGCTCCAGTGGGCAGCAGCCGTCACAGTCCAGGGGCCAGAGGCTGGAGCAGGAGAGTGGGAGGAGGAGGAGAAGGTGGCACCAGCTCTTGGGATCCAGAGCTGGACTCAGCTGGGGCGGGGAAGCAGAGGTGGCCTCTACTCCATCACCCAGCGGAGCCCAGGTGGGTGCATCTCGCCCATGCCCACCTCTCTTTCTTCCTCGCTGCCATTTCCATCAGCTTCTACTTTGCTTCCTGCTTGTTGTCACTCTCCTGCCCTCCCTCCCATGATTCATGGGTCACGGTATGTGGCCATCTTGTTATGTAAATGGGTTTCAGGTCACCTTAAAGATGGGCTCCACTCCAGGCTGAGGGGTCCATGTGGTTATGGAGTGACCGGGAGCACCTGGAGCCAAAGGGCGGTGGCCTGAGGTGTAGGGCAGGCCACTCCTCACATGTCGTTGTGGCAGTCTGCAGGTTCTTTTGCTTTGGGCTTGTCCTCATTCACATGACAAGACCCAGAGCCATGGCACGACAGAGCGATTTTCCCTGTTCCAGGTAGAAGGGAGGCCCGAGAAGCAGCCGGGGGGCGCCCAGGGGCAAGGTGGACTTAAAGAGCTTTGTCTGAGTGCTGCTCATCAGCAGATGACAGTGCCTTTAGTGGTGCTGTCCCTGCAATAGCCACTAGCCACACAGGGTTATTTGCATTTAAATTTAATTTATTAACTCAAATTAAGAATGCAGTTCCTTGTTCCACTAGCCACATTTTAAGTGCTCAGTAGCCACATGTTGTTAGTGGCTATTGTGTTGGACAGCACTGATCAAGAACATTTCCATCATCACCCAAAGTTCTGTTGGATGAGCTAGACCCTAGAACTTTCCATTTTGACCCATGCTCTATACACTGGATGCCCCCTCCCGGGGAGATGGCCTCAGCATGCAGGTGGGTCTGTAGAGTTCCAGCATCTCTGCATGCCTGCATCCCTGAACAGGGTCCCGTCCTGCTGGGTGCAGCACAGCTGTTACCTACATGGGGGCGATGGCAGGAGCTTGAAACCTGCCTGGTCCCCCTTCCCTCCCCTACTCTTCTCTCCCCTCCTCCCAGCTAAACCCCCTCCCCCTTCCCCACGCATTCGAAGGTTCTCAGTATCCATGGCATCTGTTTTCCTCTGTCTCTGGCACTTTTTCTCCATGTATCCCCTCCCTTCCTTCCCCCCTTCTCCACCCCCTTTCTCTCTCTCTCTCTTTCTCTCTCACTCCCTGCTTTTCTTGCAGTTTCTTTTTCTCTGGCGTCTTCCCCCAGCCCCTCTCCTCACCCTGGCCCTTCTCTCTCTGTGTCTTGACTTAACTCTCTCTCTCTTCTCCTCTCTCCATTCTCTCCAACTCTCTCTGTCCCTCTCCCAGGGACCTTTTTACAAAGCTGCTTTGTTGGAATTTGAATTGGTGCCTCACTCAGACTTTGGGGAGCTGACCTATCTGAGCCTGCCATCTTCCCAACTCGGTGACACCCAGCAATCTGCTAGTAGGTCCAGTTGCCAGACAAAAGCATCAGCCTTCCAGCCTGGGTCCAATTGGTGTGTTTCTGGATGCTTTGTGATTTTCAGCGTGAACTCCCTAATGCCATGTTATTAGAATCCCTGGGTACAGAAAGGACCTATTTATCTTCTTTCCTCCCTTAATGCCCTTTCTGCTGGTGTTTCATTGTGAGGAGGGAACTACATAAGCACATAAATGGTGCTGTGAAAGCATCTTGGGCACCCCCCCGCCCCGGGTGGTGGGCATTAAAGAGCCATGTGGAGGAAGATCATCTTCTGGGGATTTCTGCCTCGCAGTGAGAAGTGGAGCAGGCCACTGCTACTAAAACAAGGCTGCGGGAGGCACCAGACCAAGGAGAGCCTCCTTCCCCGAGAGCAGTTGCTTCCTTCCTTCTGGAGTGGTTTCCGAGACCTTCTCTTCTCAGTGACATTCCCAAAAGTCCCCCAAGAGGCCAGGCAACTGTTTACCCCAAACACTGGTGGCCGCGGCAGGCACAGGGTGGGTTCTCTCCTTACTGGAAGCTGGAGAGAAGGACCTTTCCGGTCTAAAGAGCACGTGCTGTTTTTTCCCTAAGAAGTTGGGCCGGGGAAGGAGAACTGGGAACAGTCACCCCCACTGTACCCTTGGCTGTTTTTCTCACCTCTCAAGACAATACAACAATGAGAGAGAACTTGGCAACTTTCGAAGAGGAAATTAAGCAGAATTTGCCTGGAACGAGGCCCTTTCAGTATTCGAAAGATTTATCACTAAGAGAAGTTGGCGCCGGCCCGAGCAGGCCTGCCTCTTCCAGGGCCTTTCCCATGCTCGGATCTCGTCTCCTCTGAGTGACCCTCAGGACTCTGAGCTGTGCCCTGTGACCCAGGGGACCAGGCCATCCCTGCTCAGCCGTCTATAAGGTATATGGGAAGTCTGTCCAGAAACTCGCCCCCCACCCTCCCACCTCTGGCCGGGCACAGCCCAGTCTCCTCTCCTTTCCTTGGACGGCACTTAGAGATGTCTGCACCAGGATTCCGGACTTCCCCCGGCAACCTCTGTCCTTCTTTGAAACTGGACAAGCTGAAGGAAGGAGCAGTTCATGGCCTACCCTTGTTGCAGCCTTTCTGACTCCATTAGCAAGAGGGGAAGTGGCTGTGAGGATGCTTGTGTGCCACAAGCCACCTCCCCTCTTCTGGAGGAAAGTCTGGCCCACCTTTATGTTTCTGGGGTGGAGCTTCCTTCCTCTTCCTCCTTCATCAGTATAATGCTTTCAGATTTCCCAGCCCAATTCCTGGAGCCCAGTGGAGCCCAGCACGTTGCTCTCATGTTCAGGTAGGCAGTAGAGAGAGCAGGCTGTGGGGTCAGATAGACCTGAGTCCCAGCCCAGTTCTGTCATTCTCTACCTGTGTAATTTGGGGCAGCAGGAGTAACCTCTCTGAGCTTCTAATTTATCTGTGAACTGGAGCCATGATACCTGCCTCCCTGGATGTTTTGAGAATCAGCGATATTGCGTATAAAATACTTAGCACTGTGCTGGGTACATAGTAAGTATTCAGGAAAAGACTGCCATGATTATTTCTAGTGTAGTCAAATACAACTTGGAGAAGAGAAGGTATCAAGGCTGTATAATTCTTTTGAAGTTCTGCTACACATGTCATTTTCTTCAATGAGCAAAATGGGTATAGTGATGCTTTATTCATCTGTTTACCCACCCATGTGTTTATCCATCTGTCTGCCCATCCATCCACCCTTCCATTCATCTACCCATCCACCCATCTACCTATTTATCCATGTGCCCATTCATCTATCCATCCACCCTCCTATCCATTTATCCACCCACCCACCTACTCATCCATCCATCCATCCATCCATCCATCCATCCATCCATCCATCCATCCATCCATGCATCTATCCATCCATCCATATGTTCATCCAGGGAAGTCAGACTATGCTAGGTTATGCTACAGTGACAAGTAGTCCCAAATTCCAAGTGGCTCAAAACAGGACTATTTCTCCCTCAGCTGAGCATCCATAGTGGGTCAGCGAGAGCTCAGCTGGTGGAACACGCATCATCTGGAACGTTCCTGGTTACAGGGAAAGGGGAAGAGAATCTACTAAATAGTGTACTGCCTCTTAAAGGCTTCCACCGGAAGTGACACGTTTCACTGGCCAAAGCAAGTCACCTGGCTGCATCTAGCTACCACGTGCCAGAGGGGAGCTGGAAACACTGGGGAAGGACACTGATGAGACCACAGCAAGTCTAGGCTTTAGTTTCCTCATCAGAAACATGACAGGAGAGGAAAGGTTGGGTTAGAGTCAGGTTCTTAACCTGTGGTCGATGATGTAATCAAACTGCCGGCACAGTGCTGTGTGTGTCTGCATATGCGTGTGGTGTACAGATATGTACTTTAGTTGGGTATGAGTCCATAGCTTGTTTCAGGTTCTCATAAATCCCCCAAAAGCTGAGAACCCCTGGACTGGGTGACCCTTGAAATTCCTTTGAGCCTCTGATTCAAAGAGCCTCATTTGTTGTAATGGACAAGTACAGCTGAGGCCTCTGTCTTCCTCCAAAGTGCAGCCAGCCTAGAGGGGAGGAGGGGGGAATGTGGCCGCCTCTCTTCCTATTCGGGTTGGAGAATAATGAGCCCCCCATTGGGTGGGAGACATTTCCTGCTGCCTGGGAGGGAGCAGAGGAGAGCCGGGCAGTATGACTCTTCCTTGACAAAGCATCTTTGTGCTTTGCTTTATCTGTAATTAATTCATTCAGTGATGTTTTTAACTGGCCTCACTGGGGAGGTTGAAGTTAATCACTGGATCCAGCCTCGTTTTCCAATCCTATGGGTGGAGTCAATAAACCGCAGGGTTGCCGTAAGGCCTCTCTACAAGTGGCAGGAAGAGGTGCAGGGAAGTGGAGGAGGAAGGGTAGTTCTGGCCGAGGCATCGGGGAAGGCAAGGGGTTTTGAAAGCCGAGAAGGGTGAGCACATGCCAGATGGGAAACAGTGGGCAGTGAGGGTGATGGTGTGGTCAGAGGCTGGATCAGACTCCTGGCTGGGCAACAGGGCCCTATAGCCTACTCTGAATCTCAGTTTCCTCATCTGTGAGATGGGAGTATGCACGGCCTCACTTCATAGTGATGTGTTTAAGGCGGTTAACGCAATGCCTGTTCAGTAACATCAAGCTGTTGTTACTGACCTGCGAGATCTCAGTGAATCCCCGCACAGAGAGCAGGCTTCCTGCACCTGTGTTACATACAGATGGGGAGGTCCAGAGTCACACAGGTGTGTTCAGCTGTGATCCACAATCTGCTCTGCTGAAGCCAAACCTAAACCTGCCTTTTTTCTAGGTGCCACGCTGACCTCTTAGGGTTGAGACAGTCACTGGGGGTGGGGGGGCGGGGTCAAACTGGCCAGGAAGCTGCGTGTGTCTGGAGAAGAGGGTTCTCAATCTCCCCTGTGAGGAAAGACTTGGAAAACTCAAGTTAGGATGAGAGGGGAGGTGACAGAGGCAGGTGAGGTGGTGGTCAGTGTCATTGAAGAAACTTTCTGCTCCTTCTAGACAGCAGGTACCTCTGTGAAATGCAGGACCCAACTGAGCATGAGGGCAGGAGAAAATCTGTTGATCAGGTCTAGAAATCACCTGGTGTGTGAGCTCTGGGACCTGGGGGATGCCAGGAGGGGTTGTGGCATAACCAGAAGCAGCCACTGCTCTGGGAGCTGGTCGGCTCCTTCTGGAGAAACAGCTGCAGGGAAAATGCATGGGAACATAGACTTTTGAGAAGGAAGAAAGGTCCAGAGGGTCCATACAGATCCATCAGGACTCTTGGATGCAAGCAGCTGAAGTGGGCACAAGCTATCTCAAGCAGGAAAGGAACATACTAGAAGGATTGGTGAGAGCCTGAAGAATAGACTTAGGAAATGGATTGGAGCAGAGGCAGTTGGAGGACCATGTCCCAGCCCCTACCTCATAATGAATTCTCAAACCTCTCATCTTGACATCATTTTGCTCAAGACCCAAGCCCTGGGCAAGAGTTTCAGATTGACCCTGCCTGGGTCCTCTGCTCACACATGGCCAGTGGAGGGGCTGGGAGGCCCCCTTAAAGATCCCTTATGGAGGCTCACACATGGGAGGTACCCTTAAAGTGGGAAGGGCTGGCCTGGTCTCAGGGGAGACAGGTCTCTGTTAGATTCGGTTGCTGAGGTGGAGGAAGGGAGTCAGCACTTACCGCTAAACACCGCCTAAACACTGCCTGCACTGCACTCCGTCTGCTGCACTGTTCATGTGCAGCCAGGCCTGATGGTGCCAGGTACTGCTGACCGGTGCTGGGGATTTGTGAATAAGACCCTGCCTTCCAGGAGCTCACAGTCCACTCATTCATTCAACACGTTTTGCCAATGCCCCAGGCCCTGGGTACTGTGGTGGTCACACACAGTCACGTATTTATAGGGCAGCATGGTGGGGCCAGTGGCCCTAAAGAGGGAGGAATGAGGGTCCCCTTTCCTTCTCCCTCTCCTCTTCCTTTTTGTCTGCACTTAGCCATTCAGTCCAGCCAGTGACACCTTCTAGGCACTGCCCAGGACCACTGTGGACCCTCAGAACCAATGGAACAACTCACGTTAGCACTAAACCAACCTGGCAGTACCTCCCAGATGCATTTCCTACTGTTGCTGTGACAAATGATACAAATTTAGTGGTTAAAACAAAACAGATTTATTACCTTCAGTTCTAGAGGACAGAAGTCCAACATGGGCCCCATTGGGTTAAAATCGAGGTATCTCCAAGGCTGGTTCCTTCTGGAAGCTCAAGAATCTGTTCCCTTGCCAGTTCCAGCTTCTAGAGGCCGCCCACAAGCCTCCGCTCGTGGTCACACATTCCGGCCTCTACTTCCATCTCTGACTCTGACCTCCTGCCTCTCTTTTCAGGACCTTTGTGATTACATTAGCTCGCCCAGATAATCTCCCTGTTCTCAGGATTCTGAATCACATCTGCAAAGCCCCTTGGCCCCCTAAGATGTATTCACGGGGGATCGGGATTTAGACAATCTTTGGGGATCCTTTACTCGGCCCACCACACCTGCCCTTTCTCTGACTACCTCGGTGTGTTAAAAAGCAGAGACATGGTGGTGGACTAAGAGCATGCCGAAGCCACTCATACTGGCTTGTCCCGGCTCCTGAGCGCTGATCATGTGCGTCTCTTCCCGACTCTGGTCCAGGAACAGAATCAGCCAAGGTAGCATCATTCACAGCACAGAAGTCAGCACACGTGAGCAGTGATATTTTTTTATCCCAGAGAGCCTGTTGTCACACATTTATTAGCACACCACAGGCCGTGGCTGCCGCTGATACTGATCACTGCTGTCTGTGGAGTGTTTGCACGTGCCGGGCTCTGCGCTAAGTAAGCATTTTCCATGGATTATCTCATTGTTGGGATCTTGGCACTGCTCTCCGCGAACATGGGATGTATTTTGTCATTCTGATGAACGAGAATTGTCACAAGACCACAGAGCTGGCTCAGCACTTGACAGGAGGTGACCGAGCCACAGACCCTTTGGGATACTGCTGGTCCCTGTGGCAGACGCCCCTTTGGTCTGCCAGTCAGGTGTCACAGGCTTTGTATCATAAGGGAACTTGCTCCAAGTCACATCGTTAGACCATGGGAGAGCCCAGACTTGAACCCAGGTTTATTGGAGAGTCCGCTGCCACAGAAGTCTCTGCATCATGCAGAGGATGTCCCTCAGCCCACTTCCCACTCAGGCACCAAGTCTGGTGTGACTCTCCTCAGGGTTTGGAATGAGTCTCTGAGCCTGATAACCCGCTACACTGGCCACTGAACTGGTTTGTTCAAGCCCAGAGACGTCCCCAGACTCTGCCCTGGCAGAGCAGCTGACGTTTCTGTGGGGATCAGGGTGCAGAGGTGGAGAGACCTGGAGCTCCTTGACTGAGGGTGACCCAGAGTTGTATACACCTGTGCATGCACGTGTCTGTGTGTGCCTGGGTAGGGTGGACTTTCATGTTTAGAGAGAGGCTTTGGCCTTTGTGAGAGTCCCTTGACCAGCAGAGTCAGGATCACTTGGTGTCCGGCAGGAACAGACGCATTTTTTCCCTTTTCTGCCTGTGGGGGTGGTCATTGGAAAACTTGGGCTGCCATAACAGTGTGGTTCACAGCGTGAGGCCGCCTGGCTTCAAGTCCTGGCCTCATACCTGCTGCCTGTGAGCTTGCAGGAAAGTTTTTAACCTCCTAAGCCTCAGTTTACTCGCCTGTGCCGTAGAGATGAGCTGCTGACAGTGCCAGCTTCCCCTGCAGGGACTGAATGAGCCAATCCACGTGTAGGGCTTAGCATTGCGTCTGGTGCGCATTAATGTCCCTTAAATGCTGCTGTTGGCATCAGCAAATTTGCTAGAACCGGGGGTGAGAGCAGAGGCAGCATGCATCGGAGTCTACAGAGCCTTCCTTGGTCCACACTGTATTTGAGAGGACTTGACCATGGTGCTGATAACAATAACAATTGCTGCATTTCTGTTTGACCACCTACTGTGTGCCCAGCATGCTTTAGATGCTTTATAGGAATCATTCCCAATCCTCATGACATTCCTGCAATCAAGGGCATTGTCTTCATTTTATAGATAAGAAAATTAAGGCTGAGTTGCCCAAGCTCTCTGAACTAGGATGGTGTGTTTTGCTCTTTGCCTGGTGATTTTTAACTCAGGTCCACCTGAGTTCAAGGCTGGCTGCTTTCTACCATGACTTTCTGCAGCTGGCAGGAAGTGGTGTGGTTAAACCCCCAGGCTTGGGAACTAGACTACCTGGGTTTGAATTAGCTGATGTGAGATCTCAGGGTCTCAGTATTTCCTTCAGTGAAACAGGCATAGTGTCACCCACCTGATAGGGCTGTTGTGAGGGCTAATGACAATCGCCAGGTACCTGGAGTAGTGCTTCGTACAAAGGAAGCACTCAGACAGCTCTCACCATCATCATCCTACCACCACACCTCATTCCCATTCACCTGGGCCCCTCCTGTGATCCTCAAAGGGGCAAGATAAGTATGCAGTTAGTTACAGCTCTTGCAGACACCAGTGTCTGAGGTCACGCCTACCTAGCAGAATAAGCACACGATGGCAGCGAGGTCTTATTTCACAAAAGTCCCCCTGGTTATCACTTCTATTTTGGTTTTGTACTCAAAGGGTTCAGCTTGGCAAATCTCTCAGAAGGTTGTTACGGTCACAGAGCAGACCCTATTGGCCAGACAGGCTGAGGCTCTTGTGCTGGCCTGTAAAATGCTCTGAAATGCTAAAAGCCAGTGACCGGACTTTGCTGTCCTGTTCTTGTCTTGCAGGCTGCCAACAGCTACCTGCGAGACCAGTGGTTTCATTCTCTGCAGTGGAAGGTAAGTCTTGACTCAGTTGCTCATTTAGGGTGGTCACCTCCGTCTCTGGCACGGCTCTTGCCTCCCGGACTGCATAACTGAGGAGCCTTGTTCCACTGTGTCAGGGCCTCTCCCCCTTCACGCTCTGCTGTTGGATACCTTTCCCCGTGCAATGCCGAAGTGGCATTCTTGCCCCGTTGGCTGTTGACTTTGTTCATGATCTTACAGAATTGTGTCTGCTTCCAAAAGGATGTAGAACTGCTTGCTCTTAGAATAGGGGCTCACCTGAGGGGCTGGGGGAAGCAGGACTTCAGGGGCTCAGGATGCTGCCTTGAAAATAACTTCTAAGGTGGCACCAAAGGTAAATTTACCAGACATTCAAAAACCTAACCGAGTTTCCATATAGTCCTCACTCTCTTTCAGTTGCCTGGGGTTTTTTGCCTTATTTCCCAGTTGTAGCTCTGCATAGGGTGGTCCAGAGTCCTCTAGCACATAAGAGAAAGTAGCCCTTTACTGGTCACTTTCAAGAGCCAGGGGCCAGATCTGTGAGAAAGGTCCTCCCTGCCCCCAGAGAGTCCATGTCCTGCCCCATGGCTCGGGATCGGGGTGTGGAACATGCCTGGCAGCTTCCTCATGCACCCTGCCTCCTTGTCTCTCCCGCCTTCTGAGTTTTAGTTTAGAACAAGCTATGACAGGCCTGTGGCCTCACGGAGCCAGCAGGGTATGGCTGGAATGACCGGTACATATCCTGAGCTATTATTTTTACTGTAGGTTGGAGCTGTGGAGGAGGAGAGGCTGGCCCTGTGTAGGGTTTAAGGCCATGTGCCATCTCGGGGTGATCGAGGGAACACTCAGAATTCCTCTCATGCCTCTGGAGGGGCTCTCGTCACAGCCAGGCTGAGGACAGAAATACAACCCCGGAAAACCACATTCCTGGTCTCAAAGAGGGCCACTCCTCCCCACCCCCTGTGACAGCTGCAGGTCCTCTCGCTTTGTTGCCCGTGTGGCAGTCTCAGAGGCTGAGCGTGAGTCTCCAGGTTGGGGCTGCTAAGGGAAAGGACTAGCATTTATTAAGTACCCTCTCTGTGCCGGGAACTTGCGACTAAGCTCAGGTCCATTTTACCCTTGCCACAGCCCCATAAGGCTGATTATTACCATTGTTCCCATTTTATGTGGAAAAGGTGAGCCCAACTCCCACAGCTGGTAGGGGCCTGGGGCAGGGTTCAGACCTATGTTTTTCTCATACTTGTTTGGCGTCTGAATGTAGGCGGAAGGCACTGGTGGCAGCTAACAAGGCATGGTGGCACATGTCTGCTCATGGAGTCAGCAGGTCCTGTTGAGAGCTTGATTTCTACAGGGAGATTGTCCCAGGGCCTGGCTCTCTGTGGCCAGATGTGTCCCAGGACAGGCAGAACGTACATCAGGACCTACTGGGGGCCATCTGGGAGTTAAATGCCGGAGCAGGTGAGAGGGAGGGAAGATAATGGATGGCGGCCACCTAAGGGAGGAGGCCATCTCACCACCCCAGACAGTGACTGCTTACAGTCTCCTCTCCGTTCTCCATGTGTATTTCCATGTGGGCCCTCAGTAAACGATCGTCTTGCTTTTTTTCTTAGTTTGGGACGAGGCAGAAAGTACTTAGAGATGTACACAGCTTACCCAACAGGTTGGGAAAACGCCTTATTGAAAAGGTGGCCCAGACCAATGTCAGGGGGAGGCTGTATATCATGGAGTTCTGCTTTCCACTTTGCCCTTGTCAGCATTTTTTTTTACCAGTGACCTACAGGAACACTGAAAGGCAGTGCTTGTGAAATTTGTGACTACTATGATGATCAAAATGGTGGGCGTAGAAAGTTGAATTTCAGGAGACTGTCTAGAAAGATGATTTGAAAGTGACAGACTTGAAACACATATTCAAATGTCAAGGATTGCATGTGGGCTTCAGACAATTGATTAAGAAAGTACAGAATTGGGGATCCAAGGGCTTCTTGTAGTTCTCATGATGATCTGGATGTCCACACTCATTTTGGTGGCATTTGGTTTTTGTATAGTTATTAAATTTAATCAGTTAAATTTTTAAAAAAGCATCCAGGAAACCCAGGTTGGGGCGTCAAGGAACCAGCAAGTGTCTGGCATTGTGTGGCTCTTCAGCCAGGTGGTGTACGGTGGGTGACCTTCGTTCTCACTGTATAAGCATTCGATTGTGTTGTAGGCACATACCTGTAAGGCAGTGGCTCTTCTTCCCCTTTAACACTCCCCCACCCCCCATAATTTTGGTATGCTGCCACCAGGTGGCAGTGATATCTCAGTGTCTTCAACCTGATTTCATTCCTGTGCTTCTTTGTCACCTAGTTTTGATGAGATTGGAGAAGGTACTCACCTTCCTTTTAAAATGGCAAAGACACCTAAGGTGTTTTGCAGGCACTGCCGATGAGTGAACTGAGAGACCTGGATTCGAGTCCTGGTCCTGCTTACTCGTCTGTGGTCTGCATAGATTCTAACAAGTGTTCGTTTATTCACGTGTAGTTACTGAGTACCTACAATGTGTCAGGCATGGCTAGACGCTTTCCTGGAGTTCATTATCATTCAGCAAATGAAGGAACCAAGGTTCAGAGAAGTCTAGTGACTTGCTCATAGTCACACAGCAGATTTTAGTACAGATTGGTGGGTCTGCCTAGCCTCCAGCTTAATGTAGCTGTGACTTCAACCTCCTTTGGACCCTTCAACCTACTCAGGATGTGATCACCTGCCTCTCTTGATAAGCCACTCTCTCCTCCGTATTTACACCCAGCCATTTTGAGTTTTTCCTTATCTTTTTTTTTTCTGTTTGTTTTAAAAAAAATCAAAAGAACATCAAAAATAAGGACTTACAGAAATCCCACAAGCTTGGCTTGAGTTTTTCAATTTTCTAAATGTTGTTTTTGTCTTTTTTTCCCCCTGCACCACTACATATTTGCACATTGTAGCTGCAACGCACAGAGAATACCTTCTTCTAATTGTAAAGAGCATTATCTGTTAAATTCTGTGTTTCCATTGATTTAGTTTTTATCGACTTTTACTGGTACCTCTACGGCATTCTCAACAGGGGCAATATTGCCCCTAAGGGAGCCAAAACTGGGGCTTAAAAAACCTTGAGTTATTATAATTGTGTGTGGCCTTTCAAAGTTCAACTCTACTCAACAAAATCTTATTTTTTAGTATTTAATTTCAAAGGGAGGATGGCATATGGGAGGTAGGGATGTCTAAAAAGGCTCTTTAGTGGGATGATAATGAAAAAGGGTTGTGAAAGCTGCTGTAGAAGCTACCTCATATTGTGTTGTCAAACAAAGCAGAGTATAAATAAAATGTCTATATAATATTCTTGCCAATTGCTGCTCCGCCCTCATAAGCCCCTCGTTTTAATGGCTGCAGCTCAATTCCAATGTGTCGACATGCCATCACACGGCATTGCAGTCCATTTGGGGCATTGCCTCAGCACTGGGCACCATGTACTGAGCATCATCTGTTTCACTAAATAGTCTGTCGTTGGTGACATTTCCAAGTGAGGAAATTTAAGTCATGCCCAAGGTCCCAAGGTGACCCTAAGGGGAGCAGGTTTGACCCACAGTGTCCTAGTCCCCAGGACCCGCTTCCTTCCCCCTTCCCCACCCGAGCTGCTTTGTTCTTCCTCCCAGGCCTTTGGCCAGTGCTGGTCAGGGAGATTTAGAGGAAGACGAACAGCATCTCTGGTCCCAGGAAGGAGGGTAGGATGCGGTTACTCTGGGCAGTGGGATGGCAGCTTCTGTCCTCCCAGCATCCGTTGGAGCAGAGCTATCCTGAGGGCTCCCTGTGGAGGCCAGCCCTGTTTGGTTTGGGTGGTTTGACCCCTGAGGCCAATTCCTGGGGGTACAGAAGCATAAACAGTTGTACTGAGTTAATGAGGCCTCATTTCTCATGCGGAGATGCACCTTGGAGGCCAGGTCCTGTGGAGACAGGCCTGTCTGTGTGCAAGGCCATGAGAGGACAGGCTTGTCCATGTATGCAAGGCTGTGAGGGGACAGCCTGGTTTGTGACTAGGCTAAGAGTGTGTTCCAGGCTGTGAAGGCAGGGTCTACACAGCTGTGAGGGGACCAGTCTGCTTCTATGCCCAGGGTTCGAGGTGACAAGCCCTGAGTACCTGGCTGGGAGGAAACATGCACCAGGCCCATAAAGGAGCCCAAGAAGCAAGGTGCTTCTGCTTTGCATGGCCAGCGTGGCACTTCTGGTGCCTCCAGCTCTGAAAAACTGCCTTTTCACTTCCTGAGATGAGTTCTTTAGGCAGTTGCACAGAAGTCTTAAAACCCCAAATGATTTTATCCTCAGGGGAAGTTGGGTCACTAAGAATAGCCCCCGGGGCTGAGCGCACGTGCTCAGGATGAAGGCGCAGACTGTGTGAGACAAGAAGCTGGCCCGCTTTCCCGTCCCAGGGCTGCTGGGCAGAGGAACACACTCGGCTCCGGGAAGATCCCAGCCCAGGTTTCATCCCCTCTGGCGGCCTGCCTGGGCCACACTGCCTCCTTCTCCCCAGCAGGGTTTCCCAAGCCCCTGCAGTGGCCAAAGCCTCATGGTCACCCCTGTCTAGGGCTCTGTCCCTCTTCCATACAGAGGAGGAAGGTAGAATGTGGGGTTTTTGTGCGCAATGTGTGTGTGTGAGAGAGAGAGAGGGAGGAAGAGAGGGGTGGACCGACCGACTGTGTCATAAGTGCACTGGGTATGGTATGTGTTTATTTGGGCCTCAGTTTTCATCTCTGTGAAATGGGGATAATACGTGTACCTCACTCATTGGGTCTTTGTCAGGATGGGCTGCTCTGTTGATGGTGAAGCAGTTAGAAAAGAGGCCCACAGGAAACAGTGCTGTGGGAGCATCATCACATGCACCTTTATTTGTGTGTCTCCTGAGTATTGGTGAGTCAGCCCAGCTGCTCCTTCCCCTCCCAGCCCCCTCCCAGTGCCTCATGTACCCGCCACGTGGCATGTCTGTAAGAACTGAGGATGGTGGAAAGTCTGTCCTCAGGAGGCCCTGCCCGGCGCAGGCCGTGGGGTGTTGAGCACCACTGTGCTCGGCACTTCATGCACTTTCGCTCCCTTAATCCTCGTGACAGTTCTGCAAGGTCTTCACTACCCTGTCTCATAGATGAGTGTCAGGAGAGACTCATCTCAGGGGACAAAGGACATTGCCAAGGACAGCTAGTTCCTAAGGACGTTACAATCTAGCCTCCACTTTAGGCCCTGGGTGAGCGCATTCTATGCCCAAAGCCACTGCTGAGGCACAGCCACCATCAGGGTCCCCAGTGGGCAGGTGAAGAACCAGAGGCTCAGAAGTGGAGACCGTGGGGGCTGAAAGCCTATGTTCTCTCTCTCATAAGGCCACCCTCTTGGGAAGGCTAAACCACCACCCCTGTTCCCACACAGGGAGAGAGGCCCTAGGCAGTGCCAGGATTTAGAAGGACAAAAAGGCCCCTTGAGCTGATGCCCCTCCTCTGAGGGGGAGCTCCTGGGGAGAGGGTGGACCCTCTAGTGGGTGCTTTCACCCCCAACTCTGACCTTCCTCTTGGACCCACCTCCCTCTCTCCTCTTGGGCGTGGGAGCCCGAGGTCTTTCCTCGCCAGGGAAGAGCCATTGCTAGACCTGCAGCTGTGGCCCCTCGACAGCTTTCCCTGCCCCACCGAAGACCTCCTGGGCGCACATTCCCAGCACGCATGCCCGAGTCTCCCTCCAGCCCTCCCTCAGCACAAAGCAGCAGGCGGCCATCATCACCTTGTCAGGCACTTGCTTCTGTGCTGAGTAGGTATCACCCTGTTGCATTCTCACAACCCCAAGGAGGGGGCCTCATCCTTCCATTTCCCCTTTTCACAAATGTGGTGATTGAGGCCGAGAGGTTAAACCACTTGCTCAAGGTCATATAACTATTAGATGGCAGAGCTGGGGTTTGAACACATGTTTGACTAATTCCAGAGCCTGGGATCTTAACCACTGGGAACATGGCTGCCAACTGCACATGTGTGTGAGTGCCCACATACAAGCACACATACACGCCAGACCATTCTTCACTCCTGTGAGCCTGCACTTCTCAGTTGTCCCCTCAGCTTTTCCGTTCTCGTGATTTGCATGTTTAGGCCTTGGTATTTTTGTTTTAGGAGGCATTTCATGAGAGCTTTACATTTTTCTATAAATCTCACCTACTTCACTGTGAGGATTATGCAAATTAACCTCTCATTTGACAGTCCCTTGCTCGCATGGATAAGGGCTGATTGCCCTACCCCATCCTCCACCCCATCCTCCCTGCGGCATACCACAGTCAGAACACCTGTCCCCCGCCTGAGAAGGTCAAGCTCAGCACAAACCCGCTTCCGCATCAGCCCCAAACACACTAAGTCACCTTTGTCCCCATATTCCAGCATTAAGGCTCTGTGTACCTGGACCTAGCCTTGCTCCTAACTCCGCTTTGTGCTGGGCTACTGCCCTCCATTGTGGCTCCTGGCTGAGCTCACCGCTCTAGCCAGAATGTCCCTTTGCCTGGAGGGAAGACGATGACCCCTGTTTCACCCTTCTACCACCTCCACAGTGGCCTTGCCCCCCTCTGCCCCACCACCCTCCTGTCTGTCTCCTGCTCTCTTTCTCTACCTTTTACAGTGATCATGAAAACATCTGTACAGCCACATCAAGGGCGACAACCACTCTGCTCCTGCCGATCCCCACGCGGTGACTGAGTTTACTCTTGCAGATGCCCTCACAGGCTTCATTTATCTGTGCACAGATGGTCCTGCTGCTGTGGCGTAACATGGCCGTTTAAACATTTCAGCACGTGTCCAGGCCTGCATGGACTCGCCCTTGTTGGGCACTTGGGCTGTTCCTGCTTTTCTCATTGTAGATAATGCAGATATGACTATCTGTGTATCAAAGCTTTTACTTCTTTTGAACCACTTTTTTTAGGGCAGATTTCCAGAACAGTGGTTACTAGGCAGAGTAGGGGTATTTTTTTCATGGCTCTTACCGCATATTGCCAGTTTGCTCCCAAAAGAATAATTTTTGCAATGCCCAAGGGTGAGGGCTGTGGGCCAAACTGCCTGGGTTCAGAGCTGGGCCCCACCACTGCTACTGACTGTGTGGCCCTGGACTAGTTACTTTCCTCTCTGTGCCTCCTTTTCCTCCTCAATAAAATGGGGTTTATAATAAGACCAAGCTCTTTAGGTTCTTATGATGATTAAGTGGGTTAATAAATGTAAAGAACTTAGAACTGCTCCTTGCCATGTGGGTATTGGATCAGTGTTAATTGTTATTTTTCACCCTGTGTCCCTTCGTGTAGAAGGGTCCTGGAACGCAGCTGTAGGAGAAAGGAGGCACATGCGTAGTACATGTGCCGTCATCACCAGTGAGCCCATGACAGCGTCACCGATCAGTCACTGCCCTTTTCCCCTGAGGCAGAGCTCTTCTCAGCACAGCCCCTGCTGGTCCCCCTGAGTTGATGGAGGGAGGGAAAGCTTCGCATCACCCCTGCTTTAGTGGCCTCCC
Organism: Eidolon dupreanum; assembly: GCA_028627145.1. Lineage (NCBI taxonomy): Eukaryota > Metazoa > Chordata > Mammalia > Chiroptera > Pteropodidae > Eidolon > Eidolon dupreanum. The sequence goes on along the minus strand of CM053508.1, from coordinate 108,846,377 downwards.
AGTCCTCTGGTCATGAATGTCAACTGTCCTGCCTCTGAGAAGGAAGGTAAAACAGGGAAGCAGGACGAGGATGGGTGAGAGGTGGTCTCAGTGCTCTTACTGGACCAGCCACAGGTCTGCTTCATCCAGGTTGGCAAGGCAGAAATTCCATCAAGATTAATTTCTGGCACCTAGTCAGAGAGGGCTTTGTGACCTCCTAAGAAGGGATCAAGGGATTCAGCAGAGCACTGTGAAAGGAGAGGCTTTCCCCACACGGCAGGGGGCCCACCATGGTCCAAGATTTCAGGAGGGGCCTCAGCGTTGTGGCACTGAGCCCTGGAGAGCAGAGGCCCTCACGGAAGTGAGTCCAGCCAGGCCACATCAGCACCTGTGCTCAGTGAAACTGAGGGAAGGCCACGGGGGCCCAGACTGCTGGTCCCCTGGGAGGACCACAGTCTTCAGCAACTCCCAGGCATAGCTTGTGCCCTTCATTGTGTCATCAGGGACTCTGTAACTAATAACAAGGGAGGCTTCAGGGATTGAAGCTAACAAGTGGCGGAGGGCAGGGCAGCCTGGGGAGCAGAGCTCACACTCCCATGGGCTTTCTTTACACTGGGTGGAGAGAACAGTTATTAGGTGCCTGCTAATATCAGGCACTGTGCTGGGGCTTGTACGTGTGTGATCTCTTGCAACCTGTCTGAGTTTAATTAGACTCATCTTGGAGGAGTAGCTGAGAGGGCAGAAGGCTTGTACACATCACACAGCTGGAACCAGGCAGAGCTGGGGTTCGAACCCAGGATAGAGGGTCCGTCTTCTGCTGGTGGGAGGTTGCATCACTGTGGACCTGGAGAGGGCTGGGAAATGGGAGCAGAGCCCCGTTTCTGAGCCACAGAGGCAGAGAAGCCGCAGGCAAGCGCCCAGACCTTGCAGTGGTCTCCACTTTCCCCAACCAGTGCTCTCTTTGGAATAGACATGGGGCATTTTGGCCTGTTGTTTAAATAAACTTTTTATTAAAAGATAACATGCATAGAGAAGAGTGCACAGGTTAAAAGAATACTGCTGGACGAATTCTCACAGAATTGATTCATGTAACTGGCACTCAGATCAAGAAACAGAGCATGACTACCTCCCAGGACCCCCCTCGGCCCCTCCAGTCTCTGTGTTCCCCCTACCCCAACCCCCACCACGGGAAACCACGATCCTGCCTCCTAGCAGCATAGTTTAGTTTTCATATATCTGAACTCTACATAAATAGAATCATGCAGGCTGAACTCTTTTGTGCCTGACTCCTTTGGCTCAAAATTATGTTTGTAAGATAATAGCTGTGCTGTCATGTGTAGCAGTTATTTATTCATTCACTTTGCTGCACAGCATTCTGTCTCTTTTGGCGAACGTATGTCCACATCCTAAAGACCATAAGCCACACGGCAGGCATGGGGGGTCCCCTTTAATGGACACTACCCAACAGTTTTCCAAAGGGGTCATAACAATTTATATACCCGCCAGCAATGTACGAGAGTCCTAAGGCACAGGATATTTAAAAATCACATTTTTAATACTGAAAAGGACAAAGAGAACTAAAAAAATTCCCAGTTTATAAACCTCTATTAATACTTTTTAAGTTTTAAAAAAATAGATGTATAATTTTCATGTAACAAAATGCACAAATCATAACTGTTGAGTGTGGTGAGTTTTCACTGTTGTATTCACCTGAATAACCATGACCCAGATTCCCATCACCCAGAAGATTCCCTCGTGCCCCCTTTTCAGTCCCTCTCCCCTCCCCCAGATATCCTCTGTTAACATTTAAGACAAATGAAAGTTATGCATGTGTGTGGTAATACTAAAAAGTACAGAAAAGGTATAAAATACAGTCTCCTCCCGCAACTCTGTTTTCCAAAAGGCAGTCCCGATAGCAGCCCCATGGGGCCTTTCCGAAGTTTTTTATGAATATTCCTTTTTAAACACCACACAGGTTTTATTACCGACACTGTTGTGTTCTTTGCCTCTTTACCCTTTAATTACATTGGCGGCGAGCTTTTCATGGAAGCACATACAGATCTCCTTTGTCAGTTTTCACAGTTTTGTAGTGTTCCATTCAGGCAGGGGCCAAACTGGATGCAACTTCAGGTCTTTCAGTAAAACACTGTTGTCTAGATGGAGAAACTGAGTTTCTGAGGAAAAGGACAAGCATTTCTTGAGCACCTACCATTGATGGACCAGAGGCAGCAAGAGGCGCTTTGCTACCTAATCCTCACCCCTTTGGACCCCTTTAACCATTGAAAGGTCAAGAATCTGGAGCCAGGGGGCCTGGGTGGAATGAGCTGCCCCAGGCCACAGAGCGGAAAGTGGAGAAGCTAGGTCTGCACCCTGTCCCTGGGACCCCAGGCCTTTCCCTGCACCCTTCTACCCCAGCCAGGGCTTCCCCAGCCCCTGCCAGAGGGCTAGCTAGCCTTGGGCTTTGGGACGTCCTAGACATACCCCTCCCCTCCTGTGAGAAGGTCTTCCCTGGGCCTCAGGAGTGCCACCTGATAGCTGGCTCTTCAAACATCTGAGAAAGAAGTGTATTGTGGATTTTTGCTTTTTCCAGACTAGGAAGGGGGGACCAGAGCTTTTGCGTAGCATCCTACGCACACTTTGATAAGGGCTGATGAGTCACTGAACCATACAAGGAAGTTTTCTCACGTAAATGGTTTGCGGGTGAACTTTTTTCCTGCCCTTTAAGGCAGAATTTTTTTTCTCCCGTTCTCTCTTTAGAGAAGTCTTTAAAACAAATGTGAGGCAGTATCTTGACTAGCAAGACCTTTTGTTCTATAGGAATCGCCGCAGACCTCTTAGATGTGGGGCAGTGGGTATTGCACCCTTGAGAAGGGGATCCTGGTCTGTGTTTGGAAGGTGGGGTCCAGTCTCTGAGGGGAGGGTAGCCTGCCTTCTGTGTTTGCCCTGAGACTCCTGCCCTCTTGTTGGCTTGGAGACAAGGCCAAACAGAGACTCCAAAAAGAGCAGTACCTGTCCCCACAGAGGAGTGCTAGGTCCTTGCCTCACACGGTGATGAGAAAATACCCAGTTGAACCCTCAAGGCGGAAAGGTATTTGGGAGAGAGGCTAATTGACCAGGAGACAAGGCGGAACTGCCGCAGCCCTGCTTCCCCGAGGGCCCTAGTGCCTTCTTAGAACCAACAGACAGTTTGCAGAAGACCCTGAAATGAAAAGAGGGCCTCTTTCAAGGGGGCCGAAGCCACCCCTGGCAGAGGTAGCTTGAGGCCAAGGTGGTTTATTTCTGGGTGGGGGCTGGGCCACGCTGGTTCTTGGCAGAATGGGCTGAATCTGACCTCTGGGCTGGAGCAGATGTCCGGGAGCACTTGGACCCTAAAAAGCACACCTGGGAGGTTAGGGACCAATTCACGTTAGCCAAAGATGGCGGAGTCAAGCTGCCCATTGACATCTGTTAGCTCTTGAAGCCTTTGTCAACGCCTGCATCAAACTTTCCATCCATGATGGTCCTCACCTCCTCCTGGGTCTGCCTACCATGATGGACCCATGGCTTTTAAATCAATAGCTCAGTGGTTCTCAAAGTGGGGTTCCCAGGCCAGCAGCATCTGCATGACCTAGGACCTACTAGAAATGCAAGTCCTTGTCTCATAAATTTGAAGGTGTTTTCTAAACTGGAGAGTACAGCATGCTCTGTTTTACATGTTCTCCAAGTGACTCTGATACAGATCAGAGTTCAAGAACCAGTGCAATAGTTTGAAGAAAGACTGATACACATTTATTGAGCTCCTACTGTTTTCTGTCTACTTCATCTGTGTTAACTTATTTAGGTCATACAATGTCCATAGGAGGTAGGGATTATATCCATTTGACAGATGAGAAAATAATCAGAGTAAATAATTTTCCTTTGTGTCTGAGCCAGAATTCAGACCCAGGCCTGAGTTTCCTTCTGTGTCTATTAGGCCCTGCTTCTGGGTCCCTTTTGGCCTAAGATCAGGCGTAAATGGCTGAATATAACTATAGCTTTTGGATTACTCTGTCAGCATCTCCTCCACTTGTGCAGGTAACTTAGACCTCACCATGGTGAACACCCTCCAAGTCCCACTCCTGGGCTCCACCTTGGACTTCCCCTGGGTGAGTAGAGTTCTTGGTGTGCTTTTCTGAGGGGCCTTTCTCCACAATGAAGGAGCAGCTCCAGCGTAAAGACCCCCTGCCCTGGACGGCAGGAGTACGCCTTACCCTAGATTCAAGCGCACCATCACTACCTGCCTGACTATGTACATTGGGGATCAGCTGTAAATAAATCAGGGAACTGGATCCTCTTCCAGGGTGCTCATAAATTAAGGCCTTTTGTAGAAGGAGCCATGGCTGCAGCCCAGAGGAGGCAGCCTGACAAGGAATGGAGGCTTCCCAGACAAAGGGACTAACAGATGCGATGCCCTTTGAAGTACTGTGAGCACTAGATAAAGTTCTTAGTCAAACAAACAGCAGAGGCTCCTGTTAAGATGCTACTGTCTTGAGGCTGAGCAGGGAACTCCTTATTTGGGATAGAGCTTTCCCTTTATCTGGCTCAGAGGAAACAGCCTGTGCTGGCTGTGCAGTTCAGCAGAGGGAAGCCCCAAGGGCCGGCCCCTCCCACATGGGAGGAAGAGCAGGCTCCGTACAGCAGTTGCATTTTTAATTTATTTGGTGGGTTGCTATGACTTGGGGGTTTCCTCATAAAATGGCATTCCTATTCATGATTAATAAGATGTCCCCACTGCAGTTTTTAATATTAGGTTCAGGCTCTACATGGGGCTCCCAGCACCAGTACTATCATTGGAAAATCATTGGAAAACAATAGGATCTTCTGAAACAGAATGTTTTAAAGGTAGGATCTTACCCATGCCTTGCATGTGAAGTGACTGTGTCCCATTCATAATTAAGGTGAGGCTGGACAGGTAGGCTGTGTTCTCAGGGACTCTGGGGGTACATGCTGGATGGCGGAGGCTAACTCAGGGCCGGCAGTGGCCCCCTGAGGAAGAGCCCTGGCCAGGGCAGATGCCCAGTCGCTGAGGTGTGGCGGGCACAGTGTCTTAATGGCAACTGCCAGGAAGACCATCAAGAGGATTTACAAAGGGCTGAGGGCAGGCAGGAGGACGTCTGTTTGCTTCATTTTCATTCTCTAAATGTATATGCTCCCTTTGCCCAGTGGTATTTGAGGCAGTTTACAAAAATACACAGCGTGGGAAAAACTACACTAATTGATATGGAGCGATTTCCAACAGATGTTAGAAAAAGCAAGATGCAGAGACCTAGGTACAATGTGATACCCTTTTTGTATAACAAAATGAGGAATGAAGCAACAAGAACTGAGGACCAGCATAAATCTGTCTGTACATTTTTTTTTTCTGATTACATTTTGCCGTGGAGAAAGATCTGAACTGATATATACCAGGAGTCAGCACACTTATCTGATCCACCTTCTGTTTTTCTAAATAAGGAGGTTTTATGGGGACACAGCCTCACCCATTCAGGCTACAACAGCAGAGTGTGGTCAGAAAAGCCTGGAGTATTTACTATCTGGCCCTTTACAAAAAATGTTTGCCAAACCCTGATACGTGTTTGGAGGCAGAGGAGGTAGAGAGGGGGACAGGGGTACTATTAGAAAAAAGACAATATGTATAATATGGGCTAAATGTATGCACATTTTTATACTGGTGTGTGTGTGTGTGTGTGTGTGTGTGTGTGTGTGTGTGTGTGTGTGAGAGAGAGAGAGAGAGAGAGAGAGAGAGAGAGAGAGAGAGAGAGTGAGTGCGTGCGTGCACGCGCACGTATGTGCACAGAAAGAGAATCCGTGGAACAGTGGTCGCCAGCATACAAATTGTGCGGGCTGTGAGCCCATATGACGAAGTCCTCGTGCCCTTTACTCTCTTCCCTAATACTGTTCTGTACGATTCTAGTTTATCAGTGAATGTGTATTATTTCAAAAACCAGGTAATCAATCTAATAGAATACTGGAAGGTCAAAAATAATAGGATCTCAGATACCTTCCAGCTCTTTCTAAGAATATGGAATTCTGACCAATTTGAGAATTTTGTGGAAGGGAAAATACCACCTCCATGAGGTCCCAATTTCTGAAATCTCTAGGGATTTGTTTATTTCATTCTAATTAAATATACAATACATGGATGTGTTTTCCTGCAACAATTTGAAACATTATAGATCAAGCTGAAGCTCCTCTTTGCCTCCCCATCCTCCTTGAAGCTACTTCCCCATCTAAGAAAGACAGCTGTCATTAGCCTGACACATGTCCTGCCGTCCCTCCTCGCTGTGTCAGATTCATGTATGAGCAGTATGTGCATATAAACATAATGTACACATGTGCGTGTGTGTGGTTTGCTGCTGTACTTAGTGTACCTTGGGGATGGAATCCATGGCAGGTCTTTTAGCTCTCCTTTGTTCTTTTGAATTGCTCTTTAGTATTATATTGTACATGTGGGCCACAGTTTATTTAAGGATTTCTCTATTGATGGACATTTAGGGCATCTATAGTCACCCTTATTTTGTCTCAAAGGTTAACTGTCTTTAATCAATATACTGCTACCGATTCAATAGCCACCATTTATTGAGCACCCATAAGGTGCAGGGCATTCAGCATGAAATAATCACATTTAACCTAGTCAATAGCTGCAAGAGGAAAGTACTGCTATTATCCCCATTTATCCTCATTTACAGATGGGGAAACGGGTTCAGAGAAGTGATAATCATTTGCCTGAGGCTGCACAGCTTATAAGTAGCAAAACAGAAGTTCAAATGCAGATTGCCACATTCTCGGTTTACTATACTGCACACACCTGAGAGCCAAAACAAGGCCTTGCCTGAGCCTCTGTGTTCCCAGGAGTTGTAGGAGAGGCAAGTGAGCAAAGGGTGGTGAGGTGTAGTTGTGGGTGTGCTGACCATGGGCTTGGGAGATGCCTAGCTTTCCTTGAGGGCTGTAACCAGGCGGGAAGCCGCACTAGGCACTGTCCATGGTATTCCATAGCAGGGAGCTGCTGGGAGAACAGGCCTTTCTGGGGTCAGAGCCACGTGGAGACAGGAGAGCATTCACAGATGCTGAGAGCAGGTCTGAGGCTGTACCTGTGTGCACAGCTCATGATCTCTTCATTGACCATGACTCAGGACAGTGAGGTGACCCTGATTAGGAATCCTGGTTCCGACAAATGGCTTTGACCCAAAACACAATACTGTCTGCTTCTATGTTAGAATCTCTTCATCTATATAGTGGGGTTGCACCTGCCCCCTTAGACTGGACCAGCAGTGATGACTCCTGCTGCATGCTCAAATCACCTGGGGATTTTAAATATACTTCATTTAATGTGGTGAAACATATATAACATGAAATTTACCATATTAACCATTTTTAAGTAGCATTAAATATATTCACATTGTTGTTCAACCACCACCACCACCATCATCTCCAGAATTTTTTCATCTTCCCAGACTGAAACTCTGTTTCCATTAAGTACTAACTCCCCATTCCCCCTCCCCCAGCTCCTGGCACCCACCATCCTACCTTCTTTCTCTATTGAATTTAACTACTCTTTGCCCCTCACATAAGTGGAATCATGTAGTATTTGTCTTTTTTGACTGGCTTTTTTCACTTAGCACGATGTCCTTAGGGTTCACCTATATTGTAGCATGTGTCAGAATTTCCTTCCTTTTCATGGTTAAATACTACTTCATTGCATGAAATAGACCTCATTTATTCATACATTGTGGATACTTTAGTTCCTTCCACCTTTTGGCTCTTTTGAATGATGCTGCTGTGCACATTTGTGTTTAAGTATACTTTAAAATATACTAGTGCCAAAAAAAAAATATGGGTGCCTAGGCTCTACCTTGGCTCCAATACCCACTTAACTCACTGGCCTTGAGTTGGACTCTGTTATTGTAATGTTGTTAAGCTCCCCAAGTTAATCTCCCCAAGTGGTTTTGGTGCATAGCCAGGTTTGAGAACTCTGAAATAGTTGCTCCTGATGAGCACCTAGCTCAGCACCTGGCTGTAGGACTCTAGGTTGTCAGTTGGCATGATGGGGATTGCTGTTGGCTGATGTGTGACCCCCATAAAAGGAATGGGAGCTCCATTTGTTCTGAGCCAGAGTCTACCTCATGACCCTTCTTTGCCAAGCACCCTAAGGCAGCCCTGCACCGACATCTGCCTGAATTCTCCTGGGAGGTTCCACTGTAGCTTCCCTGGGTGACCAGGTGGCTCTTCCCAGTGTCACTGATGGTGCAGATGCCCAGGTGTGCAGCTTGTCCCTATACAGCCTTTCCTAAGGCAGTGAAGGACCAGGGGCTTTTTCACTCCAGTTATAGGCATGGAGGGTGGACACCAGCACTTTTACCCCCTGAGAGAGTGAGAAAGAGATGGGCGGTGGTGTCAAGTCTACCCCAGGAAGACGAACCCCAATAAATTCCAAACTGAGAGTAAACTGGGAGAGGCTGCTGAGAGCAGGGGCACCAGGGTGCTCACCCACAGTCCCGGAAGGGCCTCAGCTGCCACCATCACAAGATAAAAGGCTTGGCAGGGCCAGCTTGCATGGCTGAAGCAGACCAGCAGAGCAGTTAGGAGCCAGGTTTCTTGGGGCTCGTCCACCCTTCGTGGCTCAGGAGTTGTATGAGACTCCTGTGGCTGCTATATGTAACAAAGTACCACAAACTGGGTGGCTTAAAACAATAGAAACTTATCATTTCACAGTTCTGGGGCCAGAAGTCCAACATCAAGGTGTCAGCAGAGCCATGCTCCCTCCAGAGACTCTAAGAAAAGTTCTTTTGTCGCTTCGGCTTCTGGTGGCTGCTAACAAATCTTGGCCTTCCTTGGCTTGTAGATGCATCACTCTAGTCTCTACCTCCATCTTACCATGGCCTTCTCTCTCTTGCACATGTGTCTTTCTTCACATGGCCTTTTTCTAAGGATACCAGTGGTTGGATTCAGGGCCCACCCTAATCCAGCATGACCTCATCTTAACTCGATGGCATCTGCAAAGACCTATTTCTAAGTAAAGTCACAATCCACAGATACCTGATGTTAGGACTTACACATATCCTTTTAGGGGATATAGTACAACCCACAACACCAGCTGTGTGACCTCAGGCAAGGTATTACTCTCTTGTTGCCCCCTTCTCCTGTGTATCATGGGGACAGATACAAAGTACAGACTCCCAGGCCTCCCCCAGACTCTGCCTTTTCACAACACCCCCCGCCCCGCCCCTGCTGCCCCAGGGGTTCCTGGGCACAGGAATGTTTGAGGAACATTGAGAGGGTTAATGATTTGGTGCAGTTCCTGGCACAGCGGAAGCACTTCATACATGTTAGTCATTTCTAATTTTCATTTTCCTCCCTTTGACAGTCACTGAGAGCCCTAAGTTGTCCATATGCCCTAAGTTGTTCCAGTCACCACATAAAACAGTAGGAAACATGAGGCCACAAGGAGCTCAAAGCTCAGTGAGAAAAACAGCCATATGCAATTTTTTTTAATTGCAGCCAAACAGATGTATGTGGTGACTGGATTTTCCAAGAGTGTGGCAGGCCCTAAGTGCCAGGTAGGATGTGGTACCCAGCTGAGAGCCTGACATCAAGGCCAGTTCATCTCACCAGCCAGATGCACAGTTGCCCAGGCAACTAGCCAGTGCCCCAGAGATGATGAGCAGGACACTGTGCCCATTTCCTACTGCTTCCTTGGAAGCAGTATACTGCTGGGAGACCGCCTCTGGTGGGCACTTAGGGGGCTGAGTGCCCAGGCTCTTTCCCCTCTTTCAAACAAATTGCCCATCTCCCCAGGACCCGGCATTCCAGGCAGATGTCAGCTGGAATACAGCTGCAGCCAGTCTGGAACTGTCACTGGGCAGCCAGGAAAGCAAGGCTCAGCTCTCCAATTTAAAGCATTCCTCGTTCGTTTCAGCAGGGGTTGCAGCATCCACTGAGGCAGAGAACGCTCAAGTACACCTCCCAGAGTGGCGTGGTGGTCAGGTGCTCAGGATCCAAAGCTAGACCTGGATCCCCATTTCAGCTCTGGCTCTTGCTCGCTACAGGAGTTAACCTCTCTCAGCCTCAGTTTTCTTATCTTTAAAGGGGGCTAATTATACCACTCACCTCATGGAATGGTTTTAAGGATTAAGAAACTTATTTTATACAAAGTGCTTAGCATAGGGCCCAGCCAATAGATAGCCCTCCAAAAGTGATAAAAGTTATGCCCTTATGTCACTTGTCACAACCCATTATGGTTGTTCCTGGAACACGGTAAGCACTGGATGAGAGGGAGTCAGTATTACTGCAATTAGTGGCTTCGTTAGAGTGAATCGAGCTGTGCCTTGCCTTCTAGCTGACGGGATGGCCAGGGCTGGACTATGTCTCATCTTGTGGTGTTTCCTCCACTCCCTTCCCATCTGTAGAGCCAATGCCCAGAGTAGGTGTCCCTACACTTACCTGGAAAATCCTGTCCTCGGAGGGTTAATCATTGATTAGTCCATCTGTCAATTGTGTAGGCCAGTAGGTAACAGTTGAGTAATTGTATTGGCTGAATTAGGTCTCTGTGTAGAGGCCACCAGTGAGCTGAGTGGTTATGAGCTGGTCTGAGGTTGATGATCAAGACCTGAGGGCCAAAAGGGCCGTTTGGGGGTTGACACACATGTGACAGTCAAAGAGCCTGGATTGTATCTGAAGGCAAAGTGATGACCTTTGATACTAAAAGGTTTTAAAGGAAGCCATTCTGGAGGACTAAAGAGAAAGCCCAAAATGCCCTCCCCACTGCTACCCAAGTGTTGAGGTCCCCAGAAACACTGGCTTGACAGGGATGGTGAGTTATTTGGCACATGTCAGCATCCACAGCCCCAGCAAGTCTTGAAGGAATGAGGATGCCAAAGGCTGCCGTCTAGGAATCAAGAAAGCCAGAGAAATCACCCAACCAGTCATTCTCCCTCGCTGTGCAAGAGACATTTGAGACAGCAGCGTATATACCTAGAGGGAAAGTCAGAGGGGCTGAGTAGGTGGGCAGGGTGCTACCCACATACTGATCCTGGCAAGTAAGCATTGCCTGAGTGATGCAGAGAGGCAGGTAGAACATTGGTGGTCCTCTGGAGTCATGGTGACAGAGAGGACTCTAAGACTTTAGGACAGCTGAGCCCAAAAGAACTCTGTGTGGTGATGAAAATGCTCTCTATCTGCACCATCCATAGCGGAAGCTACTAGCCACATGTGGCTGTCAAGCAGCTGAAATGTGGCTAGCAGGGCTGAGGCACTAAATTTTTAGTTGTATTTGATTTGAATTAAGTTAAATGTAAGTAGCCACTTGGGGCTGGTGGATTTCATGCCGGGCAGCACGGCTTTGGCACCTCCAATGGAAAGAAGTTCTAAAAGCCAGCCCAGTTCCCCACTGAATCATTTTTCTCATCAGCTCCAGGAGTGCCCGTGCAGCCTCTCCTTTAATGACAGGTGGTGGGGAGCATGCGTGCTTGTGTGAGCCTCTGCCTCGGAGGCTGCGGCAAGCGGCAGAGCAGCAGCCTTGATCATTGGGAGGCGTGCTTCCAGCACATTCCGAGTCACGCCTCTCCTAGTGAGGGGCACATTCTCAGTGACAG